>OZ057400.1:109419353-109854353 GCA_964056695.1 Melieria picta | reverse complement strand
GTTACTATTAATGTTGTTGTTGTGATACATTTTATTATTGTCCATTCGCGCACGCTTTGCTACGCTTTGCGTTTGCATACGTTTAGGCGGCGTGCAATGTGTGTGTGTGAAAGTTCAAACAATATGCACGCAATTATTATGCAATTGTTTGCGCTCGTTGAATAAATTTAAAAAATAAAATGAAAAACTTTGCGCTCGAATGATATCGTTAGAGATTGTGGAGTTTGTTGTTGCTTAAGTTGACGCTAAACGCGTTTTTGTAGTAATTTTCAAAGCAATTGAATTAATTAAACCAAATATTTTGGGTTTAAAGTTGGTTAATTATTCAATTATTATTATTATAATTATAAATTATAAATTAATAACTATTCGTTGTTATTAACAATTAAATTATTATGCAATTAAACTTTAAGTTTATTGCTTAATTACAAATGATTTAAATGCGTTTCAGTAATAATTTTTGAAGCAAGGACGTCGATTTATTAACCCAATAGTTTCTGGATTACAGCTGATAAATTATTTAATTACTATTATCGATTAAATATTATAAATTATCGATTCTTTCTTATTATTCACAGTTTAATTATTATGTACTGAAACTTTGTGTTTATTCTTTAGCTAAAATTTTTAAAAAGTAAAGTAACGGATTTTCATGCATTCAATTAATTTTATTTAACTTATTCATACATTTTTATTAAAAGTCAGTCAATGTAATTACTAATTAATTTATTTCAAGTTTACAGGTGATTAATAAACTTTGATTTGTATATAGAATTTAAAAGTAATTTTAATTTTGTAAATAATTATTTATTAATTATTATTAATTGTTTATTATTTATGATTTATTATTAATTATTAATACTATTACAAATTTGCTAATTTTTGTTAAAACAAATTCAAATTCATAAATTACCTCATTAAATGTTTATTATTTGTAATTAATTCGTTTTTATTATTTAATAATTAACTTCATAAATTATTTCATTATTGATTGTTTATTTATTGATTACTTATAATGTATAAATATTGTTTAATTATAACTATAATGCAGTTTACAAATTAACCTATAAATTTTAATGCCTTAAATTTCTTTTGGTTAGTTAAATTTTCGTTAATAATCCTCCAATTTAAACTAATTACAATAAAAATTTAATTTAATAAATATTTTTAAGTGATAACATAAATATATAATGCTAAAAAATAATAACAAAATAATTCAATTGTTATTTAAAAGACAAATCAAGGAGTATGTATGATTTATTCTGCACATTAGTTATTTGAAAAAATCTTTAATGAATACGATTAATTAATTATTTAATTGAGTCATTAATTAACTGGATTAATTTTTTCATTAAGTATCTTATTAGCAAAATTAATTGGTTAATAATTAAAGGTTAAATAAATAATTAATGTCTTAAGTTATTAGTTAATACTATTTGCTTTATTTATTACGTAAATAATTAATGCTGATGTTCAGCAAACATAATACTTTCATTAAATTTATTAACTAATTAAATAACTAACCACGTTTAACTTATTAAACTAATTAATAAAATTAATTAACTTATTAGGGAAAAGATAAATAAACATTAGTTTAGCAGTTGAATGCGTTTCAAGCTGTTAGCGATTATGATTTATTGCTTTAAATCTGCTAATTTGTTAGTTATTTAAGTAAGTAAACTAAGTCACAAATGATTAACTATGAAAATAATTAATGCATTTTGTTTAGTTTCTTATAAAATGGTACCGAAAAAAAATGAATTAGTTCATTAATTAATAGAACTAAAGTATTAATTAATCGATTAATTAATTAGCTCTTTGTAGCTTGGAGTATATAATTTCTAATAACAAAAAATTAATTTGTATCTAATTTGTTTCAATTTTTGTGATCAATTAGTTTAGTTATCACTTTTATTTATAAATTTTTCGGGTCTGTTCTTTGTTAACTAATCGATTTATTTTATTATGACTGTAATTAGTGCTTGAGAGTTATATAATTATGTACTCATTATGGGAATTATTTGATTATGATTAATTAGATTAATTAATACTATTATATTAAAATCTGCGGTAAATTATTCTATTATTCTGTTTATCAATCATGAAATTAATGCTTGCGATTTCATTTCACTTGGAATTAATATTTGATTATGATCAATTAGTTTAGTTAATACTATAATTTGTATATATTTGTTGTTTTTGTTGATTGGTTTTCTATTGACCAATTATGTATTTGTTTAGGTCTGTTTGTAATTAATGCTTGTGATTTTATTTCACTTGAAATCAGTGGTTTGATTATGTTCAATTAATTTAGTTAGTACAAGAATTTTTAATTCTTTGTTGTTAGTTATAGATTTCTATTGACCAATCATGCACTAGTTTAGGCCTACTTGTAATTAATGCTCGCAATTTCAATTGACTTGAAGATTATGGTCAATTAGTTTAGTTAGTACTAGAATTTGTAAATATTTGTTGTTAGTTATGGTTTTCTATTGACCAATTATGTATTTGTATAGGCCTGCTTGTGAATAGTACTTGCGATTTCAAATCACTTGGAATAAATAGCTTGATTATGGTCAATTAGTTTAGTTAATACTATAATTTGTAAATATTTGTTGTTAGTTATAGTTTTCTGTTGACCAATCATGTATTTGTTTAGGTCTGTTTGTAATTAATGGTAGAGATTATTATTTTTTAAATATTAAAAACTAAAAATTAATTGTTTTTTATGATCAATTAGTTCAGTTAATACTATTATTTGCCCATGTATCAGTGTATTTCATTTAATATTCATGTGCTTCTGTTTTTTTATTTAATGCTCGTGATTAAAGTTTAATTATTTCTTATTTGACTATGAAGTATTGTAAATTAAATTGTTTTGGACACCAAAAAAGCAGACATCTAAAGTACAAATGACTAAACAAACGCAACCTTAACTAAACCATTGCACAACTAATAATCACTGCTTTTGGAAAATTGCAATTGCTTAAATATTGTTTCCATTTTTCACAATTGCCATGCAATAAAGTTTGCCAACACTCGTGAAAATCTGAAATTGAATATTCAAGGCAGAGAAAATCAATTTGTCAGCACTTTTCCACTCTACACGTTCGTGTGTATGCGACGTTGGCAACTCTGTAGCATACGAAATAAAGTAATTTTCGTTGGGGGGAAAATATGAAAAAAACAACAATGCGAAACGCAGAAATATTGGCCAAACAGTAAATGAAAAAGGACAGACGGAAAATGATTAATGTGCGTTGAGTACAGCGGACGGACAGCGCGCAGCGGCGAGAGCTGAAAACTGAAAAGTTTTCATTTTGAATGCGAAATAATTATGTTGAAAAACATTTCATACCTTCAATTACGCGCCCATTCCATGCCAAGGTAGGGCACGGCCAGTGCTTGTGCCGCGAACCGCACGTGCCCCCCTCCTGCGCTGCGTTTGGCTGTGTCACTTGCCGAGCGTAAAGCACAATGCGGCGGCCAACTGTGTGAGTTTTGTTTGGGCCAAACAGCTGGACAGACAAACTGTGAAAGGGTGGGAGGGGGTATTGGGCATGTATTGGCTGACCGGTGCGTGTGTGTGTGTGTGTTTGAAAGCTAAAAACCAGCATTTTCATTGAAATATTCATTTGCAGTTGCAACAGCGACAACGGCCAACAACAGCAACAAAATAACCAACGGCAACACGCGCGCCACTTCCCACATTTTGTTCGTACATGTTGTTGCCTTCTTCCTTCGCTTTGCTCAACTGCGCTGTGCAACTTTTGCAATACGTTTGGTCAGTCGGTAATTTAAGCGCGCCGCCTGGCCTGGCCGGCTGCTCGGCGCCACAGTCTATGCTACACATATTGCCTGAGTAAAAACCGTTGTTCGGAATTACATACATACAATCATACATATGGACATACATATGTATGTGTGTATGTACATATGTATTGCACACACCAGCCTACTGGCGAGTGTGTGTGCTTTAGTTGCGTTTTCATTTTATTCCATATACTGTTGCCTACTTTTAGGCATGCGGTGGCAATGTTTATACCTTTCGTGTGTCGGTAGCGCTATTTTTAAAGCTGCCGTTGATTTGTGTGCGCTCTGTTTGTGTATGAGTGTATGTGTCTATCTGAGTTTGTGTGTGTGTGTGAGTGAGTGCCGCTGAATGGCCAACGCGCAGCAAAGGTGGTATGAGCGGTTAGGCTTCCAACTGGCCAATGGATAGGCGCGCGGCCGTATCGATAGCATTCAGTGTGCCGGGAAATGTATTGAAAATTGGATTTTCAATTGGTTTGCAAAACGGAAATTAATTCGGGGGTTAGCGGGCAGTGGCAAAGCACAAATGCATAAACAAACAAAGAGTAGGCACACGCACACACACATTCACCATACGACCCATCGACAATGGCGCATTGCATACTTTGCTATGTGTGTGAGAGTGTGTTTGTGTTGCCGCCGTAGTTGAACTTTAATTAAATTAAGTGTGTGCGTCTTCGCGCTCGATGGGCAACTTTTGTTGTGAAAACTTTTCTATTGCAAAACTTAAACATTTTGCATTTCAATGCGCTCAAAAGTATGCAATATCAAGTGTTTTTTGCCATATTTGAAATACAGCGTTAACCCTTTCGCTATTTTGTTGCCATATGGCAACATGCTACTTTGTGGACGTCTGCATCCTCTATGGTTGCAAGAACTTTGGCTGAAGTTAATTCGCTGTATAATTTTATTGATTTTTCTTCTTCTAAATTGTCTTTTAAACATAGTTTAAACTCTTACTTTAAATAATTTGTACTAATCTGTTATTCGTCTGTAAGCTACTTAATATACAATAGACTTAAATAAATAAATAATAAATAAATAAATACATTTTTTTGTTGGTCTTTAGAATAGTTTGAAGTTTTAGGAAAATTACGAAATTAATAAACTGAATGTTTAAGTTTAAAGAAGAGAAGTATACACGTTTTTTTAATGGTATATCTCGACATAGTTAAGGAAGAAGAAGCAGCAAAAATTAGAGAACATTTTAATTTGATACTTTATTTTTTTAATTTTGGCTGAAGTAAATGAGGAAATATTCAAATTTTCGTTATGCGTAAAAAGTTTTATGTTTAAGTAATTATTACAGCCACAATGATGTGGTTGCTCTCATAGAAAAACACTCTAAAATACAGGGTCCGACTATAAAAATTAAGAAATTTCTTATGTAATGTTGTTAATAAGGTCCGTTTCATAATTATAACGCCACTCGATTTTCCTGAATATCTCGAAAACCAGCAGTGATATCAAAAAAGCCTCTTCTGATGAAATTGCACTGGCTAATAGTGCAATTTGATAACAATAAAAAAAATCAAAAATCATGGCTACTTCTTTATTAGAGACTTTTTTATATATTCAGTGTTTCATATTTATAACGCCACTTGATAAAAATTGCATTTTTCCTCATTTATAACCACATAGAAGCCTAAAGCTAAGGTCCCACGATTGCCGCAAATGCGCCGATCATAGCCCGATCTGGTCGGGCATTGACGACGCAGAAATTGTCAATTGAGCAAAACGTTTTTTATTTGGATCACACGATTGCCCCAATTTCGACAAACTTTGTCGGCTCAACCTAGCGAACAGTAATATCGCACCGAACGATTTCATAGGTAGGTCACACGATTGCCCGAATCGAAACAAAAATTGAAATAAATTCTCAAAAAATTTCAAAGCACCGACAAAATTTGTCGGCCCCTATGGTTGGCGCTCGAGTTGCCGACAAAATTCGGCTCAATTTTTAATTTTTTTGTCTGGCTTCAACTGTTCACACGATTGACGCTACAGTACCGATTTCGTTCGGCGCAACAGAAGACAGATCGAATATTTTTGACATTTGCGCCGAAACCGAATCGAGTTCACACGATTGGCATTTGAGTTTTTTAAAAATGCGTAAAATTTCTACGCATTGCGGCAATCGTGGGACTTTACCTTAAGACGTAAAATTTAAAATTTTAACTTTCCCCAGTAAAAACCTGTAGCGGAAGGGTTAAGGGTGCTTCAAAGACTTTCGAGTAGGCTGCATAAATCATAGCAAGTTGAGGACTTTTGTTATTAGTACTTTTTCATATTCTAAGTGCACAGCGCTTAAAAGTATGCTATACATTTTGAACTTTAATAACTGATATGCCATTAGAATGCAATGCAGCTTTTTTTTACTCCACTGAAAATGTGCAAGTAAATGAAATGAAAACGCCACATCGTTGCTATTAGTTATCGCTACGCACCTAAAAGTATACTACATATACTTTCTTACACTTGGCTTCTTTTAATAGATTGACATGTGGCGCACATTGCCATTTCGTGGCACTTGAGATCGCGCTAGAAATTCTTTTAAAATTTTATGTACATGTCATTTTCTTATCAGCGAAATGTTATCTGAAGGGACATTGATTACTTTTTAACTGCACCCATTTACGCGCCAACACACTCTCCGTCATGCAACCCACACACACATCCCAACGGGCAAAGACAGCGCTGCGCTGTGCTGCCGCTATAAAAAGCTCAATGAGTGGCAAAGCATTTCCGTTGCCGCTGATACACGAGGCGGCGCCAGCACCATCACCGTCACCGTCCGCTTTACACAGTCATTTGGCTTTTGCCATTTTTCGGTTTGGTTGAGCATTCGCTGCATTCGTTCGCGTGACTTGATGTTCAAAGTACGAAAAAAAGCAACTCAACAGACACGCACACACACTTACAGAGTCTACAAATATACAGACGCGCATACCTATAGAGACAGTCACATTGGCGGCATTGTTGTTGTTGGCGCACCAGCCAACGTTTGGTTGCAAAGTATGAAAAGGCAGCAAAATCGATTTTTGGGTGCGTTTAACTTTTAATGGCATACTTTTAGGTGCTACACGAAATGCGTGCATGAATTTTTATTTAATATATTATTGCGCTATAAGCTCTGTGTCTCTCGTCTACCCTCGTCATCATCCCTGCGTTTCGTAGCTATTCATACACACACACACACACACACACAGGTTTCGTGTTGTCTTCATTTTTGGCTTGTTCGCTTTTAGCTGTTTTTTTTTTGCCATCTCACCTTTGGCGAATTCGATTTTTGCTGCTCGCCTTAAGCATGACCGCACGTTGGCATTGCCTTGTATTGAATTAATGAGGCTCATAATAATTTAGCGGTAAATAAATATTGCTCCATGGTAGCATATTTTTAGGCGCGTTCGCTTGCTGCAGCTTATGGCTGTAACATTTATTGTTATTTTTTTGTTGGTATTGTTACAAATGTTGTACACAAACAGGCAAACAAATAACCGCTTTCAGTTGTTGGCCGTGATTACGATTGGTGCGCGCCGTATCGTCAACTCGTGCGTTGACTCATTCGTTGGTTCGTTTATTCGTTTGTTTGTTGGTTGGTTGAGCATTTGTCCCCCTATTTTTACATTTTTGTTTTTGCCTTTTGCCATTTTTGCCCATTTGGTATTTGTTTTGTGAAAAATTGATTTTCTGGGCGCACTTCAAGCCGCACGCTTCCACTCGCCGCGCTTTCTCTCTCTCGCAGAGGTCGAGGCCTTGACGCGCACCCAATGCAATTTCCAGCAAATTATATTACTTTTTATTACATTAGTGTGGAATAGTATAAATATGGTTGCCGTCTTTTCGGCGCCATCAAATAATTTGTAAGCTGCGCCACGTATGTGAATGCGAATGTGTGCGTGTGGCTGCTTGCGCGCGCCAACCGCTTCGTGCTGCTCGTCGTCCTTGCCCGACGTCGGCTGGCTGTCGCTGTCTACTTCTTGGCATGCCATAAAATAACAATAAAATTTGCAATTTTCCGCATAAAATGAGAACAGCAATGCATGCCAAATTTCGTTTCACATACTTTATGGCGCCGTCACGCCTCGCTCTGTGTTGCGGAAGGTGTGTGTGTGTGTGTGCGTTGGCTTAGATAAAGCGCGCTTTGTTGGCTATGGCTGACGTTGTGGCGCTGGGCGGGATTGTGTTGTGTTGGTTTGATGTTTTTGTTTCCAACGCCTACAAGTATGCTCGTAAATGTAATTTAGTGTGTAAATTTCGGGTGTTAATGCCGTTTAATGAATTCACCTTACACGCTCGCATACACACACACACACACACACACTCATACACTCAGAGAGTAACACCCACACACACACATCACGTAGGTGGCGGTAAGTTTGCGTATGTAAATGATGGCTTACCGCGCGTATTCCCATTCCCGAACGTCACATTAAGTGCCGTCTCGGAGCGTACGCCGGAGCCGCTCTGCTCAGCCGCCCGTGTGATGTGCTTTTCATTTTGTTTCATTTGTCGTTTTACTTTATTTTATGCCGCACATTTAAGTGCTCGCCATAAATATGCAGGTGAAAAAAGCGCGCGTCCCGCCTTTGGCCGTTAAGAGCCGGCAAATATGCCCTGAAATATGCTACAGTCGCGCATGTAAGTGTTATGTGGGTGCTTAAGCAGCCGATTTGGCGCAATACTGGCAGCGTGATCTTTATCGGCGCGTCTTTGAAAATTGGTTTTCGCATTGCGCTTCGTACCCGATGGTAATCCGCCCAAGAATATGCAAATTTTTTCCGTCATATGGGTGATTGTAATTTTTAATTAGTAGACACTAATCAAAGTGACTTTTTATCTCCCAGTAAATATGTTCAATTTGCTGGAATTTATTTGCAATAAAATGCTGGATTTGTGTGGTTCATTGCGCTTGAAAGTATGCCAGATTTTGTGGTCATTAGGATAACAAATTTTATGGGGGAACATTGCGAGTTTTTTTGTTGCATAAATTGGGGAAGCAATTCGGTTTCTAATGAGATTGTTGGAAAATACTAATAGCTTAAGTGCCTAAAAGTAGATTAGGATTTATTTTTTTTCTAGAAAATAGGCAAACGCGATTGTGGTATTAGGCAGGTAGCTTTAAACTCGCCCACGTAGTGAATTTGACATTTTGTATAACTTTAAATTATAAATTTACATTATTTGTATTTATTTCATATTGTAATTATTATTTTTTTGTTTTAAATATTTCTCCAATTTGTGCCACTTTTACTTGCTTTCAGCGTAAAAAATTATAAAAAAAATGTTTGGAAAGTTTTCAAATAATGTAATGTTATTATTGTTGTTTTTGTTTTTATGAAAAACAAGTTTTCTGTAAAAACTTTTGTTTTGTAAAATGACTGTTTTCTTAATTCACTTTTTTTATATTTTTTAACATTAAATGTTTTACTTTTAAATAATTAAACTGTGAATATTTAATTTTTAGTTCAGTTTTGTTTTGTAAAATTACTGTTTTATTTATTCCCCTTATTTTTATATTATTTTTTACATTTAATGTTTGCCTTTTAAATAAATTTTGAATATTTCTTTATTTAGTTTAGTTTTGTTTTGTAAAATGACTGTTTTATTAATTCATTTTATTTTTATATTATTTTTAACATTTAATGTTTTACTTTTAAATAAATAAATTTTGAATATTTAATTTTTTGGTTTAGTTGATTTTAAATGAACAGTCAGTATTTTATTCATTTTATATTCCAGTTTTTATAAAATATAGGTTTTATGTATTATTGAAATTTTTATTCATTTATATTATTGAAAAGTTGTTTTTAAATTAGATTTTAAAACTTTTTTTATACATTAATTTATTTATATTGATTATATTAATTTATATTAGTTACAATTAATTATATTAATTTATAATTTTATTTACGCTATATTTTATTTTTTATAATTTTTCAAATAAATTTTTCTATATTTTAGTTTTACTTTTATTTTTATTTTTTATTCCTGTTTTATTTGTATTTTGTATTCCTGTATTTTTAAATTTTTTTTAAAATGTTATGTGCTTGTAAAATGAATTTTTTTAAACAATTTAATCTATTTAATATTTTACTTTTTATGAACCATATTTTTGTATAAATTTAAAATGAGTTATTTAATATATTTTTTTATATTATAACTATTTAATTTCTTCATTTATTATTTTATTTATTCTACTTTTTTATAAAAAAAACTTTTTTCAAACGTTATTTTATTAAATAATTTTATTAATACCATATTTAATTTTTATAAAGAAATTTTGTGTAATTTTCAAATTTATTTACTTTCGAAAATAATTTGTTTTTAAATAGTTTTATATATTTTATGTTTTATTTTTTTTTAATAATTTGTTTTATAATGTAAAAGAAAATTCTTTTATATTTATTTTATAAAATACATTTTTAATTTTTTCATTATTTCATTTATGTTTCGTATTTGATTGATGATGAATGAATTTGATTGATGAAAGAATTTTTTTGTAGATGTATATAATTTTTTATTTTATTCTTTTTTAGTTAGGTTAATTGTTTATTTATTATTTTATGTATTAACAGTCGTGTCTGGATATAGTGAAATAATTTTTGCAAGGCCTGATCACAGTATTGAGGTTGTTCACTATATCAAGGTTAACATTTTTGTTCAAAAACTCGTTTTATTTGCTCAAAATACACTTTTTACTTTTTGCTTGAAATTGCTTTCAAAATTTTGTTCATGATTTAGAGGCTCCATGTCAAAATTTGGGTGTTCACTATATCGAGGTGTTCACTATGTTCACTATACCCAGACACAACTGTATTATGTTTTTTTTTTTTTTTAAGTTTTGTTTATTAAATTTAGTTATTTGCACTTTATTTTTTATAAAATACCTTTTTTTAATCATTTCTGAAATTGTGTAAATTTTATTTGTTATAAAATAATTCTCTTAGAGAACAAAATTATCTTCTTATTAAATTATCTCTAATAAAAAAAAAAAGGAAATTTTTCTTTTATAAAATAAATAAATAAATTAAGAAAACATACATATTGCTGAATTGAGTTCACTTGATTGACTTTGTTCATAAAAAAGTTTGATTTTTCGTTTGAGATTCTTAAAAAAGCCATTCTAAGAAAAATGAAAGATCTATCAAAAAACATTATATTAACTTTGAAAGTTGTTTCATTAGTGCAGCGCCTGAAGATATGCTTTACTATGTGTGTAGCGATTTCAATGCTCTGTCAATCATGTGACACTATTTCAATGAGGCACATGTTGAATGTGGCATGCGGCTTAACAAGTTTTAAAATACCACAAATTAAATTTCATATATTAGAAAATGACAAGCACACACTTCCAACAACAATGCAATAAATAAAATTGATTATAGAAACTGTGCAATAATGGGTTAGGTAGACCCACCGAGAGTGGCTGACTCTCAAAGCGTACGCAATATGTCTAGTCGGCTGTGTGAGAAATGGGAGCGGCAAATTCAATATTTTCACAAACAAACAGCAGGATAACATATTAAATTTTCTGATAGCAACAAGACCAACATAAATATAATAATAACGACAGCAATAACATGCGAGACAAGCGTTCAGCAACGACAAGACAAAAGAGACGCCGCACAGTGGCAACGACAACGACAACAACAACGCCAACGCAAAGACAAGAAATCAATTTCTGAACAACAAATTTAGAAAAATAATAAAAAATCAAATGAAGAACACAATAAAGTAAACCGAGAGGACACAGTTGAGGAAAATGTGCTGCCAGGTAGCGACGCGGGGGAAGGAGGCATTCGGCTTAGTTGTGAAAGTAGTGAAGACACAGCAAGGAACTGGAAAAAGTAAGAGTCAGTCTCGGCAAAAAAAGGACAACTGTGCATATGGCGAGGCTGCTGTTGTATTACAACAACAAATAATATATAATAACAACAACAACACTGGTGTAATAGCATCAACAATATGTTTTCTAAAACATGAAAGGAAGCAAATCTGTTGCGACACGAGCACTCGAGGCACTCGGCGCGCGCTGTGCGAGTGCTTGTGGGGTTGGTGGGGGATGAGCAGTGCAGCATGCCGGTGGCACAATGGGTGGGGAGAGTCCTCCGAAGTCCTCCCGCCTTCAAAGTGTCCCGTGTCCGTTCGCTGTGTTCATTGTGCCGCAAATCTGTTTGGGTATGTCGGTCGGTTGCCGCATGTGTGCCGCCTGGTGTGTTGCGAGCACGCTCGGCTAATGGCAAAGGAGTGTCCGCTGACCGTCGGCCTGTGTGTCTGTCTGTGTGCTGGTCTGGCATTGGCATCGCATCACATCGCATCCCAATACCGAACATGTGTGGCCAATAAAGAATGTAATAACGAGCCTCGTTGAGCAAATCGATAAAGTTGTTACATTATTATTATTTCTTTTTTTTTTTAGTCCTGCAGACCCTTGTTCGCTGCCACCTCCTGCTCCGCTTTTAATATGCTTGTGCTATGCTTTGTCATGCTGTCCTTTTTTGTTGTGCCTCAATTTTTTTTTCATTTTTGTTGTTGTTTATCTGGTAAAAGTTTGTCTTCTTGTCGCTTTTTCAACTTGATCACTTATTGAAGGAGGAGTAGAAGACATATAGCAATAAAGCGTATAAAAGTGTAGTTCAAGAAAAATTGAGGATAAAAATATAAATTGTGCAGAAGGCATTAACTGCCGCCAACTGTCGTCCTTCGTCCTTCCAATGTCTCCATACGCTCCTGTGCGACCAAGAGCAGTGCCGTTGATTGTAAGGTGATGCCTGTCCATCTGTCTGTGTGTCTGGCTGTCCATGTGTCTGTGTTTGTCTGTCTATCTGCTCGACCAACAGCCGCTCAAGCGCCACACATGCAACCGCCCAGACAACTCCAACGAAATGCCAAAGCAGCGCCACAAAAACGAGAAAACCCATGCAATAATGGCAAAGGCAAAGCAGAAAGCTATCGCATGTTGCACATCACGTCGACAATTGAATTATGGCCGTTACACGCCCCGCTGGCCGGCCCCCGCCTCGGTCGTGACATGCTGCACTCTAAACGGGCAATCGAGGCAGTGGAGAGGATAAGCGTTAAAACGCAGCAAGTTTGCCATCAATTTGCCATCGCATGTGCAGCAGCGAAAGAGATAGTTAGATGAGAGAGTGAACAAAAGAGAGAGACAAGAGAGAGAGAAGCGCCAAGCAGCGGTTTGATAAGGCAGCCGATTGACACAATTGCGTGCTGATGAATTGTTGACCATTTTTATGCACTTATTGGGCGATTTTGTGATTGTTGAAGAAAATTTGATTTTCCACAACGTTCACAAAAGAACAAAAAAAAAACAGAAACTTAAATAAAAACTAGAAAACAACTTCAAGAATGGCAGCAAAGCGGACAACTGATTGACGCAGGCTTGCTTGATCGATTGATGGGTTTAGCAATCTAATTTTATTTAATACTTGTTTCAATTTTGTTGTCATTTTGTGTGTTGCATGTGACATGTTGGAAATGTCTAAGCAAACAAACGTTGGTGGTGGTCTTTTTATTGGCAACAAATCTAGGTTTTTAAAACCTTTAAACTAAAATAGATGTCCCTGAAATTCGTTGGTTGGTTGATTGGTTCCAGTGGCAATGTTTCAACATCAAATTAGCGTCGTGATGTCGCTTTGATACCACTTTGATATGCAGTGACGAACATGGGATTTTCTTTTTGGGAGGAAAGGGGAGGGAGTAGTCCATTTACAATTTTTGAGCCCATTTGAACCATTTCAAATCATAATTGCCCCAGAAATTTTTTAAACAACCTGTTAGTTGGAGGGGGTTTGAACCCCCTAAGTCACGCTTGTATGCGCCCTTGATGGTATGGTATACTAGTGTATTGTTTTCTGGACTATGTGACATCTATACTTCTTTCTTCCGAGAGGTTAATGAAGGCGTGTAGAAAATTTACGGTGCACTTCGCTATTTCTTGGAGATTTCAATATTTCCTTTTTGATAGTCTAGTGTATTGTTTTCTGGACTATGTGACTTCTTTATTCAGTTCGAGAGGTTAATGACGGTGAGAAGCAAGTTTACGCGGCGCACTTCTTCTATCTATCTTCTATCTTCTGGAAATGTCTCTTGATGAGGAACTGATCATTGCAGGCCTCTAAATCACTCAACTGTGGGCTGTCCAGGTCTACTTCACCCCGTTCACTTTCTAGTCAAAGGGAAAAGCTATAGCTGGGGTAGGTTAGACAATAATATCCTCCAATCTTGATATCAATAGGTGGCCTATTGAAGGCCACAGAATCAACCGACTTTGGGTGGTCTAATCCATTTCAAGTAGTTGCGAACTCGCGCTTCTGCCAGTCAAGGGGGAGTGAGGGCAACAGTTGGGGTACAATGGACCTCTGTCCATGGACACTGTCAGCAATAATAACAAAATATTAGTATTTCATTTCAAAGAATTTTTAAAATTCATGAAACCAAATGAATAAATTTTTAAAAATTTTCGAAATATTAGTATTTCTTTTCAAAGTGGCTAAATGAGTGCTGTGATTGTTCAGTGATCTGTCGATCCCACCTCTAATCCCTTCCTTTCCTTCTCCTTTTGTACTCATGTTTCCCCCTATTTTCTGCTCCCCGGCTTCGGCCGTTTGTATCGTTTACTGTTTCATGTATTCTATTGTCATTCTTGTTACTCATTATTCGACATCCAGCGAATAAAGACCTAAACCCGAACTTAACCCGCGTTTTATTTAACCCGCTCCGCGACGAAGCGATTAAACACAAAGAATTTTTAAGTTTCATGAAACCAAATGAATACAATTTTAAAAATTTTCAAAATATTAGTAATTGTTTTCAATGAATTTTTAAATTTCATGAAAACAAATGAATAAAATTAAAAAAAATTTTCCAAATATTATTATTTCTTTTCAAAGAATTCTTAAAATTCATGAAACCAAATGAATAAATTTTTAAAAATTTTCGAAATATTAGTATTTGTTTTCAATTAATTTTTAAATTTCATGAAAACATAATGAATAAAATTATTAAAATTTTCAAAATATTAGTATTTCTTTTCAAAGAATTTTTAAAATTCATGAAACCAAATTTTTAAAATTTTCGAAATATTAGTATTTGTTTTCAATTCATTTTTAAATTTCAAGAAAACAAATGAATAAAATTTAAAAAATTTTCAAAATAGTATTTTTTTCAAATGAATTTTTAAAATTTTAAACATTTTCAAAATATTAGTATTTGTTTTCAATGAATTTTTAAAATCCATGAAAACAAATGAATACATTTTTAAAAATTTTCGAAATATTAATATTTGTTTTCAATTAATTTTTAAATTTCATGAAAACAAATGAATAAAATTAAAAAAATTTTCAAAATATTAGTATTTCTTTTCAATGAATTTTAAAAATTTTAAAAATTTTCAAAATATTAGTATTTCTTTTCAAAAAATTTTTAAAATTCATGAAAACAAATGAATAAATTTTTAAAAATTTTCAAAATATTATTATTTCTTTTCAATAAATTTTTCAAACCTTTTCATGAATTGATAATATTTTTAAAGTTTATAAAACTGCTTCTTCAATAATGTTCAAAAAAAATATATACATATTTATTTCCCTTCAGTTTGCTTCACTATCACACAGTCGTAACACCATTGAAATGCATTGCAAAATTTCTTATCTTGAGTGACATTAAATTTTTATCGCATGCGAGCAAAATATTTGCCATTTCACTTGGCAAATTTCAAACGAGCAAGAAAATTCGACATTTTCTCTTTTTGTAAAGCGTTGCGTGTTTTTGGGGGTTTTTGTTTTTTCTCGCTACGCGATTGTAATTTTACATACTTGCGATATATTTTTGTCAATGCAACGCTCGAACGAAACTAGCATTTTCTATATTTTCGTTGGCTTTCATTTTTCGAGAATTTTTTCGGTGCGTTCACCATGTCTGATTGCAGATAAATATGACAATGAAGTTGACAAACACACACACATGCATACAAATACACAAATACACTTGCACGCATATCCGCTCACACACACACACACACACATACAGTCGCAGGCAGGAGCCATGTGCGCTGCGCACAGATGTGACGGCAGTGGAAGGTGAAAGTCAGCGGCTAAATGTGAACGGCAGCAGAGGGAGGGGGGAGGGGGTGGAGTGTTTGCGATAAAGTTAAAATTGTCACAATAAACGAAACAATTTTGCGCACTCCTCCGCGGCGCATGTCACAACAAGCTGAAAGCACAAGTGCTGAGCGTGTTAGGGAATCAGTTGTGATGCGGAGAAGGGGGCGGGGAGGGGGACCAGTGTCGAAACGTGTGTATTTGAAATACCGAAATACAATATTTTCATACGTGTGTGTGTGTGCAGCACATGATTGCGATATTGCATGTGTGAAATGGCTTTTTGCTGTTGCCATTGTTGATGTTGTTGCTGCTATATTTCGTTGCACGTGATAAGAATAGGGAATTTAATGGCGCGAGGGACGCAAATGGTGACTGCTGTTGCAGCTTTCTACAATGAAGTGAGTTTCAGCGGGAACGGGCGGTGGGGCGTATTAGAGAAGAGGTTGGGAAGCGAATAGCAGCGAAGAGTTAAGTGGTTCTCGTGGTTATAAGGTAGCAGCAATGTGACTGAGTGGAGGGGTAGAAGTGAAATGAAGCACACAGTCTGCGTTTGAAGGCGTTGGAAGGTTCGAAGATGTTAAATTTTTTGCAATGGGAAAATTGTTTAATTTGATGAAAAAAATTGGCAAAATTGGAGTTTAAGTGTGATGTAAAAAACATATTGCCGCCTCGGTAGCCCAGCGTGAAGTGCACTGAGCTCCCTTGCTTCGCTTTGCTTCCCTTTCATACTATTCCTTTTCCATTCTTTTCTTTATTATATTATATTTTATTTTTTTTATTTTATTTTATTTTATTTTATTTTATTTTATATGGTTTGGTTTGGTTTGGTTTGGTTTGGTTTGGTTTGGTTTGGTTTGGTTTGATTTGATTTGATTTGATTTGATTTGATTTGATTTGATTTGATTTGATTTGATTTGATTTGATTTGATTTGATTTGATTTGATTTGATTTGATTTGATTTGATTTGATTTGATTTGATTTGATTTGATTTGATTTGATTTGATTTGATTTGATTTGATTTGATTTGATTTGATTTGATTTGATTTGATTTGATTTGATTTGATTTGATTTGATTTGATTTGATTTGATTTGATTTGATTTGATTTGATTTGATTTGATTTGATTTGATTTGATTTGATTTGATTTGATTTGATTTGATTTGATTTGATTTGATTTGATTTGATTTGATTTGATTTGATTTGATTTGATTTGATTTGATTTGATTTGATTTGATTTGATTTGATTTGATTTGATTTGATTTGATTTGATTTGATTTGAT
Organism: Melieria picta; assembly: GCA_964056695.1. Classification (NCBI taxonomy): domain Eukaryota; kingdom Metazoa; phylum Arthropoda; class Insecta; order Diptera; family Ulidiidae; genus Melieria; species Melieria picta. Next base: position 109,837,136 of record OZ057400.1, on the reverse strand, counting down.
TTGATTTTATTTTATTTTATTTTATTTTATTTTATTTTATTTTATTTAATTTAATTTAATTTAATTTAATTTAATTTAATTTAATTTAATTTAATTTAATTTAATTTAATTTATTTTAATTTAATTTAATTTAATTTAATTTAATTTAATTTAATTTAATTTAATTTAATTTAATTTAATTTAATTTAATTTAATTTAATTTAATTTATTTTAATTTAATTTAATTTAATTTAATTTAATTTAATTTAATTTAATTTAATTTAATTTAATTTAATTTAATTTAATTTAATTTAATTTTATTTTATATTTTTTATTGAAGTCTGAAGTAACGAACTGACAGTCGATCACTGCATTTTCAACTCTAAATGTAAAGTATGTGAATGATTTTTGTCAGAGGAAAGCCAGAAAAGGCGTAAGCGCGCTGGAAAAATCCAACTTGAAATTCCAACAATAAATAACGACAGAATTGTTGCTTGCTACTTGAAATGCCAAAAGCGACAAAAGCAGCCGTGCTGCAGATGTGACATCATTATCGCGCGCTAAATCAGCGAACGTCTCGGCTTGGCCAGCGAGCAGCCAAAAGCCAGGCCTCACATAAAAGCGAATTACAGTTTCCCGACACAGCAGCAGCAACAGGAGAGTGCAGACGATGCCAACAACGAGAACGACATGCGGAGTGCGACATATGTGCGTTGGCCGTTTCCACGCTGCGCGCATTTAGTCGCATTTTTATGCACAACGCCCCCGCCATTTGCCACTTGTCGTCGTTGGCCCTTTTCGCCTGGCCACTTGGCCTCTGGTTGGCATCAACTACATACATATGTACACACATACATATAGATGTGACTGCATATGGCATCCTCTGTACGGGTGTATGTGTGTGTTTGTATGAAGTGTAGTGTGCTTTTAGGGGGTTGTGCGCAGTTTTTGTCTTTGGCGCTTCTGTTGGCTGGCATTTGGTTTGTTGTTGTTGTTGTGTGCATTGGTATTTTCTGAGCGTAATATGTTTCGCTATTGTTTCTTGTTTTTGTTTTGGGTTTAATTTTTTGCTGTGCCCCCCCTAAAAATATGCATTATAAAAACGAAATATCATATAAATGTGAATTAAAAGTGGCAAAAAAATGAAATGAAATCGTGGCAAAAAAACAAAGCAACGCATGCACCATGAAGTTGGAGACAACGAATGCATGCTACAACAACAACACCAATAAATACAACAATAAGAAAATATTGTATGTATGGCCAGAATGCGGCAACAGTTGAAACAAAAAACGCTAATGTTTTTATGATGAGTTCGTTGTTTTTGTACGTGCCTATGCAGCAATGTTTTTTTATATGCAATGTGTTTTTATATGCGTTTCATGCATAAAAATATGTGTTTGTGTATGTATAGTTGCGTGTGTATGTGTGTGTGTGTGTGCATTGTTTATCACACAACACTGCCAATTTTCGCTGCAAATTTTTTTTTTAATTTTTGTCTGTCTGCCTGGCTGCTTGTGTCCGTGTGAGCTGTGTCTGTCCTCACGTTCATTCACACGTCCGCTGGCGCTTCCGTTATTTGAACTCGTGTGTGGCTGACTGCCTGCTTGCTTGCGGCTCTGTGTGTGTGTGTGTGTGTGTTTGTGTGCGTGTGATAAAAATTTACTTTTATATGAAAATATTTGCAATTTTGATTGCGTTCTTATTTGCACAAAACAACAACAACACCAATAGCGCCAACAATAACACAGCGTGAATTAAAGAAAAAAACTTCCACCAATACGAGGCAACAAAAAGGAAGCAGAAAAAAATTGTAAAAAAAATAGTAGCAACACCAGCAATGATTGCATTAAATAAGTGCAGACGACGGTGGCGGGCGGCGTCTGCCTGAGCAGGGTAATTTGTATGCGAATTTGCTGTTTGTATTGGATGGCAGTTGTTGTTGTTGTTTTATTTTGCGTTGGCGTCCGCAAATAATAACAAATGGGCAACATTGCACGCGACTTGGCGGGGAGCTCAGGGGTTTTCGCTTTTCGGTGGCTGCTTACTTTTCTTGCTGTCGTTGGCTTTGGTGTTACTGTTGTTGTAGTTGCTGCGTCTGATGATGATGTGGCCAACGTGCCAATTGGTTTTGCTCACTTAACCTTTAAAGACAATTTTCAAGCAATACATTTTGGTTGCGTTTACTTGCGGCGCTTTGTTGTGACCTTCGTTCATGCACATTGCATGGTGTGCGACTTTACGTAGCAAATAATTGCTAGCGGAAAGCATTTTTGTTGGTGTGAAATTATTTTAATTATATCGGCATCATTAAATTTAATTTCGGTTTATTTTTTTGTTATTGTTGTTGTTGTATGACATAATTGTATTAATAAGTATATTAAACAGAGTAAATCATGATGTCATGCAAGCAGAACTGACAATGAAGACAATGTTTGTATGAAGCGAAATGGCATCATTGACACATTGAGCCATTAACCCTTGAATGAACGGGTTTTCAAGAATTTTTCAACAAATTCATTTCGCTAATTACAATGTAAACCAAGCAAAAAAGATTCTGAAAACAGATAAAGTAGAGTGAGCCAAAAAAATAAATACGTGTAAAAAGTATACGTTCCAGTTTTGACTTCTTTCTAGCGCTTGAATTAATTTTTGAGCTTTGGTGTATTCAGAGACCTATAGTAGAATTTTATGGCAATTATTTTCGTGGTACATTTCATCCTTAAAAATCCTCTTTTAAAGAACATTTTGCGCCATTTTAGAAAAAAGGATCAAATTGACCCATAAAAATAGGAGCTAAAGGGTTAAAATATTTCACAAAAATTTTCCTCGTAGTATTTTCAACTAAAATGCTGAACACATCGTATACCTAAAATGTAAAGCTACATAGTTTTCGTATGCCGATTCAACAGAAGAATATGAAAAGTAGGAAACTTTTACCTTCCTAAACAAATTCTGACGTGAATTTGTATATTTTCTTTTGGGCCCCTCTCTCAGAATTTTTTGACAGATCCTTGGTATTTGAAAAAAAAATTAAATGATTTTGTTGCTCAGTGTTATTCCAGTAAAAAACTCATATTTCACAATTTTTCACTTTGATGAAATTTTGATTGCTAAAAAATATTCTGAAGTAAACTTGTATATTTTCTTTTGGGCCACTCTATCAGAATTCTTTGTCAAATCTTTGCTATTTAAAAAAAAAAATGACATGATTTTGTTGTTCAGTGTTATTCCAGCAAAAAACTCATGATTTACAATTTTTCACTTTGCATTTTGATGAAATTTTGATTGCAGATTTTGAGAGTTTAGTAGTCACTAAAGAGAAATTAAGTATAGTGAAATTTTTTAAATTTTTTACATTGATTTATGTGCCTTGACTTATTCCTCTAAGTGAGAAGAAAGTATGTCCATTGGGGCTTACATTCTAAAAATATTGGATCACATAAAAAGTATCTGCAGTTTTTCGTTACAAAATGAATTTGATACCCATAAATCTGACAAATTTGGTATGATTATGTCAACAAACATAGGATTGAAAAATGTCATTTCATTCTTCATTTTATTGAAGACAGTTGTGTAATTCGTTGCTATTGTAAAAAGTTATATTGACTTGAAAATGAATGAAATGTCTGAAGAAATACGCCATGCAATTTTTTATTACAATAGAAAAGGTAAGGCCGCTGCAAAAACATGCCGAAATATTTGTGCATTTGTGGATCCTGCACCGTCTGGCTATCATTTTCAGTCTTTTCAAAACTCTCTGAATGGTAAAAAATTGACCGCCCAAAGAGCCGATCAGATTTTTGTTCAATATGTGCAAGTTCTTTAAACTTGAACGAAATTCCTAAATTCAAACGAAATTCTTTACTCAAGCAATAAATTTGCGAATAAACATTAAACTCAGCAAAGCTCGGCAACAAATTAAGCACCGCATTTGCCGATCGCCTAAAAGTATACACAACTATGTAGACAATAAAATGTATTCATAAACTTGGCGCTATTGAAAAATTTTAATGATAACAATATTTATGGCCAACACTCAGACAGCCAACTGTCTCTCATGGCCAACGCATGGGACACATCTTTTGGCCCACTCTTACGTCAAACATTTAGCCATTTAGCCCTATTTCAACTTCAAGCCTGACTGCTGTACGCTCCAGCACATTGGCTTATCGTCGACTTTGTGCTCTCCTTGAAATAATTGCCATTACAACAACACAAAATAAGTTAAACAGATTGTCGGCTACGCAAATAAACCTAAAGTCAGCCTATAAGTATGCCAAGCATTTCGTGCACATTAAAGCATAACAGTGGCGCGGCAGAATGTTGCGTCATGTTGTCGCCTAACATCGGGTGCTCGCGCCGATTCGTTCAGTAGAACAATAAAAACAACAACAACAACAACAAATAGAAGTAAAGCCAACATGAAATGAAATTTTCATTTCATTTGCCTGTGTTGACATTACGGGCAACAAATATGCTGCATACTTAGCGGCATGTGCCGCACAGCCGCACACACACACACACACACCAAGCACACAAACAAACACAAATACACGCGCAGACATGTGAGCAGACAATTTACTAATCATTTCTGATTTAGGTCGCATGTGTTAAATAGTTGGAACTTAATTGTTCTTGTTGTTTTTATTGTTGTTGTTGTATTCGTTATGTTCTTTGCTGTTGTTGTTATTGTTGTTTTGCTAATAATGAGCGCATGTTGTTTGCTAGTTTTATTTGACTTTTCGTTTCAAGCGCCAAAAACTATGCCACACCAAAAGTTTAGCTGCATTTAGTGTTGGCGCGTGTTGTGCGAACCACAGTTGGGCGTTGTGGGGGGGAGGGGCCGTAAGCTGGGCGCGCGCGATTAGAACGTCACATTTGCGCGCGCTGCCAAATGTTCCGCCTTTCCCCCGCCCCTCCACACGTTTTTCGTTTGCCTTCAATGCCAAATGTTAATTTCTACTGCTCTATAATTTCCCCCCTAGTTTTATGGCGTTTTTATTATCGCAGCCGTTGTGCCGTTGCATAGTCGGCACAACTCAGCGGCGTTTTAGTGTCGCCAGCAATTTTTCATATATTTTTTTGTTCGCCTCACTTTTGCCTTTTTTCGTCACTTTTGCGCCGCCTATTTATTTGTTTTGGGCTCTTGCTGGCATTTTCGTTGTGCCATTGTGTTAATTTGAATCGGACGAACGTGATGTAATCGCGCCTCGACAAGCTTAGGCCGCGACCGTCACCACTACAGAAGCATTACACAAAATTTTCATAGTTTGGCGCAAGCAAACAATAAAACAAAGAACACGACCGAACACAAGCACAGAAAATCGATACGACATGACATGTGCGCACAGTGCGGATGAAAATAATAGCAGCGTTAAAATCGCGCCATCACTTGAGCAAACATTAACGAGTTGCTGATGGTTGGTTAGAAATCAAGAAAAATGTTTGTCATTGCAGAAAAACTAAAACTATAAGAAATCGATTTGAACTACGTTAAAACAATAAATAATGAAATAAATAAAATAAAACAAAACAAAACAAAATAAAATAAAATAAAACAAAATAAAATAAAATAAAATAAAATAAAATAAAATAAAATAAAATAAAATAAAATAAAATAAAATAAATAAAATGAATAGAATAAATAAAATAAATAAAATAAATAAAATAAATAAAATAAATAAAATAAATAAAATAAATAAAATAAATAAAATAAATAAAATAAATAAAATAAATAAAATAAATAAAATAAATAAAATAAATAAAATAATTAAAATAAATAAAATAAAATAAAATAAATAAAATAAATAAAATAAATAAAATAAATAAAATAAAATAAAATTAAATAAATTAAAATATAATAAATAAAATAAATAAAATAAATAAAATAAATAAAATAAATAAAATAAATAAAATAAATAAAATAAAATAAAATAAAATAAAATAAAATAAAATAAAATAAAATAAAATAAAATAAAATAAAATAAAATAAAATAAAATAAAATAAGATAAAATAAAACAAAATAAAATAAATGAAAAAAACAAATAAACTATAAAGAAACTGCAGAAACCTACAAAAAGTTCAAAAGTTTTTTTATAGCCTGAAGTGAAAAAATTTATAATTTTTTTTTGTTGGTAAAATGGATTAGATAGTAAGGAATGGTCGAGCTGGGAATCGAACCTAAGGCCTCGGTATGAGAAGCCAGCGCTCTACCCACTGGACTGTCAAGGCCGGCAAAAAAAATTAGACGAAAGTCTTTTAAAAAGCTAAAATCTAAAATGCCCAAACTGCGTGTGGAGAATGTCGGGCTCTGACAGGGACGATTACTTACTTAACTACTATAAAGGAATTTCGTGCAAGTGAAGCCAGTGTAATTGGTTTATGAACCTCAACAGGTCCCTAATGTTGACTGATTTGAGTTCATCTGTGTCATGGAAGAAGCACATATCAAAAGCTTTTCATTAGCTTCTAAAGAGAGGCGTCTATAGCAAAGAGGATGTCCTGTTAGAGATTACTCAAACCAGTGAAAATGGTGGCTGAACCTTATCAAGTCTCTAGTGTTGACCGATTCAAGGTCATCTTATTGATTAAAGAAGGAAACCTGAAATTTGCCAGCTGCGTCTGGAGAAAGCCGTCCGATGGCAGAGAAGATAATCATTAAATCTCCTACTTTTGTTCATTGAGACTTAACCAAATTGTGGTCAAAATATGTCTACAACTTTATAGAAAGCCAACTCAAGCTAATGTGATTTGTAAATAAATCTCATCAAGTCTCTAGTGCTGACCGATTCAAGGATACCTTTTTTTGATTAAAGAAAGGAAGCCTTACTCGTAAAGAAGGCAGAGAAGGTAATTTAATCTTCTACTTTTGGTAATTGAGACTTGACAAAATTAGGGTAAAAGATATGTCTGCAATTTTACAGAAAGCCAGCTCAAGTTAGTGTGATTTGTGAATGAATCTCATCAAATCTCTAGTGTTGACTTATTCGAGGCAATCTATGAAATTGAAGAAGCAATAACGTAAGGTTTTCCACCAACGAATGAGGAAATTCGTTCAGTTCTTCATTGAGTTAGAAGAAAATCAGCCATAAAGGAATTTGGAGAGATTCGTTCAATGGCAGTGAAGATGACCTTCAGTCTGCTTACTACTTTTCTTCATTGAGGCACAAGGACATCCTAAAAGTCGCTACTGTTGACTGGTTTGAGAGTTTGAGTTGTTCATTGAAGAAGAGAAAACTATCTTCAAGCTTCTTTAAACCTTCTCAAATGCGTCTGGAGAGAGCCAGGCAGTGGTTGTAAAAATAATTGATAGTCTGCTATTCGTTTTCATTGCGACAAGTGAGGCATTAGTTCAAGTTGCCAAGTCAGAGTCAGCCATCAAAGCATTCTAATTAATTTATTTTTTAACTTGCACCTTTTATTTAAAAACATTTGTTCATTTCCTAAACGAGGTTTTCTTCTTTTTGTTTCATATTTAGAAAATTTGCATAAATGTTTCGGTCACCAGCGGCGACTTACTTTTTCCTTTTCCCTTTTCTTTTGATATCAAAAGTGTGCATCTACAACATTTTATGAAATTTTTTGAAATTGAAATTTTGAAATTTTTTGAATTCTTATAAATTACTATTTGAAGAAAGCAAAGAACAAATCCTTTCATACGAATGATGAGAAAATTAACCAAATTTATGAATTTAGAATGCAGAGAAAAAATCCTTTCATACACCAAATTAACGGCATGTCTCCGATGTTGAGTAGGAAAATTACTTAGAAATCAAATAAATATTTCTTTCACGAGGAAATTTCAATACTCGTAGGAAGCTTAGATTAGGTAAGACATGGGTTTTGCCAATTGCTCGCCTAATAAACTCGAAGGACTCTGAGTCTCATTGCGATGTTCGAAGAAAGTATGGCAAACTCACTTATGCAAAAAGTTCTGTAGTGATTGAATAAATAAATAAATAAATAAATAAATAAATAAATAAATTAATTAATTAATTAATAAATAAATAAATAAATAAATAAATAAATAAATAAGTAAATAAATAAATAAATAAATAAAAAAAAAAATAAATAAATAAATAAAAAATACATAAATAAATAAATAAATGAATAAATAAATAAATAAATGAAAGTTAACACCAGCCGCGCATATATCTGCTATCGCAGCTACACGCGCACCGCCGCATTAGCCGCGTAATGCGATCCCGCGCGACGCAGACGTAACGCGATCGCATATGCGCGACCGTGGAACCTGCTAACGCTTCAGAACCGTTTCCTGCGATCCAGGTGCTGACGCAGCACACGTGCCGTGGTCACCGTGGGAGCGCTGCACTTAGTTTAGCTAGTTTAAGGTTTCTTTGTAGAATAAGACAAATTGTGCGGGCAGTTGGAATCGGGAATTCAAATAAATAACATCGCTTTGCGAGCCCGCCTAATTCTATCTTTTTTCTTGAACTCTCTCGAACGGCCAAGTCGTGGTCGTTCGAGATTAACTTTTTAGCGGAATCCTTCGGTGATTCCTTAACTGGCGCCCGAGCAGGGACCAACACTTCTTAACTGAAGAGTGGAGATTATTCGTGCCCCAGTAGGTCGTCCACAATTATAAACGTGGACTTCTAAAAAGGATAACGCGAACCTCCCTTGTTGGATCCTATATTCGGCTGCGGAAACAGACTGCGATTCCTACGGGACCCTCCAGCCTGAAAAAAAATATACAGAGGAGTAACGAAAAACAAACAGACTGCGATTCCTACGGGACCCTCCAGCCTGAAAAAAAACATACACCCTTCGTTCCTCGATCTATTCCGCAAGCCGATGACAGAGTCTCGGAGGATTCCCCAAAAAGAAGAGTTTTCTTGATAACAAATAAAGCAAAACCACCACGCCAGAATGAAAATAACAGTGGTGTAAGTGGATGAAAAGTATATAGTGAAAAGTATATAGTGAATGAATAGTGAGAATAGTGAAAAATAGTGTGTGCATCAAACCAAGAAAAGATTTAATGTGAAAGTGAAAGCAAAAGAAAAAATTAATTTAAAAAAATATATAAATATTTTTCCAAAAAATAATAAATAAAAAGGTTTGATGTGACAAGCGAAAGCAAAAAGAAAAATTAAATTTAAAGGAATATATATTTTTCCAAAAAAATAAAAAGGTTTAATGTGAAAGTGAAGGCAAAAGAAAAAATTAATTTAAAAAATACATATTTTTCCAAAAAAAAAATAAAAAATAAAAAGGTTTGATGTGACAAGCGAAAGCAAAAGGAAAAATTAAATTAAAAAAATATATGTATATATTCTTCCAAAAAAATAAAAGTGCCGTAAGTGCCTTTTTCCAAAAAAATAACAGTGCCGTAAGTGCATAACAAAATTCTTAGAAAAGTGAATATATTAACCAATTGGTAAGTCCGGAACAACAATTTATGAACAAGTACTCCCTCAGGTCAGGAGCAATGGAGGAGATGAAAGACTCCATCACAGGTTTGACCGGAGCAGTCAATGCCATCCTCGAAAAGTTGAGGGGGATTGAATCGCGCATCCTCCGGCTAGAGCAAGGTGTCACAAACGAGACGCCTGCAGTCGCCAGAGAGGATGCCATATCCCTCCAACCTCCGAGGACGGAAGAGGACCTGAGGGATATCAGTAGGCTACCCGACTGTGTTAAAGAGCTACAGGTCTTCGACGGCAACCCAGTACAATACATCTCATGGGTGCATGCCGTCGAGACGGTCCTGAAGGACTTTGAAATCGTGCGGAACCGCCCGATATATAGGGCTATTCTGCAAAACATAAGGCAGAAGATCAGGGGCCCAGCCGACACGGCTTTGATCTCCTACAATATTTTTGACGATGATTGGGGGGAAATTAAAAAATGTTTGTCCCTTCATTACGCGGATAAGCGGGACATCCGCACATTGGAACATCAACTGAATCAGTTGAAGCAAAAGGGGCAAAAACTTGATGAGTTTTATGCCCTTGTTAATCATCAATTTTCATTAATAATTAATAAAATAAAAACCGAGAGTCACTCTCGAGAGACCGCCAACGCTCTTGTTGAAACCTACCGCCACCGAGCGCTGGACGTATTTGTGAGAGGGCTAAATGGTGAACTCTCTAAATTACTGATGATACAGAGACCGAAAACGCTCCCAGAGGCTTACTCGTTGTGCTTAGAAATTGAAAACATGAATTTCAGGAGCGCGGCCATCCACACTCCCGCGCCATCGAATCGGGTCACGATCCCTCTTAACAATTTCGGTCGCGGAGAGGCTAGACCTCCTCTGCCGCCAAGAAAACAGGGATGGACCCCAGGGAACAGATACGATCAGCCGCGCCCATTCTACCAAGCACCAAGACCCCACATGAGGACGCCTAATCCTCCAGAGAAGATGGAAGTGGACGGTTCAATTCAAACACGTCGTATTAATTACATGAACCGACCGTCCAATCCATTCAAAAGAGAGGCAGGCTCTGAAAATTTCCCTAATAGTAAACAACAGAAGCTGTACCATGTAGAGGCAACGGGTGACATTTACACCGACAATGACGCTGACGACGCGACAGAGGACGGCTTAAAGGACGAAAATTTTATGTCAAAGGCCTCTCTAGCGTACCATACCTAGAGTATGTAACGCGAAGAGGGGATGTGTTGAGCTTCCTCATCGACACCGGGGCAAACAAAAATTTTATCAATTCAAAAATAGCTACCAAACCCATTCCCTTGACTAAACCTTTTTCTGTCCATTCACCTGCCGGAAAGGTTGTCATTGATAAAAAAATTCAGGGCCGGTTTTTTGAAAGCGTGGGGAATGATTTGCTCACCACATTTTACGTTCTGCCTGGCCTAGAAACGTTCGATGGTATCCTAGGAGACGACACGCTCAAAGAATTAGAAGCAGTAATCGACCGGCGGACTAACGAGCTCACTGTGAGCCCCGGAATCAAAATTCCGCTGAAAGCAAAAGTCTCCAGAGAAATCAACATGTCCGTCGGAGCCGGCCTGACTGATTCTGTCCTAGGTCAATTGAACGAGCTGGTGAGCAAATATAAAAACTTATTTGGACCGCTTGAAAACACTAGCCCTGTGCGAACGAACGTGAGAGCAGAAATCAAAACTACTACGAATGAACCCATTTATACGAAGAGCTATCCCTATCCGGTGTGTATGAGGGACGAGGTAGAGAAACAGGTGAATGAGTTGCTGGCCGAAGGCATAATTCGTCCATCTAGAAGCCCCTACAACTCTCCAATTTGGGTGGTCCCAAAAAAACCTAAACCATCCGGGGAAAAACAATACAGAATGGTTGTGGACTATAAAAGGTTGAACGCGAAGACTATTCCTGACACGTACCCCATCCCAGATATTAATTCGACTCTTGCCAGTCTGGGCAAAGCAAAATTTTTTACGACAGTAGATCTGACTTCCGGATTTCATCAGATTCCGATGAAATCTTCCGATATTCCTAAAACCGCGTTTTCAACAATGAATGGCAAATACGAATTCCTACGTTTGCCGTTCGGTCTAAAGAATGCACCAGCAATCTTCCAGAGAATGATTGACGACGTGCTTCGAGACTATATCGGAAAAATGTGCTATGTGTACATTGATGATATCATAATTTTTGGAAGTAATATTGAATCCCACCTACAAAACATTGATACGATCTTTTCAAGGCTGCAAGAAGCAAACTTGAAAGTAAATCTCGACAAAACGCACTTTATGGAGCGCGATGTCGAATTTCTGGGTTATTTGGTGGGTCCAGATGGAATTAGAGCAGATCCCAAAAAGGTGGAAGCTATCGATAAAATGCTGCCACCGGAAAATCTGAAGGAACTCAAGCGATTCCTGGGTATGACGTCGTACTACAGAAAATTCATACGCGATTATGCTAAAGTAGCGAAGCCTTTGACCAATCTCACTAGGGGAGGAAATTCTAACGTTAAGGCTAATCAGTCGAAAAATGTGCGTATAGAGCTTAACGCAAATGAACTTGAAGCCTTCCGTCACTTGAAGGCGTTGCTTACTTCGGCAGAAGTGCTAGCCTTTCCAGACTTCGAAAAACCTTTTAATCTAACAACTGACGCATCTAACGTTGCCATTGGTGCTGTCCTGTCCCAGGGGGAATCCGGACAGGATAAGCCGATAGCATACATCTCTCGATCTCTAAATAAAACCGAAGAGAATTACGCAACCAACGAAAAAGAGATGTTAGCGATTATCTGGGCGCTTGACAATTTGCGTTCATACCTATATGGGGCAAAGAAAATCCGTATTTTTACGGATCACCAACCGTTAACTTTTGCCCTCGGTAACCGAAATTATAACGCAAAATTAAAACGCTGGAAAGCTCGTATTGAAGAATATAACTGCGAAATAATTTACAAACCGGGCAAATCCAATTTAGTTGCGGACGTCTTGTCACGAATTCGAACGCAGGTAAATTGTCTACCAGGCGCTGGTGAAGCCGGTTCAGAAACAGATACTGCGTCCGAGGGTAGCTCAGCCACCGAAACGGCGACGGAGGGAAACTCAGCCACCGAAACGGCGACGGAGGGAAACTCAGCTACCGAAACGGCGACGGAGGGAAACTCAGCCACCGAAACGGCGTCTGAGGGAAACTCTGAAACCGACACAGCAAGCGAGGCACGAACAATGCATAGTGCCCAACAGGATAATACCGACCTTATCCCTCACGTGGAAGTTCCTTTAAACGTGTTTCGCATGCAGTTGGTAATAAAGCAAGGAAGGGATCTACATAGCTGGGAGCAACCGCATCCTGGCTACCACCGACACTATGTAACTATGAGTGTTATCAACAAAACAACTTTAACGGAGATACTACAGGGAAAACTAAGTCCGTCCGCAATTAATGGCATCAAAATACCTGAACAATTCATTCAAGCCCTTCAAGAGGCATACACTGACAATTTCCCCGGTTACAAGGTCCGTATTACGCAGAGGTTGGTGGAGGACGTGACAAATGAGGACAGGAAGTATCAGATAATAACGGACGAACACAAAAGAGCTCATAGAAATCCGAAAGAAAACGGACAACAAATATTGGAAAGATACTATTTCCCTAGTATGAACAAATTGATAAGGCAGTATACAACAAATTGCGAAATTTGTCGGGTAAATAAATATGATAGACATCCCCCGAAGGTAAAGTTAGAGTTGACCCCCATTCCAAAATACCCTTGTGAGATTCTTCACATCGACATCTTCGAAATAAAAAATGAGAAATATTTGAGCTGCGTTGACAAGTTTTCTAAATTCGCCAAACTGTTTCACATTAGGAATAGATCGGCTATACATTTGCGGACAAAGCTCACGAAAGTTTTACATTATTTCACGGTACCGAAAATCTTGGTCACGGACAACGAAAGAAGCTTCGTCAGTCCAACAATCTCAAACTTCATCAGATCCTTAGGTATCGAATTATATCAGACACCCACTCAAAGAAGTGAAGTCAACGGACAAGTTGAAAGACTTCACTCCACTTTGCTAGAAATTTACCGTTGTTTGCAGAAAGAATTGACAAATATCTCGCCGAAGGAACTTTTATATATAGCCGTAGATCGGTACAACAACACGATCCACTCAGTAACAAAAAAGAAGCCAAGTGACGTGTTCTTTGATCGATCGGCTAGAATAAATTATCAATCCTTAACCAATTTCCGAGACAAAATTAACGGAGATGTCCGTGCCCTAATTGAGAATAACCAAGAAAAGCGCAACCTTCGGGTCAATTCTCGTAGAGAAGACCCAATACAATACGAAAGCGGCAATGCGATATACATTGCCAATAAACAAATTAAAAGCAAGCAAAAACCGCTCTATAAAAAAGAGTCGGTTGCAAAGAATAACAGAGTGACTGTTACCACAACCACCGGGAAAAGAATTCACAAGGCCCATATCAAGAGTTGCACCCCAAAAAAATTAAAATAATATAAAATATAAAAAAATAGACAATTAAAATATAAAGGAAATTTAATAAATTAATAAATATATATAGATACAACATAAAATACTATCAGCAATCTTGTATGCTGAAGTATGGTAAATCAATAAATCAATAAATAGTTTTTTATTGATCCATCACACTACTGTAAAAAAGTACCCAAGTCCCAACAAACATGGCAGATACTTGGCAAGAAGAAGCCGAGTATTGGGGCTCAACTCCCCGTTTGGGAACGACGGAATGGTACCAAAATATACAAAAAATATAAAAAATAAAATAATAAGAAAAAACTAATTTTAATTAAATAAATTATGTGCATAATTAGAATGCGTTACTCTACTGGACTTCCAGATAATTATCCTATATTTTGTAATATTAAAATACCTTATATTATGTCAAACAAAACTAACACTAATGCAGACGTTATATGCACAAATAAATTTAAAAAAAAAAAAAAAAAAAAAAAAAATATATATATATATATATACTAATTCAACTAATCCATTAGAACGTAAGAGTTTTAATTAATAATCTTTCTGGAAAACTTATAAACGGAATTATATTAGCAAATTACAATGATATAACGATAATCTTAAATCTAAGTTGAACCCTATTTTGTAAATGGAATTAACAAATTTAAATTCAAGTTGAACAATTTTTTAATAAATATAATTAATAAGTTTAGATTCTAATCCACCTTAGTAAATATAAGCAGTGAACTTGTACATTAGTTTAACTCTATTTTAGCAAGAAACCACTACATAATCTTCACAGTAAAATTGAAATCAATTAAAATAGCATATAAGTTTTTCCTTTAATTAGACTATAGAAATCGTAATTCTGTAGGAAAACATGTAATTCTTTATAATAGTTGTTAAATCAAAATATTAGAAAATTAAGAATTCTAAAGTAAAAAGACATTAGTTGTCCATTGAATGATACAACTCAAATAATGAAAATCAATAGACTTAAGAATATAGATTTTAATTCTACCAACGTATGTTACTTAGTATTAAGCATTATTTTTCTATTAAATAAGGTTTCTATCGTGGCTGCTCCCGGTGCTTGGACTGAACATCTACGAATCAAGGGCACCGATCATCGCGATTAAGGAAGGGAAAGGATATATCACGGACAGTCACTTTAAACTAGTTCACACTATTAACCTGGAATTACTCGAACGGCTGGCAGAAGAGACGGTAGCTACAGCGGAAAATCTCACCGAAGACGCGAGCCAGAAGACAATTATTCGATTCCATGCGACGCAAATCGCTGAGCGAATTCGACTGCTCAGGGGGCATCAATCAAGGCGTGTACGCTCGATTGATTGGATTGGCTCGGCTTGGAAATGGGTAGCAGGAAGTCCTGACGCAGCTGACTGGAACAAAATTCTGAACAACGAACAAAAAATTATAGAAAACAATAACCAACAATACAGTATAAACGAGCGGCTCTTCGGCATAACGGAGGACATAATTCAAAGAATGAGCGCTGTGGCAGACAACTTTAATAATCAAATAAACTCTTCAAACGTCGATAGAATTGCGCAGAATGTCATTAATGAGTTATTAATCATCAAGGAGAAAGTTAATGAAATTGTTAGAGCATGCCAAATGGCCAAAAGTGGCATAATAAACAGCAATATACTTGACAGAGAAGAAATTAATCGGGTAATTGACGAAATGGAGAATCTACCTTATGAGAACGATGTAGAAGCGCTTGAATATGGGAAACCGTCCATTTACACGAACGGGACGCTCTTGCTCTACGTACTTTCCATGCCAAAAATACGCGACTGTGAGTATAACTTGCTAGCGACGAGGGCCTCTATTCACAACAGGAAGCAGGTGGACCTAGATTTCGAAGAGATACTTCTTAATCACGAAGAGACGTATGGTGTCATTGGACAATGTTATTCCATCAACAATTCCACAGTCTGTGAGGAAAAGGCACTAAAAAAGCTCCCCGAAGATTCGTGCATTCCTAAGCTTCTCAAGGGTGGCCATGCAAATTGTACTTATCGTACGAATGCTGCACAGCTTACCGAGATGATAAAAGGCGATACGTTACTCTTATCAAACTTCGAGGGTGAGCTAAGCTTTGGCAACAATTCTAAACTCCTGAATGGAACATACGTTGTACAGCTGAATAACGAAACTATCAAGGTAGGAGGAAAAAAATTCTCCAGTCTTCAACTTACTGGCCTCCAGGTCCTGCCCCCACCTCTGACGAACATATCCAGTCAAGGCCACAAGATCGACGTGGAATATATCCATGCCCTGAGCATAGGAAACATCAACCATCTGAGGAGTCTTGCTACCAAATTTAAAGCTACCATGTTCACGGACTTCGCAATGTTCCTGCTCATACTTACGATAGGCTGGATAATTTGGCGAAAGATTACGAGCAAACTCAACCTCCCACCAATACATTCACCACCCCAAGGACAACCTACAGCTTAACATCGGATCTACGGGACGTAGATTTTTGGAGGGGGAGGAGTTAACACCAGCCGCGCATATATCTGCTATCGCAGCTACACGCGCACCGCCGCATTAGCCGCGTAATGCGATCCCGCGCGACGCAGACGTAACGCGATCGCATATGCGCGACCGTGGAACCTGCTAACGCTTCAGAACCGTTTCCTACGATCCAGGTGCTGACGCAGCACACGTGCCGTGGTCACCGTGGGAGCGCTGCACTTAGTTTAGCTAGTTTAAGGTTTCTTTGTAGAATAAGACAAATTGTGCGGGAAGTTGGAATCGGGAATTCAAATAAATAACATCGCTTTGCGAGCCCGCCTAATTCTATCTTTTTTCTTGAACTCTCTCGAACGGCCAAGTCGTGGTCGTTCGAGATTAACTTTTTAGCGGAATCCTTCGGTGATTCCTTAACTTGAATTAATAAATAAATAAATAAATAAATAAATAAATAAATAAATAAATAAATAAATAAATAAATAAATAAATAAATAAATGAATTAATAAATCAATAAATAAATAAATAAAAAAATACATAAATGAATCCTCTGCATCGTTGAATAAGAAGACGAATATAATTCAGTGAAATACTCCGTAGTGCATATTTCTCGATCAAGATTAATTGCACAACTTTTTCATCTTTTTCTTCAAAGGATTTCACATTATCGAATCAAACCTGGCCAAACTTAATTTGCTGATTTGTTTTGTTGTTGTTTGTATGACCTAAAAATGTAAGCGCATTTTTTATGCTCAGCCATTTTTTATGGTCACTCCACTGAATGACTGTTCATTCAGTCAAACTGGACAAAATGCCTGGGGCAGCATTTGCTTTTTAATAAAAATTGCCAACATATTCAAATCCGACACCAACAACAACAACAACAACAACACTAAATAGCGCGTTCAATTTCCACAAACATTTGTTTACCAAATGCCATTAAGGATACACGAACAAGGAGCGTCCTAAACCTACACATATGCACTTAAAATAAATGTAACGTATGTCAGCGTTTGTTGGACCGTTTGCAGTTTTCCACAACAGTAAGAACAAAATCAAGAAAAAGGGAGAAGAAGAAGAAGAGAGCAGATGAAGAAACCCAACAAGAGCAACAAAGAAATGCAAAGAGACGAAGTAAGCGAATTGCCGGACAAAACGATTTCCTTCAATAAATTGAAAATAATACACCGCAACGGCAAAAAGGAGGCCAGCCAGCCAGCCAGCAGTAGCAATAAGGATATTGCACCAACACAGAGGCACAAATTTGATTTTTATGCAAATTTCAATTTTAAGTCCCGTCCACCTCGCCAAGACGGAGCGAGTAATTTCCAGGACACGATACACACACACACACACAGATGGTGCGGCGGTCAGCGGATGCTGCGTCGACACAAAAAACAATGCAAACCAGCCAACAGGATACAGGATACACGCATGCGAAAAGGGGCAACAGATTGCGCACAGTGGCGACGAGCGGCAATGAAATTAAGCAGCGGCGCAAAGAGTGTCGAAGTTGAAGGCAACCGAAGGAGCCGCTCGTCGTTGAGTCCAAGTTGGAAAAGTGACCAGGTGCCGTGGTTATTTTTTTTGTTGTTTGTTTCGTTTTTGCTGCTGTTGTCGCTGCTTTTGTTGTGTTGCGCGACCGACCGATTTCTCAGCCAGCTGACCCCAGGAATTTGCATAATTTGTGCAGCGTGTAAGCAGCGAACGAAGCTGCCTACAGGAATTTATTGAAATGAATTTGTTGATGATGCAAAGGCAACAACAACAACTACAACAATAACGTTAACATCAGTAAAATCTTAAGCAAGGCAAATTGTATATGGAACCCTTATGGTCAAATTGTAATGTTATGCATAAATATTCATTAATAAGGAATTGGGTATGTACAACAACAGCAACACAAACAACAACAACTGATGCTGCTGTCATGCTGTGGCCGAGTGAACGAAATAAAGCGCACTGCTGGGAAGCAACTGAAGAGTGACGAAGAGGATGTGTGCAAAATGTGGCACAAATGATAAATTCACACACACACATACACACGCACGCACACTAATGTACTTTGCGTGTGGGTTAAGGCTGAAATTTTGTGGAAACAGCTGTTGGGTGCGTTGGTTTTTGGCGGTAAAAACAGTTGAAATAATGAAATAATGTCTTGTGACATTATGAACTTGTGTTGTGTCATGGAAGGGGAAAGTAATCAGCAGCGCAAGTTGATTTTTGTTTTAGATTAAAAAAAGTCTCAAAGTCGAAGAAAGACGTTTGAAAAGAGGCGTCTTTTATTTTGTATTGATTTTTTAATTTTCATATTTATTATTCATTTTTCATATAGAAAACTTCAATTTCGACAACAGAAAATGGCAAACTTCCAGCTTAGTGCTTAATGAATTGCATTACGTATCGGATAGTCATGGGTTCGTATGTCCAATTCAACCACATCACTTAAAGATAGCTTCCATTTCAGCAGCAAAAAGTGACTTCTAGTTTAGTAGTCAATGAATGGACTACAAGTCGAAGAATCGTGGCTTAGTATACCGAATTCTACTTCAGTGGTTAATGAATTGGATTACAGGTCGGAGAGTCATGGCTTCGTATGCCGAATTCAACAACATCACTTAAAAAAAACTGTTTCTTTTGACAACAGAAAATGGCAAACTTCAAACTAAGTGGGTATTGAATTGGTCTAAAGTTCAGAGAATCATGGGTTCGTATGCCGAATTCAACAACATTATTTAAAGAAAACTGTTTCTTTCGACGACTGTAAACGACATCGCAAAAAGAAAACCTCTCTTTCGACGATAGAAAATAGCAAACTTCTAACTTTGTGGTTAATGAACTGGACTACAGTTTGGAGAGTCATGGGTTCGTATGCCAAATTGAGTAACACACAGAGCAAATTTTTGTTTCGGCGACTGTGCCCAAGGCAGAAATTAGCTAACTTCTAAAAGTAAAAAATGTCCGACAAAGAGATGCCAATCCAATGTTCGAAACGGACATAGAATTATCAGGGACCGGAAATAACAGTTATTTATGAAAACTATAATTGAAAATTTTACTATGAAGGAAAAATTATGCAAATAAATGAAATATACCAATACATTTCTTTTCGCACGGAGAATCAAACTCGGCAATAAACTTTTTTTGTAATTTTTACGGAAAAATTGAAAATTAAGAATTATTTTTTATTTATATTCTAAAAATCCTTTAATAACAATTATTTTAGATTTTTTCCATATTCGTCTACAAATAACAGTTCTATTTCGATATTCATTTTAGTTGTCCTATGATAACAATTATTGGTGACTTTTATTTTTTTAGTCATCAATAAAAATCATTCAGTGACTTTTATTTATAAAAGTCATCAATAAAAATTATTCAATGACTTTTATTTATAAAAGTCATCAATAAAAATCATTCAATGACTTTTATTTTTTTAGTCATCAATAAAAATCATTCAGTGACTTTAATTTATAAAAGTCATCAATGAAAATCATTCAATGACTTTTATTTTTTAAGTCATCAATAAAAATCACTCAGTGACTTTTATTTCAGTCAGTGACTTTTATTTTTTAAGTCGCAATATAAAAGTCATTTTCATTAATGCATGCAAGTTTTGATTCTTCCAGAAAATATAATTGTCAAGACAGGTCTTTTTAAGCCGATCAAGAATATATAGGTATACATTTCGATATTTAATGAATCCAATAGTGCAATTAATGAAAATGACTTTTATATTGCGACTTAAAAAATAAAAGTCACTGAATGATTTTTATTGATGACTTACAAAATAAAAGTCACTGACTGATTTTTATTGATGACTTAAAAAATAAAAGTCACTGACTGATTTTTATTGATGATTTTTATAAATAAAAGTCACTGAATGATTTTTTTTGATGACTTAAAAAATAAAAGTCACTGGCTGATTTTTATTGATGACTTAAAATAAAAAATAAAAGTCACTGAATGATTTTTATTGATGACTTAAAAAATAAGTCATTGAATGATTTTTATTGATGACTTTTATAAATAAAAGTCACTGAATGATTTTTATTGATGACTAAAAAAATAGAAGTCACGAATAATTGTTATCATAGGACAACTAAAATAAAAATCGAAAAAAACTGTTACTTGTGGACTAATAAGAAAAAAATCAAAAATAATTGTTATTATAGGATTTTTAAAATATAATTAAAAAAATAACTTTTATTTGTTGAGTCATTAAATAAAGGTAAAAAATAACTCTTAAACATTGATTTTTATAATGAAACTTATAACTGTTACGGTCCCTGAAAATTAGAAGTTTCTTCTATTCCTAAAAGAATTCATCATCAAGTCATATAAAAGAGCTATATCCCCAAAATTCTTTATTTTTTAGAACCCACGATTCAGAAATTCAGAATCTTTAAATACTAAATTCTACTATGAGTTCTAAATTGTACCAACTAAGAATTCCATGAAAAATGTTACTCTTTTTATATACCTTCGAGTACTTATTTCACGCTGAGAGTCAATTAAATGTAATATTTTCTTCAGTTCATTTACTTTCCACACTTTTGGCGTATTGACTCAATGCGTCCATGTTACACGCCCAGCTGAGCGGTCATTGACGTCTGGAGTAATGGAAAAAACAATAGAAGAACACAATAATGTTGTTCTTAGTTTTGCACAATACACTTTAATGACCCAAATGACAACCTGTCCGAAAAGCGGCATTCAATCGATACCAATCACAGTCGAGAGGCAGCTAAGAGGACCAACGCCTCGCAGTCATTTGAACATTTCCGCATAATTTGCTGCAAACTGAGCGATTTATTAATCAAATGGCAAGAATGGGGGGAGCAGGGGAGCAGTTTGTGAGCATCTACAGTTGAGAGCCTCTTCCCCATTGCCGTGTGGGCGCCGAATCAATTTTCATTCATGCATACAACAACAAATCACAAGTGAACAATACAAATATTAATGGCAACAAAAAGTAACAAATACAAACACAACATTAATATTGAACAATGTGTAATGTTGGAAAGCACTAAATGTCAAATATGCTGCTGAGAAATGCAAACGAACACACACACACACACACAGACCCCGACAGGACACAGTTGGCCACTCACACACACACACACACACAGCGCAAAAGTTGTAGGCACACTTGAAAGCAATGACATTTACCGTTGTTGGCGCTATAAGCGAGGCCAACTATGCAACGGTAATGGTCACAAAAGAAGAAACAGAATCAATAGCAACAATAAAAACAGCCGTGTGACTGTTGCGGCGAGGGGCGACAAAGCCATGAAAAACTATCGATTGGCAAAACGCAGCAGGAAGGCTTTTTATTATGTTTCAATTGTTGTTGTTGTTGTTTTTGTTGCTTTCTTAAGGGTCTCGCAAGAAAGTGAGAAAGCCAAACCGGATGAGGCGTCGTTGGTGGAGGATTTGGCTTTACTGTTTCTTTATTGTTGTTTTTTATGTGTTTTATGCGTTGTTTCGCTTACGAGGGGTGGCAGAGGGTGGTTATGTGTATAAATGTATATGTGTTTGTGTGTGTGCGTGCAAATATGGGCTTGCCAAAAAACCCCACGCACACATGTTTACACTCAAATGCGTAAAGTGTGCCGCGTTCGTGGTCGCATGAAAATGCGAACACAACACAACAACAAAATAGCAACAACAAACACCTGGTAAATGGTTGCGGTGCGACTGGCGCAACTGAGTCGGTGGGCAGAGTTGGTGAAATGTTTTGGGTGGATATTTATTTTGGTTTGTTATTGTGGCAAGACATTTTGACGTTTTATTAAGGTTAAGTAGGCGTGATGCATGACAGGTGTGCCGCATGTCGTCGCTGTGCGCGTGTGTGTGTGTGTGTTTGTTTGTGGGCGAGTATTGTGTGCATGCGCTGGCAACACTCGACGGTCGATGGTCGCTTTGTGGCGCTGTTGGTTGATTTTTAATGTGTGTGTAATTCGGCTTAAGTTTTGGCATAATTGTGTGCTCGTATAATTTTGTTGCTGGGCACTTATTTCGAGGGTCGAGAACTGCATGAGTCGAGTGAATAATTGCACAAAAATGATTAGCAGCAGGAAGTGGCATACAGGGCAATGTGGTTTGTAAATGTTCTGAATATTAAGTAATTAATGTTTGGAGTGATTAATTTATAAGGAAATTATTTTGGACATTTTCAGTGATTGTTCCTAATAATTTCTTATTATTATTTAGTATTTATTTTTTGTTATATGTACTTGTGTTAATTTAATATTGCTTACAATTATTTGACTTGTTTTTTATAATTTTTTAATTATTTTTTTTAAGTGCAATGTGGTTTGTAAATGTTCTGAATATTAAGTAATTTATGTTTGGAGTGATTAATTTATAAGGAAATTATTTTGGACATTTTCAGTGATTGTTCCTAATAATTTCTTATTATTATTATTTATTTATTTTTTGTTAGACTTGTGTTAATTTAATATTGCTTACAAATATTTGACTTGTTTTTTATAATTTTTTAATTATTTTTTTAATGTGCAATGTGGCTTGTAAATGTTCCGAATATTAAGTAATTAATGTTTGGAGTGATTAATTTATAAGGAAATTATTTTGGACATTTTCAGTGATTGTTCCTAATAATTTCTTCTTATTATTATTTATTTATTTTTTGTTATAGTTGTGTTAATTTAATATTGCTTCCAATTATTTGACTTGTTTTTTATAATTTTTAAAATGAAAAAAATTTTTTTTAAGTGCAATGTAGTTTGTAAATGTTCTGAATATTAAGTAATTAATGTTTGGAGTAATTAATTTATAACAAAATTATTTTGGACATTTTCACTGATTGTTCTTAATAATTTCTTCTTGTTATTATTTATTTATTTTTTGTTATAGTTGTGTTAATTTAATTTAATATTTGAATTGTTTTTTATAATTTTTAAAAATTTTTTTATTTATTCATTACTATTATTTATTCCATTATTTATTTATTATTTATCGATTCCATTAATATTGCTACCAATTATTTGAATTGTTTTTTTTTTTATTTTTTTAAATATTTTTTTCTTTATTTATTTTTATTATTTATTCCATTATTTATTTATTATTTACTCATTCCATTATTTATTTGAGTGCTGCAATTTTGTTTAAGCGTGCTAATTGCAACCTTTTGCTTTTGCTGGACTACTAAGGCGTCAAAATAAATTTATAATTACAATTAGTGAATATAATGAATCCTTCGACTGCCACTTATTTAAACTGGTTTAATGTTTTAGCTTCGTTTTAGTTCAAAAAGACTAATTTGACACATCTCTACACATTTTCATTCAAAAAAATTCGTTTGTACTAACATATTATTTCCACGGATTACTGCAAATTACTCTGATTAATGTGAATAATACGTAATTATGGCCATAAACCTTAGATTTCGAAGTAATTTAGAGTAATCTGACATACTGTAAGTATTTCAAGAGCATACAAGTTGTAATCAAAAAATAGTTAGTTACAATTAAACACAAACTTTTATTCAATTCATCATAATTACAATTAAGCACAAACTTTCATTCAATTCATACATTGTGATGTAATTGAGTACTTATTCTTTGATTATGAATTGAATGGTTTTTAATTAGTTAATTAATAAGTTAAAACTTGCTTCAAATCTAATGTTAATTACTTGATTTTTAATTAAATACTTTCTAATTACTTTTATGATTGTGAAAATTTATATCAATAGCTCGTAATGAGATAAAACTTTCATCAAATTTGGTATAAGTTACTTCAGTCTTAATTAAATACTTTTCAATTACTTTTTTGATTGTATTGAAATTTGGTTCAAATTATAATTTAATTTATAATTTAATTATTTATTAAAAAATAGTCTGTAATAATTTAAAACATTTACCGTATCCGATTTCAATGACTTGATTTTGAATATTTAATTCTTTTAAAGAACTTTTCTGATTGTAAAAATTTGCATCAACAGCTAAAACTTTCTTCAAATTTGATGTCAATCACTTGAATTTTATTAAACTACTTTTTAATTACTTTTCTGATTATAAAAATGTATATCAATAGTCCGTAATGAGATAAAAACTTCGTCAAATTTGGTGTAAGTTACTTAAGTTTTAATTAAATAATTCTCAATTACTTTCTTAATTGTAAAAATTTACACCAATAGCCCGTAATTAGTCAAAACATTTACCGTATCTGATTTTAATTACTTGATTTTGAATTAAATAATTTTTAAGTACTTATTTGATTATTGAAATTTGCATCAACAGCTAGTAATGAGTTAAAATT
The DNA here is from genome assembly GCA_964056695.1 of Melieria picta. Lineage (NCBI taxonomy): Eukaryota > Metazoa > Arthropoda > Insecta > Diptera > Ulidiidae > Melieria > Melieria picta. The sequence continues at coordinate 109,812,429 of OZ057400.1, read as the reverse complement.
TCTTCAAATTTAAAATTAAAAAAAAATTTAGATTTCATTTACTTAATTTTTAGTAAATTAATTTTAAATTACCTTTCTGTGGAGAAACTTTACTCCAATTTTCCCAAAAAAATGCCTAACTTCAACTTAAATTCTTTCTGTTTCTGTACAAAATGTGAAAAATTTCAGCAGTACTTTGTAATGTAATGTAATCTAATGCTAATCTAATGCTTCACACGAAAATCAAGTATCGTGTGATGTGATTTCAGCAATTTTATTTTTTTACAAAAACACAAAATATCTTTTAATTCAATTTAAAAATTCTTATATTTTAATTCAAAATTTTAAACTTTTATTTTCTTATGAAAAGTATGATGGTATGGTATTATGATGGCGTAATCAAATATTAATTACAAAGCTTTCACTTAGATATTTTTTAATACTTCAGTAATTTTTGTTCAAATAAAAATAAAAAATTATAAAAAAATATAAAAAATATAAAAAGAAATATAAATATATATAAATTATAAAGCAATTTCATACAAATTAATTATGGATTTGGTTACAATTATTTTCGATTAAAAAAATCAATAATATTCGAAAAATGTTGGAAATAATACAAATCCAATGTAATCTGATGTAAATTATTTGGGTTAGAATTATAAATCCTTGGGATTTTAATAAGCAAACAGTGCTACATTTTAACGATTAGCATGGTTAAACATAACTTTAAAGACATTTTTATGGAAATCAAGTATTTTATGAAATGGAATTTCTTAATTAATGGCAACGAAAATTACTGAGTTGAATTTCAAATGTCAAACTTATGGACTACTACGAATTGGAATTTATTAGTATTTTCAAAAACCGTGTTTTTACTTTATATTTGCAGCCAAGTGGGCAGAAGGATCTTTATCCTTTTCTTTTTATTTTAATTTAAATTGAACTTTCATTTCTCATTTCAAGTTTGCTCATTTCTACGCATTTGAACGCATTCTACCGCATCTGCCTCCACTCACAACTATAAACCAACGCCTTAAATTACATGCATGAAAATTAATAAACCAGCGCCCACAGCGCACCCAGTCAATTACGGTAATGTGCTGCGCAGCTTTAGGACAGCCAGCCACCGTCTCGCCCGCAGCAGCTGACGACTTGCGCTTATTAATCCACTCATATTTCCTACGCAGGTGCACACCTGTTTTCGTTCAACCCTCGCAGTCGCAATCGCGAGTGGCTCATATAGAATATCCTTTCGCCCGTATCGAGTGCCCGCTTGTGCGCTTCACACCAGCTAAACAACACATTAATTTATTAGGCCGCATTATTGTGGCACACGCACACACCTTTGTTGTGACAGTCAAACACGCTGCCAGAAATAAACAATAAACAAAACAAAAAACACACAAATTAAAGTAAACCATCAGCTAAGCAGCGCACAAAGGAGCAACATAAAAAAAAACCGTACCCTTTGAGCGAATATTTACATAAATTACCCGCTGGAATGCAAATGTCCCAGATGCGAAGACGAGTCGAGACAACGCGGCGCGCAAACGAGCCGATTACGTCGCCTATGTGCCACACGCGGCACGTTCCAACTATTGTGTGTTGGCAATAAAGCAATTAACATTTGAGGCAAGCCGAAAAATTCCAAAAGGATTTTGTTGTTTTTTTCAAGAAAGAAGGACAGAACCTGCAAGCCGTTCAAAAACGGGGGAAAACTAAGGCCGAGGCTCTATAACAGCAACCAAACTCAAATAGATTATAAATTACGTACGCACTTCGACACCAAAACCCAAGACACACTCACAAACACACACACACACAAACATAAACACGTAGGCACTCAAACTGTCGGACGTGTCCTGTGTCCCGTTCGAGTATAATAAACGCCACGTAGATGCCAGTGGGAAATGCTTTCGGCACGCTTACGATGCGCACATTTTTTCAACCATCTCAAAGCGGCCTTAACGGCGCAAAAAGGGTTACGCAAAAGTCAACAACAACAACAATAATGAGTGTTGAAAATTCATATAAAAAGCCCCGATAGAGGCAGCAACACCTCTAAGCACACATGAAACCAACTGAACCGAACCGAACTGAACCGAACCGAACGTCGTATTCGACACTCAAATGAAAAGGTGAAAGGTTTCAGCCATAGCGACATAAATACTTGAAATCCTGTTTGTGTCCTTAAGGCGCCCTTTCGCTGGCTGGTGCGGTTTAGTATCCCGTGCGGGAATGTGGCCTCAAAAAAAAACCGAAAGAAGTATAAAAAAAAATAAAATAATAAGAAAAAATGATACGGGACGCTGCGTGAAAAATATCTCAAAGACAACAACGCAAACAATGAAATAGGCAACTGAATGACAATGAATGAACCATAAAAAGCACAATAAACAAATTTGTTTTTGATGCGCCGCACGCCGCATACTTTTCACTGTAATTTCAGTGTGTTGTTGTTGTTGTTATTGTTTTGTGTGCGTTAGCAAAGTGTCATCCCTTAATCATATTAACAGAACATAAAAAGCAACAGAAATGCAAACACAAATACAAAAGCAACAAGAAAGAAAGTGTAAAAAACATTGAAGAAAGGATATAATGAAAAGTGTGTGGGTGAGTGTGAGTGAGCGATTGAGTTCGAGTGTAAGTGAGCGAGTGAAGGAGTGTGTGTTGTTATTGGTAACCCTAAAGCATTTGTTTGCTTTGATTGTTGGCATAGGGTATGTGTCAGACTTGACTGTCTGCGTTTTTTTTGTCTGTTGTAAAATATTAATATTTTTTATTTTTTTGCTGGCGTTTCCGCAAAGAATTGCTTTTATGACATTTATGCTGTTCAAAAAAATAACAACAACAACAAGAAGTAAAAATAATTCAGTTGGTCTTGGCCGACTTTCATATTCATATTACTCTTCATACTTTCAAAGGTTGATTTGTTAGTCGAAGAGATGAAATTAAATTTTAGAAGGAAAAATTGTTTATACAAAATTTAAAAAAATTATTTTATAAAAATTTGTTAAAAATTGTTTTAAAAAAATACAAAAAAATTTTTATAAAAATTTGTTAAAAATTTTTTATAAAAATTTTTGTTAAAAAATTGTCTTTTAAATTATTAATAAATTAAACAAAAAAATAAGAATAAAATTAAAAATAAAATTAAATAAATTAAAATAAATAATAAAAAAATTTTTAAATTTGTAAAAAATTTATTATAAAAAATTTTAATACAAAAATGCATTCATGTGGCGCATAATGGGTTAAGGAGGCATGTCACATCATATTTCATATTTTAAATGCATTTTTAGTTTATTTAGTTCGCTTAGCAAGACATTTTTTTAATTTGATAAAACACTCTTATATGGCAACCCTGCTTAACCCTTTCGACTTCGAATTTTACCCTTCGTCTCGATATTAATTTTTGGTATTTAAATCATGCAAAATTTGCCTAAGAAGTGTGCACACGACATTTGAAGGCGCCACGCCTCTTTGTTAGAGTTCTAGAGCTAGTTTACTTTTGAACAATTTTAGCTTAAAACAGGTTACATAAATTTTGTATCAATATTTTTTAATTGCAAAACAATTATTTAATATTTAGGGAAAAATACAAAATTATCACTTTTTGATTTTATTTAACCATTATTAAAGAAACACGGTTTTGATTAAACGCGCCCAAATCGTAGACTTCAATTAGAACACAAACTTTCCCTGATGTCGCTGCAAATTATTGGAAATTTGTTTGGGGATAACAGTAAAATTTTTGTAATTTGCTTTGAATTCACTTCTGAAAATATAAATTTTTTTTTTTTTTTATGACAAATAGGTGAAGTTGCTCTCAGGCAACTTTGGGGTCGAAAGTGTGTGTGTAAAAATGGGCATTTAACGCCCTTTTCCTAAACAGTTATTAGCAAGAGTTCAGATATAGTCTGAGTAAAATTTCATTCTGATTTTTAAAACAGTTTGAGATTTATGGCGCCTATAAGCTGGTCGCCTGGAGAGACAGACAAACGGACGTACAAATAGGGAGATAGCTGAGCTTACAGAAGTGAATATATAGTTTAACCAAGTCTTCTAATGATTCCAATTGCACACATATATACTTTTTCATACCGACCACGCCTCCTTCTCTATGTTACAGAGCAAATCAGATGTAACCCTACACTGCAGTGCAGCGCAGTTCCAAAAGCTCCACAGAAACCCATAACATAAAAGTAGCATTAAAAAAAGCAGAAGAACAAGAACAAGAAGAACAAGAAAAGGAAATGCTGCTTTTGCCTTTTTGTTGTCACGCTTGACTGCTGTCAAATTGCTGTCACCAGTGCCAGTGCCGTATTGCGCTCAGCGTAATTTGACAAGTGCTCACACACACAAACACACACAAACATACATAAACACACACAGACGCAAAAACACAACACTGCCTTTTTTACACACTTTTCCTTTGCATTTTCCTTTATGTGTTTTTGTTGTTGTTGTTGTATCGTTTTTGTTAGCACTTTCACGCTTATCAGCGCTGAATGACTTTCAGACGTTCGCCTTTTTCTTTAGCATTTTGGTTGCTACTTGACTTTTCTTATTGTTGTTGTCGTTTTTGTTGTTGTTGTTGTTTTGGTTATTTCAATATTATTCTGGTATATGGATTTTAAATTTGCTGTTAATCTTTTGCACATTTAAGTGGTAAACTTTATGCTTTTACGATTCGTTCAAAGTCAAAGTGTGGCCATAAAACAAAATATGGTAAATTGTAATTTGATGTTGTCTCGAACGTTGGTGACGTCAGTGACGGTGTGCGGCGCAGATTTCCATGTGACTGACTGACGTTTATTGTTATAAGCCGAACAGCTGATGTTGACAGTTCTTCACATTGTTTGCGGTAAATAAATAAATTGCCAAATGTCTGTCTATGTCTGGGTGTGTCTGTGTGTGTTTAAAGGGATAGTAAAGATTTTTAGCCCATTTTGACTGACATTCATTTGCACTTTCCATTTGTTGCGGCCAATCGGTCAATCGTTTTATCATTTTATTTATTGATATGAACTGAGTGACATCAGACATTCGTCAGTGTAGGGTTTTTTATCACAAAACTGTTCATTGACTTTATTTAGCCATTAAAAAAAGTGTAGAAACAATCAAAAATTTGATTGTATGAGAGGATAAATGATTCGATTAGTTTTTCAATTTATTACACCGTGCAACAAATATAAAAAGAAATTTTCACAAGGGAAAAAATCCATATGGACGTGAAACTAGAGACCAAACATAGTATTAACGTACTCAGTTTTTTATTTCTACATCCTTTGTCCTTTTAAAAGGACTTCAAAATTTTGAAGGGGATAAAAAATGAAAAAAATGTAAAAAATACTTAACCTCGTTAGAATATGGCGATATGTATATCAAATGAAAGAGGAAAGGCTCAAGAATTTAAATAAAATTAATTTTTAATGTATTTGTCAAAAAAGGATATGAAAAAAGTCTTTTGAAAATTTTAATCCTTTATATCCTTAAAAATGTATATATAATTTTCTTGAAAAGTAAGTATGTTAGAACCCAAAATCTCCTTGAACACGTGTCAACATTTCATTATTCTCGCTTCATTGATTTTGTATCTTTTTATTATTTAAAATACTGATACTCAAATAAATTAGAATTTTTGTACTTCATTAGATTTGCAGCTTCCGCCTTTTTTTAATAACTTTCGAACCAATAAAGTTAGAGTGGTCTTTGGTACTGCAAGTTGAAGTTTTGTTTTGTAGTGGTGCTAGTAAAACAGCTCTGAGGAGAAATGGTGGATATGGCAGAATTTCCCTGGGTTCGAATATTATGGTTTAATGTACCTGAGGAGCTGAGGAGAAGGAGCTGGTGTATCTCAACCTCGGGCTTCTATTTTTTCTTTACTGTAGAAAACAGTCAGTAGAAATGAACTGTGAGCATGTTAGTACAAATACAAAATTTTCATGGTGGTTTAAAGTCTTTTTCGAAGCCTGTTTGAGCTTTGAAATGATGCTCTAACAGGCAACTTAGGTCGCTTAGGTTTATCTATTTAACTTCCTACTATTTAAGTAGTTCAAAAAGGAACCAGAAGTAAAGATTTAAGGCTAATAAAGAAAACTATGTGAACGTTTAACTGGAAGAAATTTAGTTATGAATTATTGCCACTTCAGTGCGAGGTTTGTAAGTTGTGAGCGCCGTGCGGAATTGAATAATTTTATGAATTTTATGAAATGTTTTCATACACGTAAAATACTAAGTGATATCTGATACGAATGAGATTTTTATGTATTTGTATTTATAATGAATAAGTAAAATTTATATGAACTGGCTGCATGGATTTCGTCCTTAGATGTGAGATACTAAATGCTAAATTTTAACAATTTTTTAATATGTATTTTCAACCATCCAAAGTGTAAATTGACATTATTGCATTCCAATGTTCACATCAAATATTAGAAAAGCATTAAAAAAATATCAGAAAATTAAACTCCTGTCTTACGAAGTTCACTTTTCACGTTATTGCAAAAATTCTAAAAAAAATCAAATTCGAATTTATTTCATTGTTCGTATTTCCGATTTGATAAGACACAAAGTGAACAAACAAACATAATGAAAAAACGACTAAAAGTAACAATTCGTCGCCTCAGAAAACAAATGTCGTATGTCTTACTAGGCTCAATGGAACATACGACATTCGTTTTCTGAGACGACGAATTGCAAGTGGCAGCATTTCAGTCAAACGAACAGACATGACAACAAAAAATGTATTTGCTTTCGCCTACGTTTCGAAGGCGAAGTAAAGTGTGCGACATTTCCAAGTACAGTTCATAAGGTTGCAATGAATAACAACAACAACAACAACAACACTACTGACAACAGTAACCAAAGTAGCAATAATGGGCAATACAAAAACAACAACAACAATGAAAAAAATAGGAAAATTTGTCTAACTGAAATCGGATTGACGTAACCTGCCCAACTTTTTCAGTTTGGGCAAATATTTTGCTATGTGCTGACGAGACTGGACGGTCGAATCGGTTCGGTTCGTTTCGGTCTGGTTGGTGAGTTGTCCCATTACAGCCTAAGCACATGAAGAATAAAAACGAACAAAACAACAACAACAAAAACAACTACAATAGCAGGACAATAAAACAATAATAATGCCGAAAGGGGACAACAGATAAAATATGCAAGCGCGCTGACACAATAATCAGCTGGAAATGGGATATAGGGGGCCAGAGAGCGGCGGCCCGGGCACGCGCTAAGGGACACAAACACAAACACACACACACACAGATACAGACGCAGACATACACATAGAGGCCAAGTGAACACACGCGTGACTGAGTCAAAGCGAACAAATTGGATTGTGACGTTGACATTGGCAGTAAATGAATTTGGGCGCCCATTCTGCAGACGCATCTATCTCTCTATGTGAGTGTGATTGTGTGTGTGTGTGTGTGTGTATGCCGATATGGGCCACGCGACCAAAGTGGGGTGTCACTTTCATGCCACTGCTTGAAACTTTGCAGCGCGCGTGCGGCCAAGATTGCGGACTCAGATGCGACTCCGATATGGAGTGGAATTTTTGCCAAAATAAAGCAATTGACCTGCGGCCGTAATTGCTGTTGGCAACGAGCGTTCGCCAAGCGTGCAAATTGCCCAAAATTTCGGGCAAATGTCAGAGTGCGGCGCAACGTTGACAACGTAAACGACCAAACGCCCGAACGGCTAAACGGCCGGCCGGCTGTTCGCTGTTGCATGTGTGCGCTGTCAGGCGAGCGGACATTGAATTGACAGCTGTTGTTGTTGTTGGTGTTGTTGAATGTATGTGGTTGCGTATTTGGTGGCGCGACAGCGACAAACGAGTTGGCAATTTAGGCGCTGGGACAGCGACACAGATGACCTTCAAATGGCCAAAGATAGTCAGCCAAATAATATAAAAACAAAGAATAGTAAAATAAAAATAAAAAAAGAATAAAATATGTCAAAGTCCAGTGAAGCACTCTATGAACTTGTTATCAACAACGTTGGTAATTTTGCCTAAATTTAACTTTGTGAGAAATATTTGGCAGCGAAAATTACGTAAAAAAAAGGTGAGTTCACGACACACCAGACGGGTGAGTGACCGCGCTTTGAGCGAGCGGCTGCAAGTTTTGCCACTTTTCTAATCTTCAGTTAGGGTGTAGAATAAATTTTGGTCTAGCAGTTTTCTCAGCTTCGAAAACAGCTACAGCTGCTGCTGCGAAAACCCTAAAGCCTGAGAAAATAACGAAAATCCTTTGCTATTTTCTCCCCCTCGAAATTTTTGATTTCGGCAAGCAAAACTGGCATTAGACAGCTCGAAGCGGCTTTGGGCAACAACCTAAGCTGACCCTAATTTTTACACAAAAGTCCACACACACACATATAAAACACACAGTCACTCATGCATGCACATTCACACTCATAGACGTTGGAACTGAAACACGCACAACCTGAAATGTCCTTTTTTGTGCTCATATAAAATGTTCCTTTTAGGCCTTTCGGCACATTCTTTGCCTCGCCTTGACCATAGCTTTAGCTCATGGCACATTCGTTTATTGTTGTTGTTGCCCTTTGCATACTAATGACGCTGTCGGTCGTCGTACGCATTTCTGGCTGCTGTTGTCACATTTCGCATATTAATTTTACTCGTTGCCTCTCAACCTGTATGAATTTTCACCCCTCGTAACTCGCTCACTGTCGTTCGTTGCCGCATACCTCCCCTCCCTCGTCGTTGTTGCTTTGCCAACGCTGGTCATTTCAATTATGTTCCGAAAGCACATTAAAAGGATATTGTTTGCTCTGGCTCCTTGGCATTAGTCATGCTTGTTGGTGCTATTTTCGTTGTTGTTGTTGTTGTTGACGTCGTTGATCCTTTACGTAAGCGTGTGTTAATGATTATGAGTCTGTCCTTGTGGGATTTTTAGATTTCAATACTTAAAAATATCCAAGTACACTAAACGCACGGCTGGGCATTTTCCAACAACAAAAACAACAAATACAGATTGAGAAAATTTGAAAGTTGAAATTCGAAAAGTGTGTGTGTGTGTGTTTGGGAGAATATTAGGAATAATTCCGGTTTGATTGTATTTAATTGAATATTTTAACGTATTTTCATCGCAAGTTTTGTCTTAGTTCAGGTAAAATGTTTGTTGGTTTTCATTTCATTCAGTTTCATTTATTTTTATATATTTTCATTCATTCACTCATTCATTTTCATTTCATTCAGTTTCATTTATATTTACATATTTTTTAATTTATTCAAATTATTAATTTTTTTAAATATTTTAAAAATATAAAAAAAAAATAAATATAAGTGTATAAAATAACTAAATTTTTAAAGATATTTATGAAAATTTTAAAATTGTACTTTGAAAATTATTTCCTCATTTGTTTGAAAATATTTGTGTTATTTCTATTCTATTATTCAGTTTCATATACTTTAATATATATTTTTTAATTTTAAACAAATTATTAATTTTTAAAATATTTTTAAAATATTTAAAAATATTTCTCATTTAATTTAAATATATTTATATATTTATGAAAATTTTAAAATTGTAATTTGAAAATAATTTCCTCATTTGTTTGAAAATATTTGTGTTATTTCTAAAAGTAGTTTTGAAACATATTATTTTTGAAAGTACAGTATAATCTCGATAATCCGGACAATTAAAAACCAAACACTGGTGTCCGGATTACAGAGTCTACGTTGTCCGTATTAGCGAGTGTCCGAATTATCGAGATTATACTGTATTTCCAAAATATTTTTTGTTATATTTTTAAGTTATGCTCTATTTACAGTTTCTAAAAGTATTCACAAAATATTTTAAAAATATTTATGAAAACACTTTTGAAATATTTTAGAAAATATTTGAAATACTTAAGAAATTTTAATTATTTTTAATTAATTTAATTTTTATTTTTAATAATATTTTTTTTAATAATTTCAATTATTTTAAATTGTTTTAAAATATTTGTAAAAGTATTCATATTTTCAAGATACGCTCTATTTTTATTTTTTAAAAGTATTATTGAAAATAGTTTTGAAAATATTATTGTAAATATTTGAAATATTTTTATAATATTTTAAGAAAATATATGAAATGTTTTCAAAACTCTTGGAAATTTTTAAATTTTTATTAATTTGTTTGAAAATATTTGAGTTATTTCTAAAAGTAGTTTTGAAACATATTATTTTTGAAAGTATTTCCAAAATATTTCTTTTTATATTTTTAAGTTATGCTTTTTACAGTTTCTGAAAGGCTTTACAAAATATTTGAAAAAATATTCATGAAAACACATTTTAGAAATTATTTGAAATATTTAAAAAATTTTAATTATTTTTAATTAATTTTATTTTTATTTTTAGTAATATTTTTTTATTAATAATGTCAATCATTTTAAATCGTTTTAAAAATATTTTTTAAAGTATTTTTATATTTGTAAGTTACGCTCTATTTACGATTTTTAAAAGTATTGTTGAAAATAGTTTAAAAAAATTACTGTAAATATTTCAATTATTTTAATATTTTGAAAAAATATATGAAATGTCTTAAACAATTTTTGGAAATTTTAAAATATTTATAAATTTTTTAAAAATATTAAAAATATGTTTAATTTGTTACAATACTTGAAAAAGAAGTGTTTTAATTTTTTGAATTATTTTTAGGTTATGCTCTACTTACAGCCCAATACATTTGGTTGAGTTTTTCTTTAAGTTTATTTTACCTGCAATGAGAAGATTGAAAAAACATTAAATTAGTTTAAAGTGTTTTTAAGGAAAAATTATAATAATTTTAATGGTTAACATGTCGTAAGTGTTTATCAACATCCGAATACATATATTATTATAATATATTAATATATATATATTAATATATATTTAAAAAAATATTGGACCAATATTTTTAAATTTTCTTAAATACGTTTTAAGGCATAAATGCTGCACTGCAAAAGATTGAGAGAGGCGGCATCGACATATTGGTTTCTTAACACACTTTAAGTTTCGGTAACAGACGGCGGTACAGACTAACTGATCCCAGACCTGGACTTTGAGGTATTTTTCGTATCCTGTAACGAAGACTGGACTCTAGCAGGCGCACTATGACATTCTTCCATAACCGTGTTTAAGACGGTTTCAAGATGAAAGACACAGAAGCCAGTCTTCACTCAAGATACCACATGCCCAAAGGTCATATGGCTCTCGGCTCACTCGGAGGGCTCTCGTCTCTCTATAGAGGTTTCATTTGTCAAGAGGTGAAATAAGCCATATAGACTAACACCTACAATCTTCGTGAAAGTTGTTCACATTTTTGGGCATAGCCAGGCAGCTTTTAGAGTTAGATGCATATTACATAATCGGTATCATCATTGGTATCTCTATTGTTTAAAAAAAAGGGGCTCACATTGAACCATTTGAGGCTCGAAGTGCCGCAGTGCCGCTTGCAGTGTACACTCCCTTCTTACATAATCTCAGGTTTGCTTGAGAGAGACACACAAATATTTGGAGCTATTTTTGAAATTGCTGAAAATATTTGTCATCAAAGCCAATACATTATTTCTGTATAAAATAATTAGAAAAATTAAAAAAATATCTGTAACGAATTTTGCTGTTTAAAAAAGTAAATATTTTTAACTGGTGATGCCTTGTGGAAGCAACTTTACTCTCAACTTGAAATGCAATGCACAGAACCCAAATACTTCTCGCTGAATCTAATTAGCAACTGAACTTTTTGCAGCATGAAAAAAAGTTCCACAAGGAAAGCAGGAAATCTTAGAAATACAAATTTTACAAAATATGTTAAAATCTGTTTCAAAATTTTTAAATATAATTTTTTACTTTCCCATTATTCTCCCATCCCAAGGAAGATCTCTCGCGTTCGCACAAATCCATGACAGGCCCTGGTAAGCCCTCGCAGCTGTCGTTTGCCAATTTATTGCATGAGTTAATTTTCCTATGAGGGCAACTTGAGATACTGCAGCGCTGAGATGCTTCAAGTGGGCATCGGCGCAAAGCAATGTGTGTGTGTGTGCTGGCAGCGCCCGCCCGGCCAAAGGACACACGCAAAGGAAATGTACTTAAAATTAAAGTATGCTGACGTGGAAAATCCCCATTTTAGCATTGAATATTTTCCTTTAGTCCCTCTCAGTCTCCACGAAAAAAAAACAGTAATAATGGCTGATTATAATATTTTTCTTGCTCTGCAGGGAGCCAGCGTGGGCACAATCATTCTATTTTTTTTTTTTATAATTTTACATGGAGTGAAATGTGAAACTATTTTGCCATAGAGATAGTAACCAACATACAGATACACAAATATGTATGGAATACTAAAACCACTAATACGCCATACACATACATACACACAAGTAAACCAACGAAGCAACCAACACATACTTATTTGCCGCTCAAGGCGCATTTCATTTTTCAAGCTGAACTTGCAAAGCTTCGGGGAATTTCAATTGGGGAAAAAGGATATTTAGCTTAAATTGATATGGCGTGTGCTTGTGTGTGTGAGAGAATGCGTCTGTGTGTTTGTGATTTATGGCAGCGTAGGATTAAATTGCCTTAGCACGGCAAATGCAACATGACACAATGGCTGTGTGGGTGTGTGTGTGTGTGTTAGTGTGGCAGGCATACGAGAAGCTGTAAAAACGCCACAAACACTGCCAGCCAGCAAAGTGGCAAGAAACGTCAGCAGCGAAATTTGATGATGACATAGCGCGCCGCTGTTCGCTGTTCAGGCGCTGGCTGGCCTCGCATAATGTCAGCGTTTGCTGGCGAAACCGTTAAATTCTGCTGTAAGCTGTAAAATTACAACAAAAAAGGAATATATAAAAACAAAAAAAATATAAAAAAATTTAAATTGAAAAAATGCAAACGCCATTTTCCAGGAAGTCAAACGATTTCCGTTTAAACCGATTCCGTTTCTCTGGCGCTTTGATTCGCTTTACATGCACCGAAAAATGTCAGTTATCCACCTTTGCACGTTTGCTTCGTTGTATTTGTATTTAATTTAATTAAAAAGCACAATGCAAACGACCATTTCATCAGCGCTGCACTGCGCACTGCGCGACGAGTGCATTTTATGTGCCGTTTTCCATTTTCTACCCGACTTTGTGTTTTTCAACTTAGTCCAATTTTCGACTGAAGCTTTTTGTTGGTGACGTGTGTGTGTGTGTATTTGGTTGCAAGCAACTTGCAATCATCATTAGCACAACGTACGAATGCGAATGGCAAAAGATGTGTGTCAGTGCATTGGCCACACGGCAGCAGTGTTGTGTAGAGTGCAATTATTTTTTGTATTTTTTACATTGCAATGTAAAATAGATTTGTTGGTGTGAAACTGCTGAATATTGTGTTCACTTTTTTAAAACAGTATAAACATTCTGTACATGAAAATGTAGAAAACTACGTAGACAATGTAAAGTACATTGCAATGTAAAATAGATTTGTTAGTGTAACACTGCTGAATATTGCTTAAACTTTCTCAAAGCAGTATAAATATTGTCTACATGGTCATGTAGAAAATTATGTAGACAATGGAAAATGTAAATTGGGAAGTCAAAAAACGCTAGTAGCAATATAAGATAAATAAAATTGTAGAAAGCAAAATCATTTTAAATAAATAAATAATGCAACAATTGAGACATTTTTGAATTGTTTACACATCGATATAAACAATTTTCTGTCATGCTATGTATGCTTTGAATAAGTGCATATTTTTCACACCAAAAAGAAAGTAAATAATTAAGATTAATGTTAGTTAAAATGCAAAAAAAATAATTAGTAAATAAAAAATAAAAAGTAAAAAATACAAAATTAGTAATTAAAATCTAAGTTGTTTACAATTGAATGTAAAAAATGCTTAAAACTTGAAACATTAAAAAAAATTGATTCTAACACAAAAAAGAAATTAAAAAAAGAAAAAATTAAAAAAAACTTATTTTAACACAAAAAATAAATTAAAACAAAAGAAGAAAATAAAAAAATGTATTCTAACACAAAGAAGATTTAAATATACAAAGATTTATGAACAAGTGAACCGAAAGTAAATTTTGTAAGTAGAACATAGAATGCATGTAGACAAAAAGGTAGATATTTGTAAATAATGTTTATACACAAACATTTGGATAATTGAAAATGTGAAGAATTAATATTTATTTTATTAATTTAATATTAATTATTTATTTTAATGCGACATTTTAAAAGGTCTTTAAAACTTAAAAAATATTTTCAATATCACAGATCTGATGTTTAAGTGTTGGTTATATTTAGATACAAATCCGTGGCACAAATGTGACATTTTAAAATTGTTTTCATTCCTTTGTTAAAAAGTATTTTTGAATCGTTAACATTCCAATGTAATACAAATGTAAAAATGTTACATTTGTATTACATTGGAATGAAAACGATTTAAAAAATTTCTTTTTTTTTACAACAACAATAACAAATTTCATTGAGGTCAAGAGTTTCATAAGTGATTTTATGGTCCTTGGACTTTAAGAAAAGATACAGACTACGGAAAAAATGATATTGTGGCCTTGAAACTGATTTCCTGGTTTTATTAAATCGATTTCAATTTGCTTCAAGTCCTAGAAAAGCCTGGTCATATAATTGCTTGAATGATGTGTTTGTGTTTCAACTTTACTAGAAAAATATCTCATATTGATCTTTGAACACTGAAAAATATGCTGAAAATATTTCTGATTTTGAGTATTTTTTCTAAGCCTAAAGTCAATGGACCCAATAATACGCGATTCTATTAACCTTGGACGACTCTGTCAAATTTTGATGAAAATACTTTCATAATAATATTTTTTGAAACAATTCTTTGAAATGATTTCTTCATATTTGAAGTCAGTAGGACTTGATTTATAAAATGTTAACCCATCATTGACTCGGTTAGATTTTAATCTTCGAAAACTAAAAAATACATGTCGTATTATTTTTGATTTAGAGCAATTTCACCAATCAATTTGAAACCAACCATTAATTCATGTTTTTTCATAAATTCTCTATACAAAGTTTTAACCCATCGTTGACCCGTCAGATTCTAATTTTCAAAGGAGTGCAAAATGCGTGTGAAATTATTTCTCGTTTCAAATGATTTTATTAAGCTAAGTCAAAAAATCCATTAAATCATGTTTTTCCATGCAAACTTTTAACACAACGTTGACCCTGTTAGATTTTGATTTTCAATAAAATTAAAAACACGCCTTTGGTTATTTTTTTATTTCAAGTCTTTTCGCCAATTTTGAATTACATGAACGTTGGTTCATGTTTATTTTATAGTCTTTCCGTATACTCGTATGAACCTTAACCCATTGTTGATCCCGTTGAATTTTAATTTTCGAAAAACTAAACATATCTGTCGAACTATTTTTGATTTGGATAATTTTCACCAAGTTTGAAATCAATATGTTTATTAAATCACATTTCTTTTGGCCCTTTGGACCCCCTAAGTTTAAAAAAATCCTGTCTCAACGGAGGTTAGTTATTTTTAAATGTACCTACATTTCAAAGTTCATTTTTATAGCTGGACGATGATGTATCAGTCAGTCGGGACAAAAATTTTTAGATAGAAAAAAAATAATCATTAATTTTATCTTAAAGATAAATTTTAACAAAATATAAAAATTAAGATCCAATAACTTGGTACACAAAAAATTGGTTTCAACGAGACCCAAACATATTCAAATATCAAACCATATATCACATTTTAGTCTACATGGAGCACATAACACTGAAACAACGCCACATCACCTCGATTGCCCGAATCAGAATGCAGCGACCAAGCGAATGGTCGTCGAGGACGACGAAGGAGTGTGAGGACCGGCGGGCGGACTGCACTCATGTCAATTAAATGGCGCACTTTGGGCATTTAGCACAATGATATGGGCACGTTGGCGGTGGAGTGTAGTGGAAACAAAGGCCAGCTGAGAGCCAAAAAAAAGAAGAAAAACCTAAAGCAAAACGACATCAGCAGCAGCAGGACATGGCGCACATTTGCTATTTTCTCGTTGTGCTCGCTCGACTCCACTCATTTTTGGTACTTTTGACAGATTTTTTTTTGGCGTTGTTGTTGTTGTTGCCGCTTTACCAACCTGAACTGCTGTTGCTGAATTTTGTTTTTTGTCTTTGCACATTTGGGTTTTTATGAATTTCGTTGACAGTTTTCTAAGTACGTTTTGTGTCCGAACTTGTCTTATACGTTTTTTTTGTTTGTGTGTCAGCCGCCAGTTAATTCGCTGCTGCATGCAGCATACGTGCATTTATATGTATGTGTGTGTGTGTATGTTGTGTATGGTTGATGGACAGACTGAAATGGAATGGCCATGTTTAGCAGCGGGAGCGGCTAAGAGCGTCGACCATCAAGCGTCATGTGAATGTGGATTTAATTTTGTGCCATCTTCTGGCAGACACACACACACATACGCACACATGCACACAGAAATGTGCAAGCACGTTTTCTGATTGTATTGCCCTGAGTAAGCTTGGTAGTTAGCGGGTTTATGGGGGGGTAGAAGTGAAACAGAAAAATGCTAATAGTGGTAAAAAAGATTTGATTTTTTCACCACTTTGCGCTTTTGTTTTTTTTGTTGTTGCTGTTCTTTATGATCTCGAATTTCTGTTATTGTGAAAACTGCATTAAAGCACAACAGTTGAGGCTGCCAAATCTGCCATTACTGCTGCAGAAGGGAAAAGAGGAACGAAAAGTTGAGTTGATAATTTCAAGTCCTTTTGAAAAAAAAAATACCATTAAATTCTTTTGTGTTTTCAGTTATTTTAATGTATACAAAAGAGTAAAATTTTTAACAGGACGTGAAATTCTTTATCGTTTGTTAATAATGTCTGATTCCTGCCAGCTAGAAACACTTTTGTTAGGAATTTTGCCGAACCAAGACATTTAATTGGGCCAATTTTCGTTCACATAACACAAAAAGGACTCCCGCTGATCTTGTTCAAGCTGCTCTAATCCCTGTATGGAACGTAGCATTTGCAACCAGATTGAAATCTACTGCATAAAATGTTTTAATAGGTTCGAAGGAAGTCTTCAAGTAAAAAGAAGAAGTTTATTTATGACAGTATTGGATTTTCTATAAATGGCTCAAAATTTAGTAAAAAGGGAGGTAGAAGGAGGAAGGACAACATTGTAGGAAGAAGAAAACGGTTATAGAAAGAAGGAGGAGGAGGAGAATATTATAGAAAGAAGGAGAAGAAGGAAGAAAAGGACCTACGGGTATTGAAAAATGCCCAATGAAGTGAGTTGACTATGAATGATAAATTCTTTGAATCCTGTCTTGTTTTGTACTACCGACCTGTCAAAGAGAAACGTATTTCGGTCACTTGGACTGGTTTATTAAGAAATCGAAATCGTTTTCCACTGGAATCAGGAGTCAATTCTTGCTGCGACTTGAACTCTATGAAAGGACCTTTTTGCTAGTGTGGCAATGCAGCATGCGAAGTGCTTTAAAATGTTGATTCATGATTGGCTATGTGAACAGTTTTAGCACCCAAAACCCTTCTTGGCTACGCCCCTGGTCACAAAAACTGTTTTTTATACAAACTTTAGACATAACAGATGTCCCAGCGGGCTCACTTGAACACAGATCACAAAACAATTCAAATTTTAACCGTTCAAAAATTTTAACAAAGATTGAATACAGATCACAAAACAATTCAAATTTTAATCGTCCAAAAATTTCAGAACAAAGCCCCACTTTAGGACAATGCACAGTGATTCGTTCCATAGACAAAATTCATAACTAAATTAAAAATCTGAAAATTGGCAAAACTTAGAGGAAAATATCTAAAAAGTATGTGCAAGTATGTTCCTGGATTTTTTTATTTTAAGAAGTAGTCTTTCTTTGTCGGATAATGTAATTACATCCTACGATATCTTCCGATCTCAGAAAATAATTCAATTTGAAAAGTGGTCGTATTTTTCGACAAAATTTATTTTATTTATCCCTAAAAGTATGCAATCAGCATGAAAAATGAAAAAATCTGCACAAATGCGAAACATCATCTATTATTATAGTTTTTATTGCAAAACCAGAGGGTGCTAAGACAATTTCTGTTACTCTTTCGAATTATCAATGTTGACGTTACCGATTAAATGTAAAATCTGAAAAATCTAGCAAACACACTCGTTGCTATAGCTCACCAAAAATGACGAAAATTGCAAATTTAAGTATCAGGCATTGCAACACTACAACAGTTTAAGAAAAACAAAATGGAGATTTCAATTCAGGAGGCCATGATTAACTAGTATACCAAATTTTATGAAGAACGGACCACTCCTTCTAATTTTGTCCCGCGGTTGTATGGAGTCGAATCACTGTGCAATGTCTCAATCACTGTTTTGTTATACTAATTTCAGTTCTCAAAAATGTAGTTGTATGTTTAATTTTTATGCTCGAAACTTTTCTTTGTTTGATACTCTTAAATGTAGTTTATTTGATTCATGATAACTCAACAGATTCACCCAGTAATTTGTGACATGAATTGTCTCAATCATTTCGAAAGGATTAAAATAATGCATCGCTGCACCATTTTGTGTGCATTTGGTGTCCTCTGCTTAAAACGTCATCAAAAAAAATTAATAAAAAAAATTCCATAACTCAGCCATTACACAAATGACAAATAACTCAAAGCCAAGCCCGAAAAAAGCTGACCCGAAAAAGGACACCACAGAGGCGATGTCTCCTTGTCTCCAACATTGCTGTTAATAAATAATAATAATAATAAAGTATGTTATTGTTGTAGTTGTAGTTGGTTTTTTCTTCATAATTAATTTCAAAAGCATTCTCTTTGGCATTGCCAAAGCACACACCCGAGAATTTTCATTAACCATAATGGCAATGGTTGCTATATGCGGTTGTTGTTGTTGGCAGTAGTGGCAATTTGCGTCTTTATCATGCCGCCTCTTTCTGTCTCTCTCTCGCTTTCTTCTACAGCCTGCCTCGCTCTCTAGTTAAGCTGTTGTCATTACTTTTATGCGGCTAATTAAAAAGTTGAGCAATTTGAGTTCATGCGATGTGAGTTCTTTCTTTTGTTTTTAGTTGTTTTTGCATTAATTCACTACCTTGCAACAAGTTAATAACGAAACAAAACGGACTTGACACAGCAGCGAGTTGCATGAAAATTTATTCATTTGTGCTGCCATTTTTTGTGTGTGCAGCCTCTTTGTCCACACACAAACACAAACACCCACACACACACACACACAGAACGCTTTGCAATGGGCGCAGTGAGGCGGCAGTGTGACGCTGAATACAGCCAATTATTTTAATAATAATCTTTTGCATATTTTGTTGTTGCGTTTTTACAATTTCTTCTTCTTTCTGTGTTGGTTTATTTCTTGGTTTTTTTTTTTATTATTCCACAATGTGGCAACATTGTGCTACATAAGTTGTGTGCTTGTGACACATACAAAAGCTGCCCGTAACACTCGATCGAAGAGGAGCGGAAAAAATTGCTCACAGACAGACCGACAACAAAGGAGCGCTTTGTGCTGCCGCCTGGCGCAGGGATTTGTGTGCAGTTTTTCATTGTTGTTGCTGCTCTAAGGAAATATAGAAGTAGTTGGTTGGTTGGTGTAGTGAGCGAGAGATAATAAGCCAAGCAAAAAGGGTATTATCAGCAAATTAAAATATTGAAAGCGGCACCAAACGACAGTCGGACGGACAGTGCCGATTGTTATGGCTAAGCAGCACGCTGAGGCGCACAATGAGCGAGTTACTCGCACAGGACTCTGGTGCGGCAGGATATCATTTTATAGCGAAGCCTGATTTCAAACTTAATGCCGACGACTTTGTGACTTTGAGCGGCGATTAATTGAGGCATATTTATTACTTGCAGTTACGTTGCCGCTGTGAGGAATTAATTATCCTTTGACGGCAGTGCTTTGAAGCATTATCGGAGCACAGCTAAAGTGTGCAAACTTATTGACAATTTTTGAATTTTCGTCTATGAAATGCTTAGAGATTGAAAGCTGTGAAATGTTAAAGTATGAGTTGGATTATTGGTTGCGTTGCTTAGAGCGAATATTTGGCCTGGAAATTCAGAGGAATTAATTTGGGATGAGGATAATTTGGGATAAGGATAATTTGGGTTCCGGGTTTGGCAAACATTTCTCTGGGTTTTTCCAATTTTAATACATATTTGGTTTAATTAGTTCGATGAACAATAAAGCAGGAACGTCACATATCCTGGCAAATAAATTTTTTTATTTTTAAAAGTTGAAGTTGTTTGAAGTCTTTGAGCTAGTTTGATGAACAATAAATATGGAACGTCAAATATCTTGGAAAATATTGAATTCGTTTTTTGGTACATAGAAGTTTTGTTGTCTGAAGACTTTGAGCTAGTTTGAGGTTCAATAAAGCAGGAATGACACAAATCTTCATTTGTTGGATGTTGATGTTTGATGGCTTTGAGCTAGTTTGATGGACACTAAAGCAAGAATGACACAAATATTGGTGAATAATTTTTTAATTTTTGGAAGTTGAAGTTGTTGTTTGAAGGCTCTGAGCTTGTTTGATGAACCAGAAAGCAAGAATGACACAAATATTGGTGAATAATTTTTTAATTTTTGGAAGTTGAAGTTGTTGTTTAAAGGCTCTGAGCTAGTTTGATGAACCAGAAAGCAGGAACGACACAAATCTTGACGAATCATTTTTTGATTTTTAGAACTTTGAAGTTGTTTTTTTAAGGCTTTGAGCTAGTTTGATGAACAATCAAGTAGGAACGTCAAATATCTTTGAAATATTGAATTAATCTTTTTTTTTAACACAAAATAGAGAAGTTTTGTTGCTTGAAGGATTTGAACTATTTTGAGGTTCAAGAAAGCAAGAAAGACACAAATCTGGACGAGTCTTTTTTGATTTTTTGAACTTTGAAGTTGTTGCTTGAAGGCTTTGAGCTAGTTTGAGGTTCAAGAAAGCAGGAACGCCACAAAGCTTGACGAATAATTTTTTGATTTTTAGAACTTTGAAGTTGTTGCTTGAAGGATTTAAGCTAGTTTGATGAACAATCAAGTAGGAACGTCAAATATCTTGGAAATATTGAATTAATATTTTTTTAAACACAAAGTAAGAAAGTTTTGTTGCTTGAAGAATTTGAGCTAATTTGAGGTTCAATAAAGCAGGAACGACACAAATCTGGACGAATCATTTTTTTGATTTTTAGAACTTTGAAGTTGTTGTTTGAAGGCTTTGAGCTGGTTTGAGTTTCAAAAAACCAAGAACGACACAAATCTTCATTTGTTAGATGTTGAAGTTGTTGTTTGAAGGCTTTAAGCTAGTTTGATGATCAATGAAGTACGTACGTCAAATATCTTGGAAAATATTGAATTAGTTTTTTTGTTTTATATACGAAGTATAGAAGTTTTGTTGTTGTATAGAAGTTTTGGTTGCTTTGAGCTAATTTGATAAACCAGAAAGCAGGAACGACACAAATTTTGGCGAATTATTTTTATGATTTTTGGAAGTTGAAGCTGTTGTTTTAAGACTTTCAACTACTTTGATCAACCAGAAAGCGAGAATGACTTTTTTTATTTTTGAAAGTTGTTGTTTGAAGGGTTTGAGCTAGTTTGATGAACAATAAATCAGGAACGTCAAGTATCGCATATTTAATAATTTGTTTGATTCAAAAATGTATTGTTGTTTGAAGACTTTCAGATAGTTTGAGGTTCAAGAAAGTGGAACCACACAAGTGTTGGCAAATATGGAATAATTTTTTGAAAGCTTGGAGCTTGTTTGAGTTTCAAGAAAGCAAAAAGGCCACATTATAGAATAATTTTATGATTTTCAGAAGTTTTGGAAAAGAAACGACTTGCAATGGTGTTGAGAAGGCAATGAAAATAAGACATAAACTTTGATGAAGAGACTTGAGTATTGCTTGATTAATAAAGTAAATGTGTATGTCATCATTAAGTCCATCGTTATTAGAAACTCACTTCGAGGTCTTCTGTATGACCATAACATTAGCCTGAAAGACGTCAATCGTTATTAGAAATCCAGTTCGAGGTCTTTTGCATGACCAGAACATAAGATTGAAAGACTTTGCAGTAGTCAGTCAAGCAAAGTGAGAGTTTTATTTCCACTTCGGTGAAGAATATCCTATAACCAATCCTACTCTCTGATTTGGAATTGTCTGTCCAGATGTGCTTCACCTATTTTTGGCACGGAACTTCATTAAGAACGCAGAGAGCAACCAGTGAAATGTTCAATATTTAACTTGGCATAAATTTTGTATAATCTGTGAAAAAACTGAGTAGGAAGTGTAAGTTGAGGTTTCATGTGTAAGCCAACATAAAAAAATAATGTTGTGTAAGATTCTTTTCCTTGTGTTTTGAAGTAAAAAATCTCTCAGTATTTGTTTTTTTTTTGTTGTGCAATTTATCAAAAGAAGTCTTCAAAAGAAGCGAGTAAGAAGGCCAAAAAGGCAGAAAATAAGCCAAAAATTTCAACTTCAATAAATATAAAAAAATCAACATTGGTGTAGGCATCAACATTTTTGAATGTTTTATGTAACCAAAAATCTGTGAAACAAGCTATTAAGAAATTTGTATACTTAAAAGTGTCCTGATTAGGCTAAACATTTTCAACTCTTTATAGAAAAAAAGGTTTCCTTTTTCTCAGACATTAACATTAATTTCCCACATGCTTTGCTTTGAAACTCATTCGCGTTGAACAGCAAATGGTTTTCGCTCATTTGTGCATTTACCTCGTTCAAATCCCTAATCGATTGGAATTTTTTACAAAATGGTACCCGAGTTATTTCTTTCATTACCCAATTTCTCACGCTCTCTCGCATGTGTGCACACTGTTTACACACACACACAGACAAACACACAAACACAAAAGCGCTGCATTTGGCAAGCAAGCAAACTTCAGCAATTCCGTTACACGAAAATCCGTGGACCAACCAACCAACCAGCGCTCAAGGTCATTATTGGCCGCAGTGGCAGCGCTCTTTCGTCCCTCGAAATTTTCAAGTTTGTATTGAAAATGAAAACGTTTACCCGTCGACAAATGGACGTGTGGTGATGAACAATTCTGGCAATCCCGGCGAACCGCAAAAAGTCACGTACCTGCATTGTGCGGTGTGGATGGGTTCGTGTCATTATTGCTGTTGTTGTTGTTGTTGCTGCTGCTGCTATACCATTAATAGGGCACATACAAAATCACAAGTCAACAAATACGCACTTAAGGCAACCCCACACCACGGCGCCCCGCCGTCCAACCGCTTTCAGCTGTCAATGCACACTTTTATGGCTGTACGACGACGCCGACAACGAGGACGACAAAGTGCGTCGGGCAGTGCGACGTGCGGCCGCTGTCAGAGCTTAAGCAGCGCACGAAGCCCGTTAAGTGCCCTGTAAGGCGACTGTCGGGGGTTGCAAATTTCGCCGTGTCCCACATGAGGACATAGAAATGCCAAAAACAGCCCTAATGCCACTAATGCCGGCACCAATGGCGGCGGCGGCGACAGTGACTCACCGCCGTCAACTGCCATTTATATGTTGTTGTTGTCGATTTTATTATTAAGTTATGTAAACACTGGCACCAATGTGCGTTCGTGTTATGTTATTTTTAATTGTCGCTATGTGTGTGTGTGTGTGTGTGTGTGCTGTAGCGCATTAACTGTCCCATGACAAAGCCGCTTAGGGTCTTTTGCCACAATGTGCTTTTGTGACGTTGGCGCATTGAACTCCGCCAGTTTCAGTTGCAGTTTCAATTTGCGTTAATGGTTTTTCAATACTTCTCAACACTCATAAATTACTACGCTCTGCGCCAAATCACACTTTCATTGTTTGAGGTTAAGTACGTATCAGAACAAAAGTTCGTTAAACTTGCGGCATTTGTTGTTTGCAACGAAATGTACAAGGAAAAATATAACAAAACAACAACAAAATTTAAAAAAAAAATATATATAACAAAACTGTGGGGGACAAAAGCCAAAGGCAACAATGCCGTTTGACTTGAGTTCGACTTTTCTTTGTTTTGCCAATAAATCAATTTGCGCTGGTGCCATGGTGTGAATGATTTATGCCAAACATTTCTTTTGCTGCTACTGTCTTTGGTTTTTTTTTTTTTGGAGAAGGGAGGGGGAACTTTAGAGCGTGTTGCCAACTTTTTTACTTACTCAATGCGTGAAAGCTTTTACAAACATTTTTAAATTATTGATATTTAAGAAAAGGAATGTTTTTGAGGGGAAAAAGTGAAACTGAATTTAAAGAAGAGGTTCATAAAAATAAGAAAAAAATTAAATTAAATATTCTGAAAGTTAATATTTGGTGTAATATTTCAGTGAATTCAGTGCAAAAGTGATCAAGAAGGCTTGTAGAGGAAATCCAGAAGGGGCAGTCCTCTCACTTTTTTTGTGGCTGGAAAAAGGTTAGGTTAGGTTATGGTGGCTGCTTCTGTAAGAGACACACTCGGAGGCCTATTGTGAGGCCCATTGTGATACCACATATTTCAATCGTTTTTGAAATGTGTATGCAATACTGTTTTCCAACATATGTTACAGCACAGATTCAAGCAGATGGGGAAAGTTGGTGGGGAAGGGGAGGGGAAAGAGGAGGGGAAAGGGGAGGGAAAGGAGGAAGGAAGGGGAAGGGAAAGGGGAGGGGAAGGAGTAGGGGAAAGGAGGAGGGGAAAGCGGACCTACAGTTTAACGCCGAACGGCGGTTGGTAGTTTTTTCTTTCACACTTGGAGGTTTTAAAATTGTCTACCACGAGCGCACTTGTAATTCTCATCTCCTTCATGTGGATAACGATAGAAGTATATGAGCGTTTCACCAGCCCGAACTGGGAATCGAACCTAGGGCCTCGGTATGAGGGCCTCGGCCAGCGCGCAACCCACTGGATTGCCGAGGCCGGTCTACATAATCTTGAAACATTCGAATGGAAAGCACCAAGGCAGATGAGATTGTTGTGGTCATTTGAGGCAGATGCCACTCTACGTTCAATGAACTCATATCGAATTCCCTTAGAATCATCCACAACTGGACAACGTAGACTGGACTGGGAGTAAAGGCGCATAAAATGGACTTGGTACTCTTTAACAGAAGATGTAAGATACTACAGAGAACTTCACACATGTCCAACAACACTCCACTAGAATGAAAAAAAGTCACCCTTGGGCATAATATTAATATTGATTGATTAAAAGAGAGGACGAGCAAAGAGCGAATGCCATTTGGAATGAGATGAATATGAAAAGAGCCGAGAAAGTGAAACTTAGAGGGTTAAATTTCTCAAGCACTCAGGCTAGATAGCTCATTGTGCTTAAGACTTGTGTGGAAAATGATGAGAGAGGAGAGTAAGGTGGGTTTATACAGCGAAAGAAGTAGTGGGGAAGGAATGGAGACTACAAGTCTTCCTGCACGAATTTCTTGGATACTTTAATGAATCTCAGAAGATCGCTTAGGATAAGAGAATGGACCTTGTCCATCCTCATAACATCAGAACCCAAAATGGGCAATCTTGTTCTAGCGAAGCCGGGACTATATGTCCTGAGAAAATGCTCTGTGCTTACTACCTCGTCCAAATAAGATGCACAAGTTGGATCCCATTATGACCAAATGTTGGCCCCATGGATCCTGCCCTGTGTCTTGTGAATAGTCCAACGATCCGGCGAAGATATTTCCTACCTAAATTCAGAAGGAATACTCCCGCCTTTCTGCTTGGTCCTAACACAAAACAGTTGGCAGTCCTGCAGTTTCCCAAACTAGACCAACGTTCCCTATGTAAGCTGTTTACATAAGATTTGATCCAGTCCAGGGTGAAGGCTAGACTAGTGCCGATTATTGGTTCTGGTCCCAAGGGCATGTCCCCAGTTAGCCGATTTAGTTTAGCAGTTCTTAACCTTCAACACCACAGAGTCCAGGAATCACTAATGCCATTTACTCATGATAGAAGATGCTTGGCGGCACATGGGGTTTCTCATACTCTCTTATGCTCTCTTATCTTCCTCCTGCCTAAAAAGATTCTGCAGGAGTCCCAAGACCTTCCAAGGTCCTAGAGACCTCAAAGACAAAGTAAGAAAGAAGGCAAACTTGAGGTAAACAAATTAGTCCACATGTAAAGTCGCAACCATAATGTTTCATAAGTACGACGAGAACTATACGAGGTACGAGTACATAAAGTTTCTCTCAAGAAGGGACTGCAGGCTTGTCGTGGAACAAATAACGGCTCACTGCTTGGTCCATGTTTGCAGATTGGGCATCATCGACAGTGACAGGTGCACAAAGTGCGGAGAGCGGGGTGTGAGAGAAACTATGTACCGCTTTCTCTGCCTCGTCATTTCAAGGTTACAATTGGCTCAATTTGGTACTTCAATGATTGAGGGCCTGGAGGAGCAGGAGGCGCCCTTCTAAGTTTCTCTACAATTACTCGCATATTTCTTGATCTTTACGGTTACGGTTACTCTTACGGTTACTTTTAAAACCATTGCGGTCATTCTGAGGGTTTTTTATTTTTTAATATCTGTAGTTTCTTTAGTATTTCTATAAACTTTTGTTTTGATGACTTTTATTTTCTTATAGGATTCTACAATTAGTTCTACAATTATTGTTTTACAATTAGAATTAGCCAAATCCGAAGTGTACTTTTCGAGATATCAGCGGATATAACATGTAGTCTTTGTAGGTATGGAAAACTTGCGGTCTTTCTAGTGTTAAGAATGTCCAAATGACAATGCTAAGGTCTCGAACTGCCTCTATACGAAGCCTCAAGGCCACCAAATTTTCTCTAACCTTTAGTTGACGTTGTGCCTTAATTTTGATATTTTTTAAAATTTTTTAAAATTTTAATTTTTTTGTTGCCATAATTTGACTAAAAAATAATTCATCAATGCTAAAAGGAAACTGAAAAATTTTTCCGTAACCTTCGAAAGAAAAATGTCGTTCTCAATTGTTGGCCTCAATAATGTCAAAAGCATCAAACTGTCAAAGAGCAAATTGTCATATTTTGAAAAATCACAAAACCGAAAACACATCATTAATATATAAATAGCAACAACAACAATAACAACAACACAGTTTACAGAATGGTCAATTTGAGATTTGGGCGCGCGGTAAAAGTGCACTTAAGTGTTGTGCTGTCGACGCGCGTCACCCATTGCCGCCTAGACTGATGACAATAAAAACAACAACAACAACAACAAATTGGCGCAATACCGAAACGGCCAAATGTCTGAATACACAAAATCACAAAATAATAACGTCAGCGCCAAATTTACAATGCAAATTCACAACGTGAACGTGGACAGTTGCGGCGGCGGTGGAGGCGGCGCGCCGCTTCATTGATGCGACAAAACTACCAACAACGTCAACGCTGTCAAAACCAAAGATGAAAAACTGGCCCACATTGAGCGCAAAACGGCGGCAATGCGCACGTTGGCTAAATTTAGACGGTCGAAGTGACAAAGGGCGAGCGGTGCGGTGTGGCATTCGCGTTTGGATGCGTTGCGACAATTTGTCGGATTCGAAGGCAGCCACAAAAATTACAAATAAGCAAAGGAAAAACTTAAGTAGAAATAAAAACATACCAGCAACAACAACAACGACAATCAGCAAAAATAAAAATAAAAAACACTTTGCAAATATTTGCAATAACAAAATTGAACAACTCGCTGGCAACGTCATTCATTGAGTGCAACAGTGGCAACAGCGAAGGCATTGAGTGCCGCCGCAACGCAAATGAAAATGGCTAAAAATAATTGAAAGCATAGAATGTGCAGCGGTGGTAAGTTGAAATGCGAGGAATGCGTGTGAGTATGCGTCGAGTGCGGCGTGCAGTCGAAAAGTGCAAATGTCATGCCATGGCGTCAATTTGGTATTTAACGCGGCAGACAAACGACCGACGGCGTTGGATGAACGCATTGGCAAGTGCGAGCGTGTGTGTGTGTGTAGAGCGGGGTTAGTGTGAGTGCGAGTACGTGATTTGCATTTGCAACACCAATGCCACATGTTGCAAGCGCCCACAAATGTGCACTGTACCTGCTGAAAAGATGCAAAGCACACTAATTGTGTAATTACGAGGATGGTCTGACAATTTTATGACCTAACAAGAATACAAGAAATTTTTTTATTAAATTTTTTTTTAGTTATTTTTTTACATAGTCTCCTTGTAAGTCCAGACACTTCTTCCATCTTTTTAACCTGTCCAAATAGTAAGTTGGAAATATTCATCTAAACACGTTTTGGATCCAACGTGAGCACCCAATGCGCGATCAGCTTTCTGACAGCAAAATACTGATTCATTATGTCACAAACTCGTTCCATGGATATATTCAAAACCTCTGCTAAGTCTTTCACTTCAATTCAACAATTTTCTAGCATCATTTGGTAAACTTGAGCGATGTCATAGACAGTTGTTACAGTTTTTGAATGTCCGGACATTTATTGTCTTCCATCGTCTGGTATGGTTACGTTTAAATTCAATTGCCCAACATTTCTTGGTGGTAAATGATGGTGCAGAGTCTCTGTACACAGCGTTCAACTTGTCTCCAACTCAGACAGAGTATACGTTTTTTGTACAGCGACTTGAGATTTCCTGTTAATTTGCTTTAAATCTACTCGACCTCTGAAGAAATCTGAGTCGATTCTGTGGTGTCAAGGAGCCAAGGCGGTTGCTTCTCAGCACAGATGTGCCAAATGTCTCAAACTGATTCAACTGATGATTGATCTTTTCATTCTCACACAGACAGGACATGGCGCACTGTCAGAAAGTGGACAGTCATTACACCAACAAACTGTCTAGAGTTCCTCCTGCACAAAGATAAAAGAAACTGCGAGCATTGGTGTGACTCGTGGATTCAAATGGCCGCAGATGGGAGAGGCAGAACAGGTTTAGGATCAATAAATGCAGCCTAAGAGTGCATTCTAGCCAAGGAGTCTGAGGTCTTATTACCTACATTACATTATTTAGCCAGGATTTGCAGCACTTGACTATTGAGGAGTTGGTTGGAGGATTTCCCAGGACATGAGCGCAGCTCGTCTATCATTGTCAACACAAATGGGTCAACCTCTGCATCCTCTTTCCACAAAACAGTTCATTACCTCAGGGATTGCAAGTTCCTCTATCTGAAATACAGATACATGTGAACCTCGGGCAAAGAATAATCGAAACCCATTCGATTCGACGCAGATACCAGAGTGGAAACCTTATTCTGTTCTGGAGCCGTTCGTGAATATTCTGAAGTAAGATTTGACCATTAATGAACCTCAGACAGTTATAGGTACATGACGATTGAAAGCATAGAGTCAAGGAACATGGACAAGAGAGAAGCATCAATGTCGGTGCTAGCAGCATCGGCCAATGTTAGACCCCCGCCATTTCATAGAACACTCTGTTCTCCTGACGGCCTGCGGGCCCCCCGCATGAAAAAATGAAGTGATGGCAGATTCAGAATGATGACAAAAGGATCAAAGGATCGTTGTCGTTGCAAGCAGCATCATCCAATGTCAGACCTCTGTCAAATCATTGAACTCTCTATTTCAATCTCTTAATGGCCTGAATCTCTTAAGTATCCCCCGCATGAAAACATCAAGTGATGGCAGATTCAGAATGATAACAGAAGGATCAAAGGATCGTTGTCAAGGGGCATGGACATGAGGGAAGGATTAATGTCGGTTCTAGCAGCATCGTCCAACGTCAGACCTCTGTCAACCATTGAACACTGTGCTTCAACCTCCGTATGGCCTTGAAGGCCTCTTCTCGCATGAAAACATCAAGTGGTGGCTTTTGAATGATGACAGACGGATCGATGTTGTTGCAAGCAGCATCGTCCAATGTCAGACCTCTGCTAAACCTTTGAACTCTCTGTTTCAATCTGTTAATGTCCTGAAAGGTAAGTATCCCCCGCATGAAAACATCAAGTGATGGCAAATTCAGAAGACGGAAGGATCAAAGGATCGTTGTCAAGGAACATAGACATGACGGAAGGATCAATGTCGGTGCTAGCAGCATCGTCCAACGTCAGACTCCCGGCAATACCATTGAACACTCTGTTTTAATCTCCTGACGGCCTGGGTCTCCCCTCACATGAAGGATTAAAGTATGGTTATCGTTGCTAGCAGCATCGTCCAAAGTCAGACCTCTGTCATACCATTGAACACTGTGTTTCAATCTCAAGTGGCGGCTGATGAATGATGACAGAGGGGCCTTGAGGTCCTCTCCTCGGATAACAACATCAAGTCATGGCTTTTGAATGATGACAGAAGGATCGTTGTCATTGCTAGCAGTATCGTCCAATGTCAGACCTCTGTCAACCATTGAAAACTGTGTTTCAACCTCCGTATGGCCTTGAAGGCCTCTCCTCGCATGGAAACATCAAGTGATGGCTTATGAATGATGACAGAAGGATCGATGTCGGTGCCAGTACCTTCGTCCAACGTGAGACCCCCGCCATACCAATGAACACTTCTATCTCTCGCATGAAAACATCAAATGATGACAGATTCAGAAAGATGACAGAAAAATTCAGTTAGTTAAATAATTCGTCCATTATGAAATGCATTAAAGACATCAAGTCAATTAAAAACTATATAACTATGATACAAAAATTTAAATTGCACACACAATTAAACTGCTTTCAACAGTCCCCAACTATAACAATTTAATTCAAAATTAAAACTTTATGCGCTGTTGCACATTTTCATTTTCTTCGTCAACTCATGCAACATACTTTGTTTGTTTGTTTGTTTGTTTTTGTTGTTAGCTGCTTTTGGTTGTAGTTATGATTGTTATTAATATATGTTGTTGTTGTTATTTTAATTGTTGTTTTGTTGCATCGCTTACGCATGCTCGCATAATTAGTTTTGCTTCCCTTGAGTTATTTTCGCATCGGATTCTTTTTTCTGCCCCCCTCTCCCCCCTCGCGACACTACACTTTAACATTTCTCGCTGCGGCCGCATCGTTCCCTCTGAACTTTTGTTGCATATTAAGTTTTTTTTTTGCGGTCGAGCGCACATCTTCTGCATTTGACGTTTCGGCTTGAGTTTTGCTTCTTTGCAGCAGCCGCTGTCTTTTCTTTTCTTGTCATTTCGGTTGATTGTTGCCAGCGTCCATATGTCGCTTCTCACATTCGTGCCACAAATTCAATTTTTCCTCATTGAGTTACAGTCGTTCTGTGTTATTTTTATTTTTTCATGCCGACAATTTGGGCCGCTTACTCCGCCGGCTCTGTGGCAGCAGAAATTTGCCCTCTTTTCATTGCCAAATTGTCAAAATGATTCAAATGCTTATTTTTAACCAACTTATTTTTAAAGAGCTGGTGGAAAATCATTACTGTTGGAAGCTAATCTTTTAATAATAGAAGTGCATTGAATGCAGTAGTCAGAAAATGATTTATAGTTGAAAATAATATTTAGTCAATTGGAATTGATTTTGTGCTTAGCCAACTAGTCAATGACTGAAACGGGACCCAACATTTAAACAAATTCATTATAATAAAATTACATTTAATTATTCATAATTAACTAATTATTGCTGTAAAAAATTTGAATATTTAGTCTTTTGATTGATTCGATTATCTTAAATTTAATTTATGATTTGAGTGATTTTTAATTATTTTAATCTTGTTTATTGCATAAAAAAATTGGTCTAAAATTTTAACTAATTGATTTTCAATTTGAATTTTCAGTTTGTAATTGATTTGCTATCTAACTGTAAGTAAATCATGCAATACATAATAAAGCAATTATTATTTTTAATTTATTTAATTTTAGTTAGTTTAAGTGAAGTTAGTTGAAGTTTAGTTCAGTGTAAATAATTAATTAAAATTAGTTTAATAATTAGTAACTCATTTAAATTAAAATAAGTTTATACAAAAACTAATTAATTTACTGATTAATTCACATTTTGTTACTATTGATTAGTAATTAATTTCAATTAAAAATAATTGATATAACTATTTGATTTGCATATTGATTTCATAGTTCGTTATTGATCATTGATTAGCAATTAATTTCAAATAAAATTAATTTTATTTTGACTAACTGATATGCCAAATAATTTCATAGTTCATTATTAATAATTAATTAGGGCTTAATTTCAATTAATTAATTAATTAATGTATACAATTTACTAATTGACTTACAAATTCATTTCATAGTCTGTCATTAGCTATTAATTTGAATTGTTTAATTTATTATTTTACTCTTATGTAAAATATTATTTTTATTGTTTTTTTTTCCTTTTATTAATAAAAATTAAATAATTTATTTCAGCACTGCCCGACTGGTTTTTAAATTAATTTTACTGACGAAAGTATTTAATTGATTGACAATTGGATATTTTTTAGTTTGTAATCAGTTTGATATTTAAAATTAATGTTAAGATTGCTTAACTAATTAAATAATATGGTGAAGTAATCAATCAGAAACTACTTGTTTTTGATAAAATTTACTTTGGAATCATTTTAAAGTTATGTTAATTTATACAATTAACTAGGTGATTTGTGGATTGACGTATTAGTTTCGAATTGGTTTGATATTTTAAATTTATTGTATCATTTTCATAATTTTCATAATTATGCGCCATCGATTTCATATTTCAATTAAAATGAATGAGGTTAAGTAACTAATTAATTGTAAATTTTCCTTATTAATTTGCCGTTGATTTGGTATTTTAAATTTATTTCCAGGTTTAATTAAACAATTTGGCGAAGTATAAATTTGTTTTGATTTAATTGAATTTGCAATTTATTTAAAATAAAGTTAATTACATTAACTCATTGATTTGCTGACGTTAAATTTACTTTATAACTGAATAACTATTTAATTAATTTGTTGAGTAATTATTTAATTAAGTATTTCCAAAAATGATTTTAATAATTTTTGTATTAATTGTTTTAAATTTAATTACATTAATGTCAAACAACAAAATTAATTAAATGAGATTAAATTGGAATTATTATGATGGAGAATCTAATTAATTAATTAAGTTAATTAATTATTTTAATTGTAATTAATTTTCTTTTTAATATAATTATTTTCAAGTTGATCTGCTTCATTAAATAGTTAATGAAAAATTGTATTATTCCGACTAACTAATTAAAGAACTAAGTCATTGAATGATGAAGTCAAGTTTTTCAAATTAATATCATTTTGAAATAAATTTAAATTAAAATTATTCTATATAATTAGCTTCAATTAAATAAATATAAAAACTTAATGAATTTAAAATTTCACCTAATAAATTCAATTTTATTCTATAAACACAAATTTCACTTCTACTGAAATTTGCTGTTTAATTTTTCAGATCGCAATTGATTCGATAGTTACTGATTCTTAGTTAATTAAGTAATTTCAGTGATGACGACAATTTTTTTTATTGGAGAAACGACGAGACGAGAACTAATGAGAAGGAATTACAAAATTAATTAAATGAATTCATATTTTCAAAGTATTTCATGATTGGCCAAGAATTGACTAACTGAATTATTTAGAATAATTTCAATTTAATTTTATTTTTGATTTAAAATAAAAGAAATTCCAGTTAGTCTACATAATCAATTCATTGCAAGTTGTCTTATTCAATTTGAAATTTTTGCAATATTTTAAATATATTAAAATCAAAGCCAATTAATTAATCAACAAAACAAATGGAACTAATTATTTAATTAATTTTTTTTTAAAAACCAATTCCCATTGAAATAGTATTAAGTCGTATTTTTATTTCGATTTTATAATTTTGTCATCGCATTTAATTAACAAATTGAAAAAAATCAGGCACTAATTGTGATGTAATTTAACCGATTTAGAGCAGAATATCAAAAATGAATGAAAATTTGATTAATAAGTAACAGTTAAATATTTATTATATGCAGTTAAATAGTTATTATTTAATTGTTACTTATGTGAAATATTCAGCATTGGTCCTAATGACAAATGGTTTCAGCATTTTTTTGTGGTTGCTGAACTTCAATTAAATTGAAAGCTTTTCAATTGTGTCAAAGCGTGTTTTTCAACTGTTGGAAATGTGCAGATTTAAAAAAGCCAAAAAAAAACAAATATCAACTCGTGCCAGTACAGTTTTCTACACATTTTTTCACTTGAATCGAACGAAAATACGCGTTGTGCGCGTTTGCGCAGTGCAACTTTTATGCAGCGCCGCGAGCGCAAACAAAAGGGCGCCTGTCCGAATTCAAAGGTAACTCTGCCCGCTGGCGTTATTGCGATTTTCAATTAGCGAAATTAAATTAAAAACGAAGAGACAGAGAAGAACTGCAACAACAACAACTACAACGACAACAAAATATAACGCAAAAGGAGTGACCTTCTGAAAAGCGCGCCCGCATTCGCTATGTGGCAAAGGGAAGCGAGTGAGCGCCGAAAACTTACACACACACACACACACACACACACATTCAAACAAACTCATAAGGACGCACTTGCAAAAGCCCCAATGCGCGGCTCATGCGAGAAGTCACTTAAACACTTTGCCGGATTAGTTCGTACATGGAACACGCAGTTGGAAAATGGCAGGATTGATGTGTATATGTGTGCGTGTGTGTGTGTGTATGTGAGGATGTGTGTGTGCGGCATTATACCAAATTTGTATGACATACAAATGTCAACAACAACAACAATGTAGGAACAATTTGCAAAATTAAATACGCGCTGAAAGCACGCAATCGCTGGGCAGTGAAACACAGAGTGAGTGAGGCAGCAGCAGCGAGTGAAAGAGAACGCAGCTCAGGCGCCAAGGCACAGCGAATTTGTTGGAAAACGTCTGCGAGATGCCAAAAAAAATGCCAACCATAACAACAACAACAACAATGGCAAATATGAAACGATATGGAAGTCCAACGATGGCTGTCATCGCGGCGGCGAGTGACGAATGTGTGGGAGGACGGGACGGTCGGTCGGTTGGCGGAGTAGAAAAGCGTGAGCGTGTTGGCAGCACTTTTAATTTTATTGAAGCGCACCAGTGGCGGTTGGGTGAGAGGGGGCGGCGGCGTTTCCCAATTTCAATTCCATTTTCATTCTAGTGTTCACAGTTGTGGTCAGCATTGTTTTCGTCCTCCTCCTGGCTGTCGCTTATCAGCTGTTGTGGCTCCCAAACGCGTGCAGCGTTGCCACTTATTTGGACGCATCGTCGTCTGAGGGTCGATGGGGTATTGCGTTTTGATTTTGTGTGTGTGTGTGTGTGTTTGAGTGAAGCGTGGCTGATTTTTTGTTGTTTATAATTTGTTGTAATATTGTTGTTGTTGTGCGTTTGCGTGTTTAGTTGTAATTTTAAAAAGCGCAATATTTCCTCTACCCCTCTTTCGCCTTTTGCCACTGCGCAGTAAATTAGAATTAATTTTATTGCGTTTTGTTTTTGGTTCGCTGCGCTTCCTTCTTTGTCCTTTGACTCGTGCAGAGAAAAATTAAAACTGTATGGCACCATTAGGGGGGCGGAAAGGGGGAGATAAATAAATAAAAATAAATATTTTTTTGTTGTTGCTATGCAGAGTGCAAGATTGGGTGCTGTTTCTGGGCAGCATTGTTGTTGTTGTTACTATATTAAAGATATCGCATGCGCTTGTAAGTTGGGTCAAAAGTGCATAATTCGCTAAGAAAAAAATTTTGAATGTACGTCATTGATTCTTTTTGATTGACATAAGTGACATATTTCATTACAAAAACTTTTGTGCAATTGAAGAACTTAGTGTAGAAAAAAATTGGCTGATATTAAACCATTGAAAATTAATGCATTTCTAAGATTTTTTTTAAGTATAAATTGTTGATATTTTGGCATTGAAATCGAGTTCGAAATTAAAATTTCTTAAAAATTCAGCAACATTTATTTATTTATTTAATTATTTATTTATTGATTTATTGATTGATTTATTTATTTTTTATCTATTTATTTATTTATTTATTTATTTATTGATTTATTTATTTGTTTATTTATTAATTAATTAATTAATTTATTTATTAATTTATTTAATTATTTAATTATTTATTTATTTATTTATTTATTTATTTAATTATTTATTTATTGATTTATTGATTGATTTATTTATTTTTTATCTATTTATTTATTTATTTGTTTATTTATTAATTAATTAATTGATTAATTAATTAATTAATTAATTAATTTATTAATGAATTTATTTAATTAATTATTTATTTATTTATTTATTTATTTATTTATTGATTTATATATTTATTTAATTATTTATTTATTTATTTAGAAACAAATTGGCTGAGATTAAATCATTGAAAATTAATGCATTTCTAAGATTTTTTTTAAGTATAAATTGTTGATATTTTGGTATTGAAATCGAGTTAAAAATGAAAATTCGAAATGAAAATGTCTTAAAAATACAGCAACATTTATTTATTTATTTATTTATGTTTTATTTATTTATTTATTTATTGATTTATTAAATTATTTAATTTTTTTTTATTTATTGATTTAATTATTTATTTATTTATTTATTTATTTATTTATTTACTTAATTATTTATTTATTTATTTATATAGTCTATGGAGAACACCTTACAGACTATAAGAATAAGAATTTATGGTGAGATTTGTTTGAAACTTTGGTTTTGAAGCTAAGCTAAGTTTGGATAAAGAAAGTTGCATTTGAAAGAGAGATCATTGGAGGCTATGGTGTGTCCTTTCACGAGCCACTGACTCAGTTGCCATGCTCAAATTAATTATCCTTCTTGATGAAAGGGTCTAATGAAGGTGTAACTATTCCCAATATTAGCACTTCACGTTGTCTCTTTTCTGTCTTCCATGTTACTTTCACTGATCTAGACGGCCCGATAAAAACTATAGTCTAAGTAAGTAATGGGAAGAACCTGTTTGATGTGACCGATAGCGGCATAGAAAGCAATATAGCGTCTAGTTTCCTTCTCATTTGAAACACAATGGGCTACTTAACTTGCTTGAAGAACTATTTTATTCGAAGTTGTTGTCGGCTCCTATTCAAATCTAACTTTCCTCTTCATCTAAGGAAGGTAATGAAACGCAAAATGCGCTGACTTCAGTCCAGAGTGGATAGAAGATTAAAGCCAATTTAGAAGACACTAAGGCCAACTAACTAATTTCTCTTCTCATGCTTTAGAGAATTTAAAAATCATTTGGAGATCATAAAGCGATCTGCAAAGCTTGATCATTTTTTGAACTAATTTAGATTTTACTTTAGCTGATTGGAATATTTATTACAGTACGAAAACTAAGGTAACATTTTCACTCGATTTGTCAAAATTAAGTTCGAGAAACTTTTTATTTTAAGCGTTTAGGGACCAGGAAATCAAAAAGAGATTCTGAAGCTTACTGTGTAAATATTTCTCTTAGATTAGGTTAGGTTTGGTTATGGTGGTTGCCCCTGGAAGAGACACAATCGGGGGCGTATTGTGAGGCCCATTGTGGTACCACATATTTCAAGCGTTTCTGAAATGTGTATGCAACACTGTTTATTTCCAAAAATAATAATAACGATCTCTTTACATGCTAAAATATAGCGAATTTCAAAACCATTTGGAGATCATAAAGCGATCTGCAAAGGCTCGATAATTTTTGGAATGTGGAAAAATCAAAGAAATATATCTACCTATATACCAATAACTGATATGCCCAAAAATGTGCCAAAAGGACTACAATTTTGAGTTGTATTACTTTCAGATGTTTTTCATTGCCTACTCAGAGCGTAGCTGCCGAACCAAAACTTACTTTGATTTTTGGTTGGCTAAGTTAGCATTCGAACCCATAACCTTCTGTCTCGCAATCCAATGCACTGATCACTAAAATTTATACATAAAATCATATATTTATAAGACTCACTTATTTTGTAACATAACATTTTTTTGACAGCTCACATTTCGAACTCGACTTTTTTCCGCTCTTTCACTCTTCCCTCTCTCATAATTTTACTTTAGCGCATTTGTGGCTTTTTCTGTGCAAAAATATTGCGTGCTGCAGTCATCCTTTTTTTTCCCCATTCGTTATTATCGCTGTCCGCTCTGGTTGTTGGTGTATTTTATTAGAGTCCATTAAAATCATAAAACTTAAAATGGCATTCAATCAATTTTCAATTACTTTCACTAACCTCGACGTGCGACTGCGTGCGGCGCTGTCGGGCGACGGTTTGCACGCAGCGGAAATAAAATAAAAATCCACCATTTATTTTACCGTAATTTTTACTGTAAAACAGGGAGCATTCGCTTTTTAAATGTTTATAAATAATTGAATGGCGGCAAGTCAGAGTGCAGGGTTGTATTTTGCTGCATTTTATTGGCAAAGTACGTTGTCTCGGTGCGGTCGATTGAACGTACGACGCACGTACTGTATGAAGGGGAGGGGAGAGGGGGATGGACGAGAACGGCGTAGCGTAATTTTAGAGCGCGCATTTGGGAGTGACGACTGGCGGGGCGACTAGTGGCGTGTGGCGCGTGGCGGTGTGGCGTGTAGGCGTTGCGGGCGCGCTCCGTCGAGTGTAGAATCGTTGGCAGAACATGCAATAAATTTCCCAATGGAAATCAACATAATATAATTTACTACTCTGTACGGTATGGCGATATCGAGCTACAACAACAACAACAACAACAACAACAATACGAACAATTTGCACGCAAATGCAAAACGAGGGGAGCGAAACGCTGACAAATCGAAGGAAATTCAAGCAACAACAAGCAAATCGATTTGAAAGGGGTTGGAGAAAGCAAGGGAAGGGAAAAGGGGAGTGAGCGGTGCGGTGTGTGAGTGTGTGTGTGGGTCTTGGTGGAGAGGCTAAAGTCTTCTAGTTAGTGAAAAATGCGTAAATAAACAAGTGGCATGGTGGAAGGGGGGGCGAAGTTGGTGGGTGGCAACACGAGCCTTGTCTTAGGGGGGTTCGTGCATTTGATGGACGTGTACATATGAATCACATTTGGCGAACCCAAACGCCCGCGGCAGCATTGCACGCCTCGAGCCGACTTCCAGTCGCAGTCAAAGGGCACCAAAATTCGCGAAAGCTAAAAGATAAAATTATCGCAGACATCCCTTTTTACTTGGCAAAAACAATGGCACCAAACTTGATTCACACAATTTACAACAAAGAAGACAACTTTGTGTTTTTGTAGTTGTTTTGATTTTTGGATTTTTGTGGTATTCTCGTTTTTGCTATCGCAGTCATGCAATCTTAAAGGCAAAGTCACATTTGCGCTGGTTGCTATCGATTTTGTGCTGCCTTCATTTTTTTGATTATTTGTAAAAGCAGCAACGAGGGAAAAAGGGTTGCACTAGCTGCCTTTACTGCAAAGCAAGAAAATGTTAAAAGCAAAAAAAGTTCAAAGCGCAAAATTTTCTTTGTTGTGGTACAAACAATTTTCTTACTGGTATTGTTGTTGCTTTAGAATTGTTTCGCAAAAAAACAGGGAGTGGAAATGCATACTGAAAAAAGTGCACACATACACAGACACACACACACACACCTAAGCATTATACAAAGTGTGCCGCGTTCAATCGACAGGCGCACCCACAAAAGCCCAAAGGATAAAAAATCCATAATGGTTGTTCGAATGGTGGTCCGTTGGCTTTTATTGTTGTTGTTTTTCTGTTTTTGCTGCTTTGCTTTCCATTTTTTTGTTACTGACGTTTTGTGTAATTTGCTGTTATTGTTGGCTATTGTTGGTATTGCCAGCCAATGCAGTTGCCGAGGCCATTGTTGTTGTTGTTATTATTGTTGCTGTTGTTTGTATTTCCCCAGCTAATAAAAATTTTGTTTTGGTCGCATTCCTCTTGCCATGGCAACACAACAACCACTAAAAAACGTCCAAGAAATGCGGTAATTGTCAGTTGGCAGTCGACGAATGCAATGTTGCGCTACATTCGGTACATGTGGAGTATTTACAAGCCAAGTTAATTTACACTAGAATGGCCAATGGGTCAAACAAATTCCTTTGAAGTATTCTATTATTCCTTTGAAGTATTCCATGACTCTCTGAAAGAAACTTTTCTCTGACTTTTGCTGGTTTTTTAAGTCAAAATAAATACAAACATTAAAATTTTGTTAAAAAATGTAATCCCTATTTTATAAAATTATTCCATATGGGCTTTTAGAGGAGGTTAGAGTAGTAAGGCATTTTAGTGTTAAGTTGTTTTGTTGTTGGTTTACATTTTACAATTTTTTCGATTAGAATTCTTTTTCAATTTTAAAATTTTTTCAATTACAGTTAACCCCTTCGAACCGCTTGTCACTCAAAAATATATTATATGAATATATTTGCTATGACATAATGTCACAAATTACAACAACTCTTTTTTCTTCTCTCTCTTCTTCTTACGTAACATTTTAGTGAGTTTTCAAACTAATTTTTCAAAAATTTCAATAACATTTAACACTTTTAACACTAACAAGTATTTTAAAGTGTCTGTTGTGACATTATGTCCCAAAATTAAACAACTTTTCTTGGTCTAAGTTTACATTTCAGTGAATTTTTAGACAGGTTTTGCCCACATTTCAATAATTTAGATAAATTCTTTGAACCAATTCGAGCAATGTAGCTCGAAAATGTTTGAATATGTCTACTGTGACATTATGTCCCAAATTACAACAACTCTTCTTGTTATTAGTTTACATTTTAGTGAGTTTTTTAACAGGTTTTTCCCACATTTCAATAATTTTGATAAATTCTTTGAACCAATTCGAGCAATGTAGCTAAAAAATGTTTGAATAAGTCTACTGTGACATGTCCCAAATTATCATACAACAACTCTTCTTGTTATGAGTTTACATTTCAGTGAATTTTGAAATTGATTTTTCAAAAATTTCAATCTAAGTTAACCCTTTCCCACTGATTGTGACAATATTGTAAGATTAAAAAAATTTTAATGTGTGTGCTCTGACATTATGTCCCAAATTACAGTAATTCTTCTTGTTTTTACTTTACATTTTCGAAGATTCCATTACTTTAGTTAATCTTTTCGAACCAACTTGAATGATGTGCTTAAAAAATATTTTATTATGTCCGCTCCGACATTATGTACCAAATTACAACAACTCTTATTGTTAATTTGCATTTTACTTTTTCAATTTTGAACTGATTTTTCAAAAATTTCAGTATTTTACAGAACCTTTTCAATCTTATTGGGACGATGTGGTTAAAAAAGATTTCATTATGTCTCCTGTGACATAGTGTCCCAAATTATAACAACTCTTTTTATTATTAATTTATATTTAACTGAATTTTTCAACTCATTTTTCAAACATTTCAATATTTCAGTGAATCTTTTCGAAGTAATTAGGACGATGTGGCTGAAAAAATATTGCATTATGTCTCCTGTGACATTATGTCCCAAATTATAACAACTGTTTTTGTTATTAATTTTCATTTTACTGAATTTTTCAACTAATTTTTCAAAAATGTCAGTATTTTACAGAACCTTTTCAAACTAATTAGGACGATGTGGTTGAAAAAGATTTCATTATGTCTCCTGTGATATTATGTCCCAAACAACACAGCGATTGGGACTACATATTCCATAGCCACCGGTGGCAATTGGTTTCCATTCTGAGACGTTGAATTTTTATTTCAAACCTTGAAGTTTACAAAATGCAAAAGTTTAAATCCAGCAGTTGTTGTTTTTTTTTTATTGCCCGACTGTAGCGCTCATTTGCCTCAGAGGCCGCGAGGAATGTTGCACACATTTCTTGTTTTTTTTAATGCACATTGTCAGCGTTTTGAAATAATTATATGCTATTAGTTCCTACTACAAAGGCAACAAACAACACTAACAACAGCCATAAAAAATATTAACAACAAAAGCAAAACTGTAATTAACATAAGAAGAAAAACAACGCACGCTACTGAAGGAGAGTGTGAGAAAGAGACGGAGCTATATCGCGACATGAAGAGAAGGAGTGAGTGAGTGAAATTTGTCAGCAGGCGGCAGCCAGGTGACTGCGCCGGCGAAAGGTGCAAGGAAGCGAGTGTTGGTGCATGTTGTTACGGCGACGGTTGTTGTTGTTGTAGTTTTTGTTGCCGCTGTGTGGTCAATTGTTTCACTGTAATTTTGCAAGTTTTGTGGCCAACTATTATATTTTAATGGCTGAATTCCAGGCATTCAGAAACATTTAATGGATTCAAAGTGTTTGCTGGGTGCGACGAGGTGGCCAGATGCATTGTTTTTAAATTTTAGTCGGAAAGAAGAGAATTTCAATTGAAAAACTTTCCATTTTCTTATTTGTTCAATATAAAAAAAAAAAGAAAATTTATTAAAAAAAATTAATTGTATTTTAATTGTTAAAACTTTCAATGTTTTCAAAATTTCAATAATAAACAATTTATTTTTAATTGAATAAAATATTTAATTCAATTCATTTCATTCAAAAAACTTTAATATTAATTTTGTAGAATTACTATAACTTAATTAATTAATTTTTCTGAATTTTTTAAATTTCAATATTTTGAAAACTTTAAAAATTTTTAATCAATTTTTAATAAAGAAAAATGATAATAATTAAAAGCTCAAATAGTGGTAAGATTTAATGACTAAAAAATATAACAATGAAATATGACCCAAAAACAATTACAATTTATTGAATTAATTTTTCTTAGTTTTTTAAATTTCCATATTTTTAACAAAGAAAATTTAATTGCAAAATTTAATGCTTTATAAATTTAACAACCAAAAAATATAAAAGTTTTATATACATATGTAGCTCAAAAAACTTTAATATTAATTTTGTAGACTTATTACAGTTTTTTTAATTAATTATTCTTAATTTTTTAAATTTCGATATTTTTAAAACTTAAAAAATGTTTAAAATTTGTAACCAAAAAATTATTTACAAAATCAAATGTTTGTTAAGACTTTCTATTATTTCAAGTGTTCAATAATATAAAATGTATTTTTAATTAAAAAAAAATAATTTAATTCAATTCATTTTATTCAAAATACTTTAATGTTTATTTTGTAGAATTATTACAATTTAATGAATTAATTTCTAAATTCAAAATTTTTATAAAATGCAAAAATATTTAATTAATTTGTACAAAAAAATTAATTACAAGCAAAAAATATGAAATAATGTTTTTAGAATTACTACAATCTTATTTTAAAATTTATGAAATATTTAATCAATTTGTAATACAAAATTAATTAAAAAAATAAAATTAACAACCAAAAAATACAAAATTTAAATATAAACCAAAAAACCTTAATGGTAATTTTGTAGAATTCATACAATTTCATGAAGTAATTTTTCTTAATTTTTTAAAAATTTATTTAAATATTTAAATATTTTTAAAATTTCAAAAATGTTAAATCAATTTGTAATATCAAAATTAATTACAAAATCAAGTGCTTGTGAAAGCTTTATATTTTTTCAAAATATCAATAATATAAAATTTATTTTTAATTAAAAAAAAAGATTAAATTCAATTAATTTTATTCAAAAAACTTCAACATTAATTTTGTAGAGTTATTACGATTAAATAAATTTTTCTTCATTTTTAAATATCAATATGTTTAGAATTTCAAAAATATTTAATCATTTTGAAAAAAAAATGTATTACAACCAAAAAATATAAAAAAACTAAAATAAATTTTTTATAATTACTACAATCTAATTAATGGATTTTTCTTAAATTTTAAAAATTTTAAAAATATTTAATCAATTTTCAATAACAAAATTAATTAAAAAAATCAAATGCTTATTAACAACCAAAAAATAAAAAAGTTCGTCGCATTCCTCTTTTCTTCTTTTTGTATCTCCTACCACATTCGCACAATGGGTTTGAAAAGATATAAAAACAAAAATCGCACCTCTGAGATTCAAAGCCTTACAACAAATTCACTGCAATTTTTTGTATTATTTTTCTTTAGATATTTATTTGTGTTTTCGAGGAAGCCAGAAGTGTGCAATAGAAAAGGCATTAAGCAAGTTTATGTGCAGCTATAAAATGTGTAATGTTAACATGTTGTTGTTGTGGTTGTTGCTGTTGCCGTCATAAAATGATAAGGAAAAATACACACATAAAAAATAATAATTCATAAAAATGGCAAAAAGCGAAACAGT
The DNA here is from genome assembly GCA_964056695.1 of Melieria picta. Classification (NCBI taxonomy): domain Eukaryota; kingdom Metazoa; phylum Arthropoda; class Insecta; order Diptera; family Ulidiidae; genus Melieria; species Melieria picta. Next base: position 109,768,412 of record OZ057400.1, on the reverse strand, counting down.
CGCTTTAAGCGAAGCAAGGAGCGACATTTACCTGCTGCCAAATTTCAACAACGCGCACAAAATGTGCTAAGCGTGAAGGAAGGAAAGAGTAGGAAGAGGGGGGGAGGGGGTGTGGAGCGGAAAAACGAAAAGTTGGCTTGCATGTTGGTTGAATATTTCCGCGACCGTTACCGAAAAAATGGACTCGTTTCGCTTCCCGTTTCAGTGAGCGACAAACTTTGTTGAAGGGAAATTCTTGATGGAAAGAGATTTGAAAGAAGATCTCAGATGATTATAGAGCAATGAATGGGCGTAGTCATTAGGAACTCAGTAACATTATATTATTATTATAATTATAATAATAAAAAATATATATAATAAAAAATATGTAAAAATATAATAATTATAATTATCAAATGATTGTTGAAGCTTTCTACTTTTTCAAAATTTTAATATTAAATTTATTTTTAATTAAAAAAAATATTAAATTCAATTAATTGCATTCAAAAAAGTTTAACATTATTTTTGTAGAATTATTATAATTAGATTTCAAAAATATTTAATTAATTTAAAAAAAAATTAATTACAACCAAAAAATATACAAGAAAATTTTAAATAAATTTTTTAGAATTACTACAATCTAATTTTAAAATTTAAGAAATATTTAATCAATTTTCAATAAAAACAATTAATTAAAAAAATTATATTATAATTATATTTAGTTATAATATTTTTACATATTTTTTTCGTACCACCTACGTCTCCTTCAAGGCAAAACATGTTATACGTCAAATGGAGTCTTTGATTTGGGCAGAAACTATGGCGTCAGAGTTTATGTCACAAAACATTGCCGTCAAGTTTGTGGATCCCTGTTCGATGGCGACAGTGCTGTCAGGTTGGCTAGCAGTGATTATAGTCGTTCGTACCGTAATTGCACTGCATTATTTGTATGCGCAGACGAAGGAGCCGAGGGGCGGCCAGTTGCCAGTTTGGAATGCAAGGATGTGTGGCAAAGTGCGCTTATATCCTTTAAATAAACTTATTTGCTGATATGCTATGTGTAACCTAACGAATATTAAAGCAAATTTGAATACAGATGTATGGGTGTATGTGTAAGTTTATTTGTATGGCTATGAGTGCGTGTCAAAAGTTCTGGCACCGTTGCGTGTACAACAACTGAAATTGTAACGAAAACGGAAGACATACAAATGGCGCCATATTGTTTATATATTTGAGCTTTTGTTGCTGTTGTTGTTGCTGCAGCTGTTTGTGTGGCTCATATCTATGTTGTTGTTGTATGCATAAGTGACTGCGTTGCGTGCATAAAACTTTGCTGGCTTTCAATTTTTATGTTTGGAACTTTTTGGTTTCATAGTTAAAGCAATGTTTATTTATTAATGTTTGTTTCTGCGCAATTTTTCGCGCTAATATTCAACGTTTGCCATGCTTTAATTGCTGTTTTCTTGTTTTTATTGTTATTATTATTGTCAGCTAATATTTTTTGCATTCGCCTTACAAACTGTAATTGCGAGAATCCTGCAGCATTTGTGTGTGTGTGTCTGTGTTAGTGTATCTGCAATGTGAATATGTGTTGGCAATATTTTTGTATTTTCACTCTGTGGTCTGAGAATATTTTTATTTATTTGCGGACACTTTTCACTCTTCCATTAGCTCGCCAACCCATCTGCATATAAAAAATGCGTCTGCTGCATGCTCAGGGGTCGCATAAATTTTCAACTTTATAGAGAATTTCCACTTATTTTCCACTTTGCTTATTGAAAAGTTTTTAATAAGCATAAATGCAGCAGGTGCGCGCTAGTCGAATGATATGAATAGCCATTTGGAATACTAACAAACTGGCCATTTCAAAGCGATTGGCAGCGCAGTCGTTACGCACCTCGAACGTAATTCGATTATAATTTAGCCTACCTTCAGGCGCACCAAAGTCATTAGAAATTATTGAGTTATTTTTGGTTCAGTTGAACTAAGCGCTTTATTTGTGCTTTATTGATTGCTCGCTTCTCGTCTTCCTACAGTCAACTTGTTTGTGAATAATATTCAAGGACTGCAACAACAATTTGCACAGCGACACTGGCAGGAAGTGCGAACATCCGCCGAAACGCACACCTGCTGCGTTTTCCCATGGTATCACTTTTGCGCTCAGTCGCTTAACTGACAGACATTTAAATAGGCGTACAAATTTTATAGAATTATAGAATACACAATTTTTTGTCTTTTTTTAATAAATACATAAAAAAAAATATTAAATTGTAAAGACTTCCGGCCAAAAATGAAGAGAGAAGAAAACCAATTGACGTCTTTTAGAAAACAAAATAGCAGAATGTGACAAATATTTTATTATGTTTTGAATAGATTTGAAAAAGAAGTTGTTTTTGTTTATTTTTGACATGGCTCAGGGTTGCATTTAGGTGTGACAGCATGACAGAAATGCTCTTAAAACTGATTCAACGATTTAAGAAGAGAACAAAAAGAGAATGCGACAATTATTATTTTTACGTGGACTTTGAATGGACTTTACACATGACTCAGGGTTGCATTTAGGTCTGACTGTATGACAGAATTGCTCACAAAATCGATACAACGATTTTAGAAAAGCACAAAAAGAGAATGAGACAACTTTATTATTTTTAAGTGGACTTTAAATGGATTTCAGACATGGCTCAGGGGCTCATTTAGGTCTGGCAGAATGACAGAATTGCTCTAAACACCGATTCAATGATTTTAGAAAAGCACAAAAAGAATGACACAAATTTATTGTTTTTGAGTGGACTTCAAATGGACCTTAGACATGACTTAGGGTTGCATTTAAGTCTGACTGCATGACAGAATTGCTCACGAAATCGATTCAACGATTTTCAAAAAGTGAAAAAAACAAATGGGATACATTTCTTATTTTTAAGTCCCTTAAATGGACTTTAGACATGACTCAGGGTTGCATTTAGATCTGACTGCATGACAGAATTGCTCTAAAAACCGATTCAATGATTTTAGAAAAGCACAAAACACGAATACGACAAATTTATTGTCTTTGAGTGGACTTTGAATGGATTTCAGACATGGCTCAGGGTTGCATTTTGGTCTGACAGCATGACAAAATTGCTCTAAAAACCGATTCAATGATTTAAAAAAAGCACAAAAAACAAATGGGACAAATTTGGACAAATGGACGTCAGATATGACTCAGGGTTGCATTCAAAAATTTTGTGAAAGCACATAAAACGAATGGGACAAATTTCTTATTTTTATGTGGAATTTGAATGGACTTCAGACCTGACTCAGGGCTGCATTTAAGTCTGATTGCTCACAAAATCGATTCAATGATTTTAGAGAAGCACAAAAAAAGAATGCGACAAATTTATTGTATTTGAGTGGACTTTGAATGGACTTAAGACATGACTCAGGGTTGCATTTAGGTCTGATTGCTTACGAAATCGATTCAACGATTTTCAAAAAGTGCAAAAAACATATGGGATAAATTTCTTATTTTTAAGTGGATTTTTAAATGGACTTAAGACATGACACAGGGTTGCATTAAGGTCTGACAGCATAACAGAATTGCTCTCAAAACCGATGCAACGATTTAAAAAAAAGCACAAAAACAAATGGGACAAATTTCTTATTTTTAAGTGGACTTTGAATGAACTTCAGACATGACTCAGGGTTGCATTTAGGGTTGCAAATTGCTCTATTTTTGTTCAAATAGTGTCAGAAAACAGTCAGTGTGTCTCTTCCTGCAAAATATGAAGAAAAGTGAGAGTTCAAAACAACAAATTTTTTCTATTTTTCCCTTTATGAAAATAAAATTTAATTAAAACTAAAAATGACAGTCAAATATTTCAGCTCATGACATGAATTTCGTAAAATATATCAAATTTGCTCAGTTTTTCTTTCAGTGTTCACATTTCGCTCACTCAATTTGTCTGCCTCTATGTCTGTCTGTCTGTATGTCAAAGTGCCATTATCGTTTTATGTCCACTTCCTTTATCATCGAAAAATATTTTCACAACTTCAGTGCAAAATGTATAAAATTCAAATGAGAATAGAAAAGTCTGCACTGCTGTCTGTCTGTCTTTTGTGTCCAGCAACAAAGCAGCAAATTTTTAGATTTTCTTTCAACGTATTTTTTATAGGCCTTTGTCCAGGCAAAGCACTACTTTACCACATGGCTTTGTTGTTGTTGTTGTTTTACTTTGTTTTTTTTTCATAGGACATTTTTGTGACCGGACCCAATGTTGATTTGTTAAGCTGAGTAAGTAATTCCATTAGGCCAGCACGCACAAAAGGATGTGCCTTATAGTTGTTGTAGCATCATTATCCTTTCACTTGTGTTATTATGATCATTTTGTTGTTGTCTATTACTATTATTGTTTTTTTGTTCCAAGCTCGATTGTGCCAAAATTGGGGGTTAGCGCACCAACTTGCCAACAATTCACCACGCACAGCAACAACAACAACACTGGCTGAGCGGAAGTGGCCGTGCGGTCATTGTGTTTGCTTAACGAACTTTAAAGCGTAACCGAAATGTCAATAGCGACATGACAACTGCAGCAGTGCGACAGACACGCAAGACAGATCCGCACAAGACAGAAACGGCGCAAGAAAGCGCGACGACTTGAGGCGAGTGACGGCCGCTTCGCCTTCGCTTTGAAGTGGCATTCAGCTTGGGTTATTTTTTGTTTTTGTTGCGGCCATTCACTGGTTTCCTTCGGTGGCCACTGTCAGCGTTGAATGGTTGCAATGTTCAATCGGCAGGAAGCTGTTGAGTTGTTGAGATCTGAATAAAAGTGTGACACTTTTGCAGAGGGTGGCAGCGTTCCGTGCGGACGGGGCAGCGGGGCGACTGTTGCGCATCATTGCAGTTGCCAAAGTTAGACGGTTTCATTCATTAGTTTTGTTTGAAATTTAATTGCCGGAATCTGGCAACAAAACGCGTGCGACAAGTGGAACGAAATTCCAACTTGATTGTGTGTAAATTTACGCTGACGTCTGAAGGCGACAAAGGGGACGAAGGATTTGCGTGCAGCAATTTAATTGAATAAAAGTGAACATAAAGTCAAAATGACTGAAAGGACCTTTTTGCATTGTTGTTGGGAGGTTTATTGCGAGCAATAATTCATAAAGTTTTGGTGGGATTGAAAAAAAATGAGCGTGGAAATATGTTGAGCAAGTGGGATAGAAAAGTTATGGTCAAGTTTGGAGACTTGAACTCCAAAGATTTACAGGGAATTCTATATTTGTTAGGTGTATAAATAAGTATAGAGGGAAGCTATTTTTAGAGATATTATTACAATAAGTATATTTGATTCAAAATAATGTCCATTGTTAGCTACGACTTTTTCAATCTTTCAGGCAACATGCGGATTCTGCATTGAAAATTGCTTCGACTTTTGAGACAATTTGAGACTTCATCCAATTTTTGGCAATTTCGTGAGAAGTAAAGAGCTTATCGGCGAGGCCATGAATCATCGATTGGAACCAATGGTAGTCGGAAGAGAATTCCGCGGGTGGGGTAGAACAACCCATTGAAGCTTGACGACTATTGCAACAGGTGGTCGAGCGTTATGGTCCATTTACATCCCCAACTCTCGCAAATTGTATTTTGTTTGCACAAAAGGTTGACATGGTTAGAGTACAAAGAAATTACGTTGTTAACATTTCAGCAAAATGACAACAACTGATTTTTAGAGGAAAATGGTGGCGCTGTAACATGAACACAGCGATCTAATGTTACTTACGTCATCTTTTGTAAATCTCTCAAAGCTTCAGTTCATTATTTACTTTGGAAATGATTCCAGGATCGCAAATCTTGTCTAAAAACCTGGTTTTTAGTCTAATCTTTACACTGGAAGTATGTCAAAGGCGAGAGGACAATTGGAAGTGACAGCTCCGAACTGAAACTGAAGACTCCGTACACTAGTTTTGAGGAAAATACGATTTGAAAGCATATTTTTTTAACAACCAGATTGGGAAATTTGAACCCTTGAAACTAAGAACCGTTAGCATTGATGGGTAAGTAGTCGTTAGTCATGTTCCAGTCCAAAATTCCTGTGAACTAAGTGTCTCATGCTTCAAATGGTTTCAAATGCTCTTGGATCCGAAAGTTGCATAGAGAACCCGTCCAAAATAAGGTTTTTTGTGCGCCACGGATTACAGGGTTTTTAGTTTGAGCAGTACAAGAAAATCTATAAAGACAATGGTTGCATACTCCACACCGAGTTTTACGAGTTTGAACTAAGACAAAATTTTCATGACAAAAACGCAGGAAGCAGAACTTAGAAGGTTCAAATAAGATATTTTCTAGTTAGAAGTAAGCTTTGCACTTGATTATTCAAGTAAGCGGGTGATGTCTGGAACAATTTGAAAAATTACAAAATGCCTAGAAAAGCCTCTTTATGATAGCTAAAAGTGAAGTCGTTGTTTTCAAGATTTTTTCACAGGTTGTTTAAGACTCCTTCAAGCTTTAGAAATCTGAGCATTCATTACTCAGATTGGCACAAATGGTCAAATGTTCCAGTTCGAAAAAAGCAGTGACATTTGTTTGGATGTAACATTAGTATTGACAGGACATAAGACGGTTAGAACAGATGCTTTTTTCTTCACCCCCTAAGCTATAACACCGTGCGACAGCATTTTTCACACCGGAAAAAATCCATATGGGCGTGAAACTAGAGACCAAACATAGTAATACTGCGTACTCAGTTTTTCATTTCTACATCCTTTGTCCTTTAAAAGGACTTTAAAGTTTTGAAGGGGATAAAAAGAAAAAAAATGTAAAAAATACTTAACCTCGTTAGAATATGACGATATGTATATCAAATGAGAGAGGAAAGGCTCAGGAATTTAAATAAAATTTATTTTGTATCTATTTGAAAAAAAGGATATGAAAAAGGTCCTTTGCAAATTTTAATCCTTTATATCCTTGAAAATTTATATAGAATTTTCTTGAAAAGTAAGTATGTTAAAACCCAAAATCTCCTTGATCACGTGCCAAAATTTCACTACTCTAACTCTATTAGTTCGAAAGTTATTTAAAAAAAGGCGAAAGCTGCAATTCTAATGAAGTGCAAAAATTCTAATTTATTTGAGTATCAGCATTTTAAATAATAAAAAGATACAAAATCAATGAAGCAAGAATAATGAAATTTTGACACGTGATCAAGGAGATTTTCGGTTTTAACATACTTACTTTTCAAGAAAATTCTATATAAATTTGCAAGGATATAAAGAATTAAAATTTTCAAAGGACCTTTTTCATATCCTTTTTTTACAAATAGATAAAAAATTAATTTTATTTAAATTTAAATTTTATTTAAAAACGAGGATAAGTATTTTTGATATTTTTTTCATTTTTTATCCCCTTTGAAATTTTGAAGTTCTTTTAAAAGGAAAAAGGATGTAGAAATGAAAAAACTGAAACTGAAAAACAACGCAGTATTACTATGTTTGGTCTCTAGTTTCACGCCCATATGGATTTTTTCCGGTGTGAACATTTTTTAAATTTTTTGTCGCACGGTGTCAACTGAGTCGCTGTGCTGTAATTGACCAATTTTGTTGTATACATTTTTTGTATACAATTTTATTTTATGTATGGACGAATTTTAGTTTTTACAATAATATTTTGCTGCTTAGAATACCACATCCGAAAACACATACAAATACATAAATATTGTGCCTTTGAAATGCGATTTGGCGTCTGATCAAAGAAGGAAAAGGCCACAAATCCGGCCGTCATAAGCGGCTTAGAAAAGATTGCGTTCATGTAAAAAGATTAGAAATCAATTTGTCTGTCGGCGATTATGCATCCGCAATCTAACGCTAAATAAGTACGTGAGTAAGTAATTCCTAATGACTGGCGAAAGCCTGCAGCCCTCGAAAAAAGCATCCAAGGCGAATCAAATTTCCGTTCGATTTGCGCTGCAAGTGCCGCAAGCAGATAAACTGCCAAATGGCCAAAAGCAATGCAGCATTGCGGGAGTGGGAAGAGTGAAAATGAAATGGGGGAATATAATATTTTGTAGGCAATTTGATGCGGCACTCGCGAAAGTATCCTTTCTTGTGTGCAACTGTGTAGAGGGGTAGAAATTTGTTGCTCAACAACTGCAACAAAATGTTTTCTTATTTTATCGAATTCTTCGTGAGTGTTTAATCTTTTGTAAAAATTTACGCATACATGGACAGCATTAATTTGACACACACACACGCACATACACATGCTAACGACTTCCTCTCGAACAGCTGACAATGTGGAAATGTGTTGTTGTTCAACATTGGAAAAATATTTTTTATGCGGCCCAAAAGCATTTCGTGCGCTTATCACCCAAAGAAATAAAAAAACAGAAAAGAAAACAACAACAACAACAAAATAAATCATTGCAAAATTTTTTTAACGTAAATCATAATAAAAACATAAAAAGAAATTCGACACAAAAGGGGCGACACACAAACGTTGTCCATTCGACTCAACAGCGGCTGCTGGCTGCCGACCGCCGAGTGCCCAGGAATTGCCAACCCAAATGCGGATGATAACATCTGCAGCGACAACAACAACAACAGTAATAATAACAACAATGCGCGCCGCAAAAATAATAAAACACGAGAAATTGCCAAAGCAAAGGACTTCCGTCAAGCGCGCTCGAAAGCTGCGCGCACAGGAGCAGATGGACGGACGGACAAATAGACGGATGTATGCGGTCGGACAGCAGGCTGAGCATCGAAGCCCATGAAGTGGGCGCCAGTGAGGCGCACTCGCAGCTATCGGCTAAGCATACGTTTTCGAATTTTCTTGGCCCGGCGTCGGTGGGCTGTGCGCGCCATAAAAATTTCATAAGGCGCACGCAATGTTGTTGCTTGGTGGCTGTTAAAATCTTGATGCCACCTTTGAGTGGGTGGTTGTGGTTTCGTTGCTGCTCACACACGATGTCAAAACTTCGACACATGTAGCGCGCGGCTTGCAAACAAATCAACAAACAAATGTTTGCCATACACGGGCCGACAGATAAGTTGCGCCGCGTCGTAGTGAGTCGAGAGTGTTGTGTGCGGTTTGTCGGCATCGGCCGGGGTGGGGGGTGCATTATTTTGACAGCATATAAAACAAATTTTTATAGCGTACAGGATGCCGGTGCTGCTACTGTTTTTTATTTGTAGCGTAAAATTTCAATTTCACAACTCGAGTGTAGAGCACAACAACTCAAAGTTATATACAAATATATGCAATTTGTTGTTTTTTTTTATATTTATGTCGGTGGTTTTTGTGGAAGCATAAACGTAATAATATTTCTTGCAAATGTTTATTCGTAAAAGTTTCTGCATAGTTCTGGGTTTTCTTTTTTGTAGCATGCTTTTAGGCGCATCTTTTATCTCTGCAATTGCTGGAAAATTCCCGGTCATATTTTACGCAGAATATGTGAAAAGTTATTTAATATCCACCTTTGGGTGTAATCAGAATCACTTTGAGGCTAATTTCCGGGTAATGATTTTGCGCCGATAGTATCAAAGCATACTTTTAGGCGGCGTATATAAAAGTAGCACATTTTATGCATTCTGCGGTGTGTGTGTGTGTGGTTCCCCTTGGCATTTAATGATGCAAGAAGACTTTAATTTGAATTCGTTATTATGTAGCATACTTTTAGGCGCATTGTATATTATGTGAGGCATGTGGTTGTTTTGGAAAAAACTAATTTCACAGGGAGTAAAAACAAAAAGAATTTTCTGTTGCACACAATTTATTCAATTCTTAATCATTATTTCGTTAATGATTGATGGATTATTAATTATTTGGAAAAATCAATAATTGGATTATAATTTTTTGAAGAAGAAAAACTATCAATTCTCTTTAATACAACTTAATCAATTAATATCAATTAGTTTCAATTACAGTGGACGTCCAGTATAACGAACTTTCCATTTAACAAATTTTCGATTTAACGTACAGCCAAATTTTTTCCATTGATGGTTCTATATTACGAACGAAAGTGAAATTTGCTATTCGATATAACGAATATTTATGTTGTTTTTCACCCTTCGAATTGTTTTTATTTGAGCATTCACATTCTTTACAATAACAATGAATGTTTGGTTTCGTCAAGTGAACGGTACCTCAATTGTTTTTGTTTCTGTTACGTTAAAACTTTAAAATTTACGTCAAGTTACCAACATTTTCAAATTCTGTTTGTATGCATTGCTGATCATTTTCACAGGATTTGTTTTGCGTTCGGTTGGCTTTTTTTAAATTAAAATTTCAATAATCAATCAAGAGAACTTGCCATACAGAAAAGTTTAGTTTACTTGCGGTAAAGAGGCAATCGACTTTTTCACTGTACACACATATTTGTATTTTGAAAATGCTGGAATAAAACAAGTTATTTTTTTTTAAACTGAATATGTGAGACTTATTTCATTTAGAAGGATGGTTTAAAACCAAAAAAAATTTCGATCGATTTAACGAATTTTTCGATTTAACAAATTGGGGGTACAACATAAGATTCGTTATATTGGACGTCCACTGTAATTAGAATATATATAAATTTTTTTCATTAAAAAATTAAATTCAGTAATTGATTAATTTCTGCCAAGCAGTTAATTAATCAATTCTTAACAATTCAAATATTGGACCTTATATTTTATTGAAAAACTAAAAATTTTCTTTTTAAACCAATTGATCTATTTAAATTTTTTGTAAAACAATTATTTTCAATCAAAACAATATTTCACGAATTGATTAATTTTTGGCAAACAATTAATTAATACATTCTTGAAAATCATTTTGAAGGACTATCAATTAATCAATGCATTTCAATTACATACAAAAATATCATTATTTTCAATATTTTTTTTAATACCATTTGATCTACTTAATTTTTTTAGTATCAATTCCTTTCACTAAAAAAAATTCCTTTATTGATTAATTTTTGGAAAACCATAAATTAATTCCTGAAAATTTAGTCATTCGATTTGTATTTTTCATTGAAAGACTATCAATCCTTTTTAATACTAATTAATCAATTTTAATTTGTTAAAAAAATATTAATTCATTTCAATCAAAAGCTAAGAATTATTAATCAATTTCTTTTTGTCAAACAAAAAATTAATCAATTCTTGAAAATCATTGCAGTTTTCTTTTTTACTGAAGAGTATCAATTCGTTTTCAATAATTAATTTATTAATTTCAATTAATTAAAAAATCTCAATTCATTTTAATCAAAATTAAAAATAATTTATTAATGAATATATGTCAAACAATTAAATCATTAAATTTTAATTATTTATTGAAAGGCTATACCTTTTTTTAGAATAAATTTGTCACTTAATATCAATTAATTTTAATTAGTTGCAAAAATATCAATTCATTTCATTAAAAAATTAAAACCATTAATCGATTTATTTCGGTCAAATAAGTAATAAACCAATTCCCGAAAATCGTTCGATTTTTTTAATCTAAAGATTACCTTTTTTTTAAGGAATTAATTTAAATTAATTAAAAAAATATAAATATATATCTACAAAATCTTTATCAAATCAATCAGTCTATCAAATATATATCTATTTCAATCCAAAATTAATATTATTATTCCATTAATTTCGGTAAAATAATTAATTAATCAATTCTTGAAAATTATTGCATTTTATTTTTTTTATTGAAAAATTATCAATTTTGTTTAATATAAATTATTCAGGTTATCTAAATTACTTACAAACATATCAATCATTTTAATTAAAAATAAAAATCATTAATTGATTAATTTCTGTTATCAATTAAATAATCAATTCTTAAAAAGCTGTCATTGCATTCTTAGTTTCTATCGAAAGACTAAAATTGGTGAATGGCAATTAATGAATGAATTTTAAATAATTAAAAGAATCAATTAATTTCAATCCAATAAAATTATCGGTTATTGATTAAATTCTATCAAACAAATAACTAAACGATTCTTGAAAGTCATTGGATTCTTATTTACCAAAATCAATCAAATCAATCAATCAATCAAAATATAATTTTTTCTTAATATTAATTTATGAGTTAATATCATTAATTCATTTCAATAAAAATAAAAGTTAATAGTTAATTATTTTGTCCAACAATTAATTAATAAATTTTTGAAATCATTGGATTTGAATTATTTATCGAAAGACTATCAATTCTTTTTATTATAAATCAATCAATTAATTTCAAACAACTAATTTCAATCAATAATGCATTAATTTTTGTCAAGCAATTAACCAATTTTTTAAATCATTAGATTTTAATTATTTCTCAAAAGGCTAGCAAATCTTGTTATTCAATTAATCGATTAATTTCAATTAACTACAAAAATATCAACTCATTTCAATCAAAAATACGATTGATTGATTAATTTCTGTAAAACAAAGAATTAATCAATTCTTAATTCAATTCTTTATAACAAAAAATAAAATGTTTCAGTCAAATAATCAAAATCATTCTTTAGATTCTGTCAAATAATTAATTATTTAATTTTTCGAAAAATTAACTAAGCATTTTTTTAGTCGAACGAATATTTTCATTTTAATTTTTTCATCTCGAAAAAATGTCAATCAAAAGAAAAATACTTTTTGAATAATATTAGTCAGTAAATTATTTTGTTGAATTCTCCATGGTAACTTTTTCGCTATTACCTAAAATTTTTGCACATTACAAAAACAACTGTATTGCAATACTCAACCAGCAACCGCAGCTGTGCCTTCGAAACCCCTACCTATCTAACTGAAACCGACTCTTTCTATCTAAAATCCATATCCAAATCCTTGGCATAGTTTGAGGCGCATTAGCAACCCTTACCGCTGAAACTGTTTTTCGCTGTACTTAATCTACTCGATTTACGACTCGACGCTGCGCACACAAATAGACACACAAACACACACAAAAATGTCAAATAATTGCAATTACGACATTGATATATCGGCGAGCGTTTCCGTTTCCGCACCCGGCGCGCTGTCTCTGCACCACTACAAACACTGACTGCAGCGCGGCGCCCAGCGAATGCGGCGAATTGAAAGCAAAACAAGCAAAAGAACGAAAATAATTACCGTTATTGACTGGCGGGCGTACGCATACTGACCATTACAAAAATTACCCAAGTAGCGAAGCGTCGCGCTCCTAACTTCTCCCCGGGGCATATTAATTGCGGCAATTGCACATGGCACGCGTCGCCGCCGCGTCGCGCTACACTTTTGCCGCTTTCTGTTGCTTTAGCGATTTGCAACGACCTGAAGATGGCGTCACTGACTGACTTGAATTTAGTTAATTACAGGCACTGGCCCTGGAATTGGCGACCAACATTAACTCGAGGCAGCCAACGTTGCCAACTCTCTGGTGTGTAATTTCCTTGTGTCGAGTTCATTTTGCTTGTTCGTCGTTTGCATTGCGCTTTCGTTGGATTCTCGCCTTTAATTTTGCACTTTGTTTTGCTCTGCTGTGTGCATTCTTTTCGCTTTTTGTTGTTGTTTAAAAACAAAGGGAATTGCTATAAAGTGTAGCGACGCCATGTTGTCCACTGCGTTTGCGTGACTGGCGCCTGGCGCAGGCGAGACGCGCACCGAGACGAGGACGAGACGAAATTTACGACTAAATTAAATGCACATTAAATGGCCGTTAAGACGCCGAGACTACTGAGACTGAGAAAATTTCTCAAGCATCAGCACACCGCCCATTTTCTCCACCCACTCATTGTCGCCCACCCGCACAAATCGACAGTCAGCACTCGACGCTTGACAATACTCTAATGGATTTGTATTTCTTAGTCAAACATTGCAATTTGGCATTTTGTGCTTAGACAGGCAGTTGCTGTAGTTGCTGTTGTTGTTGCGTTGTATAATTTTGGAGCACTTTCGAGGGGGTTGGCACAGTAGTGAAGATGATTTTTAATTTATTTCGAACAGTGTTGGACACAATCGGAAAGTAAGTAATCGATTCTTCGAAAAGAGTCGACAGAATTTTATGCTTGAAAGTATCGATTGTGCAAATTTGAAATGACTCAGTATTGAAAAGCACTCAGTACTGATACTTAACGAAACGAAAATTCTTAAAAAGAATCAACAGTATTTGATGTTTGAAAGTATTGATTGTGCAAATTTGAAATTACTCAGTATTGAAAAGCACTCAGTACTGATACTTAACGAAAGAAACCAAAAGTACTCGGTATCTAAAAAATATTTAATTAAAAGGTTCAACAAGTAGTCCACAAGTCAAACACACAAGTGTCAAAAAGGAGCAAATCTACATTGGTAGAACTCGATCTTATGAATGATTGATTCTGTAAATTTAAAAGTGCTCAATATTGAAAAGTACTCAATACTGGTACTTAAATTGAATTAAGAAAATTGCTTAGCAATGAAAAGTATTCGATATCTAAAGTACTCGATATCTTTAAGTGATAAAAGTAATCAGTATAAAAAAGTAATCAGTATCAAAAAGTAATCAACATCGAAACAGTATTAAAACAAATTAACATTAAAAAGAACTCAGTACCAAGATTTGTATTACATTATTTTTTTCAAAAACTACTAAGTAACCCAAAGTACTCGTTATCGAGAGGTACTCGTTACTTTAAAGCTATTAGGTTAGAAACGAACTCAGCATCAAAAAGTATTCAACATTGAAAAACATTCAGTATAAATAAAAAATTCAACTTCAAAAAGTAATCAGTACTGAAAGTGGTATTGCATTATTTTTTTTTAAAACTACTTAGTAACGCAAAGTACTCGTTATCGAGAGGAACTCGTTATCTTAAAGTTATAAGGTTAGAATATAACTCAACATCAAAAAGTACTCAACATTGAAAAATATTCAGTACAAATAAAAAACTTCAACCTCGAAAAGTAATCAGTACTGAAAATTGTATTGTATTATACTCTTTTTCCAAAGTACCTGAGTGACGAAAAGTAATCGTACTCGATATATAAAAGTTATCAGTTTAAAAAACAGTAATAAAATGTACTCAACATCGAAATTACTCAGTGTAGAAACATGCAACATCCGAAAGTATTCAGTACCAAAACTGGTATAGAATTGTATTGAATTTCCGAAAAGTACTCTTTACAGAAAAGTACTCAATGTTGCAAAGAACTAAGTATCGAAAAATTCTCATCGAAAAGTATTCAGTATGAAAAGTATTTCAGATCGTAAAGTAATAAGTAATAATTCTCAGTATGGATACTTGTGCTCTTGAATCGAAAATATTCGGTGTGAACACACTCTTATTTTCAAAAAGTTCTCGCCATCGCAAAATACTCAGTGAAATACTATAAAGTAATCAATATTGAAAAGTATTCATAATCGAAAAGTGATCCAGTATCAGTTCAGTCACACTTATATTCAATGTAGATACATGTTTTCATGAATCGAAAAGGACTTGGCTCCAAAAAGTACTAAGTATCAGTGCTTGTATTTGGTGTTAAAAAGTATTTAGTATCGAACAGGACTCAGTTTCGAAAAGTACTCAGTATCAATGCTGTTATCAATGCATCAAAAAGTACTCATAATCGAAAAGCACTGATCGATTGATTCGATTCTTTTACTCAGAATCGGTACTGAGTCTAAATATCAATGCTTGTATTCGGTACTAAAATGTACTAGGGATAAATTAATTAATTAATTAATTTTTAAATTATCAAAAAAGGATTCCCTACCGAAAAGTACTAAGTATCGAAAAGTATTCAGTATCAATGCTCTTATCAATGCATCAAAAAGTACTCATAATCGAAAAGCACTCAGTATCGATTCTCATACTCAGTATCGAAAAGGACTGAGTATCAATACTTGAATTCAGAAGCAAAAAGAATTCATTTTAGAAATGTACTCAATATCAATGCTTGTATTCGGTATCAAAATGTACTCGAGATAAAGAAATACTCGGCATTGAAACGCACTTAGCATCAAAACGCACTTAGCATCAAAACGCACTGAGTTATCTGTAACTGAGTTAGCGATAACTATATTCATTATCGAAGAGGAGTGAGAATCAGTATTTGCATTCAGTATCGAACAGGACTCAATATCAAAAAGTGCTCAGTATTAAAAATCATTTGGTATCGAAAAGGACTTACTATCGATTACTACTCAGTGTCAATGCTTGCATTCGGTATCAAAAAGTACTTAATTTCGAAAAGCACTCAGTATTGATACTTCTACTCAGTGGCGAAAAGAACTCAGTTTGGAAAAGTACCAAGTACTAAAATCAATGTTTGTATTCGATATCAAAAGTACTCAGCATTGAAAATCTCTCTGTATATTTGTACTTTTTATCGATATTTGTACTCAAAACCGACATTTATACTCAAAATACTTACACTCAGTAGCGAAAGTAACTAAATTTTGAAAAATTCTCAATATCAATATTTGTATACGATATCAAAAAGTACTCAGCATCAAAATGAGTAAACCAAAGCAAAGTATCGATACTTGCAATCAATTTTCGATTCTCACCAATATTGATACAATATTTCCCACCACTAATTTTAAGCGCCTCAGTGACGATGTAATGACAACACTGACGTAGGCAAATTGCTGTGTTAAGTGTTACTTGAAAGTTTATAGCCAAATTTTGCAAAGCTTTATGATTTGATTTTTAATGGCTCATTAAGTTTTGAATTTAATGTTAAAGAATTCAGCTGAAATCGCAGTTTCTTCTGGATGTCGGACTGGCAGGAGACTGGACGCTTTAACAAAACAAAAAGTGTGGAAATTTTATGAAATCTTACAGCGTTTAGAATAACAAAGGTTAATTCTTAAAATGTCTATACTTCTAGTGTAAAAAGCTCAAAGGATAGTTGGCCTTTTAATTTATATAAAAAGAAATTAAAACATGATGATGCAGTGTTGCTAGATACATGAAATGGCTCTCTTAATTTATCTTAAAAAAGCTGAAATTTCCTTTAATTTAATTAAAGTAAATTGGACACTTTAGCTTTCAATATTCAAGGCTTCAGTGCCACTAATGATGTCAAATTTATAACCATCGAAATCTCCTAAATTTTCTCCTAAAAAATTCTTTTTCCTAAAAATTTTCCTAAGGGGGCAAGAATCTCCTAAATCTAGAAGGAAATCTCCTGATCTGGCAACATTGTGATGAACTGTAATTTAGACTTTAAGTGAAACGAATTTGAACGACCTTGGCCTCTGAAATCAGATAGAAGTTAACTTAAACGCAATCGACTCTATAGATTTTTATTTTATTTTATTTTATTTTATTTTATTTTATTTTATTTTATTTTATTTTATTTTATTGTATATTATATTATTTTATTTTATTTTATTTTATTTTATTTTATTTCGTTTCATTTTATTTTATTTTATTGTATATTATATTATTTTATTTTATTTTATCTTATCTTATTTTATTTTATTTTATTTTATTTGATATTATTTTATTTTAATTTATTTTATTTTATTTCATTTTATTTTATTTTATTGTATTTTATTTTATTTTATTTTATTTTATTTTATTTTATTTTATTTTATTTTATTTTATTTTATTTTATTTTAGTTTAGTTTATATTATTTTATTTTATTTTATTTTATTTTATTTTATTTTATTTTATTTTATTTTATTTTATTTTCTTTATTATTCAAATTGACTACTAAGCAAACCTGTTCAGTCAGCATGCTCTAAGCTCTAAAATGTTTTTATTACCATCAAATCTCTTTAATTTGCTGCACAGTGTTTCTATTCACCCGAAGAACAGTCAGCTGCTTCACAGTTTATGAAAAGTTTAGCGTATGCGGAAGGAAATCGGAGACAGGTAATCTCGGCAAAAGTTGTTTGCCTTCGTTTCCTACGCTTTAAACGAAACAAAACAGGGGGGAAAAAAATGACGCTGGCAACAATCAAATTGAAGCAACACCTTTCCGCTATCCCTTTTTTCCGGCAATTTGCATAAAGTGCCAGCCGAAGCGAAGCGGTGCGGGGGGGAATGATACAAATTTTCGCTGTGTTAATTTTGTGCTGAAAATGAAATGAAGCGCAGCATAAATGGCGCGCATTGTCATCGCTGACGCGGCTGCTGGCGTCGCTGAGGGAGCACTGCGACAGAAAACGGCTAGCAGGCAAAATATGGCAACACAACAACAAGATGAAAAAAAAGAAAAGGATTATTAGCGGCGAAAGCAGAGCAAAGCAAAAATGTAATATTACCTGATTATGTGCGTATTATTGCCGCGAGAGGGCGGGCGGGCGGGTGAGCCGAAAGGACCGACAGCGATGTTGGTTGCTGCGACGCGACGGTGCGGTTGTAGGACAAGTGACGGAAATTGATGCATAAAGGCGCGCTTGATTGAGTTGACAAGCTGTAATTTGCCTTGTAGCAATTGTCGAGTGTGCAAGTGTGTGTGAGTGTGCCTGTCTGTGTGTGTGTGTGTGTGTGTGTGTTTGAGATGGGGTGCGGCGCTGGTTTAATATGACGACACTCACTTACACGCCGCGCACGATGACGCTGTAATTGCATTGCATTAAAATGAAACACACCTCCTCCTGTGTGTGTGTGTGTGTGTGTGTGTGTGTGCGTGCGGGAATTTGCACAAATTGTGTATTGCGCCCCACCATTTTCAATCTCTCCCACACTGAAATATTGACAAACACACAAACAAGTTGTATGGGTGAAGGGGAGAGGAGACACGACAGCGTCAAGGTAGCCGTTTCGCTGGCAGGGAAATGGGGTACAAATTGGCACACCAAATTGCCAGGATTTAGTGCGCAGATTAAAGTGAAGCGCAGAGTGGAATTGGAATTGCTTGTTGCGAGCTTATGTTGCATAGTGTTTTTGCGTTATGGCCGCAATTGGCTGTTCTCTCCCCACTCGTTGTTGTCGTTGAGAAATAAACTTAAAAAAGTTTGAACTTGGTGAAGTCATTGTTGAGAGGGCGGCGAAAAGCTTTCAGCAGGTAAGACTATAAATCCTTTTAATTGCATGATTTTGCATTCGTTTTGCAAGTGAAATATTCTTAGACAAACAGATTTGCCATGTCAGCGATGCATTGAGTGGAGTTGGACACGAAGACATACAAAATGGGAAAAGTTGTGAGATTTCTCAATGTCTGCTGTGGCCGTATAAAAATATTGCTTAAGTTATCATTGGTTGAGTTGAGATTCGAATCGAGATTCAGAGAGATATCACTACGCTACTTTGGCATTAAGGATTATAATGAGATTCGAGCCCAGGACCCGCTGACCTACGGTTCAAAACATTAACGACTGAGGCATAGCGATCATTGAGCTTTTAATTAACGTCTACAAATCCTTACAAAAGGTATTTAGTGCTCCTGGCACTATTTATTTAAGTTGAATTAGCCAACAGATCTTCAATCCTTTTGTTGAGACAAACCATTTAATTTTGTATTATATTTTCGAACAGTAAATCAAGTAAATTATTTGGGTATTCTTTGGTTTCGATTGTCATAATCTAGAGATTCTCCGGGGTCTGAGTAGACTTTATCTGAACAAATCTTGAGATAGAAGATGGAACGGTCTTTGGGGGAAGATGACCAATTCCTATGGGACACATTCAGTGAGTGATGTCTCTCATGATCTGAATGACTGCTTTAAGAATAACAAGCAATCTTTGTCGAAGTCTTTGTGGATCCAGTAATGGCATGAATCTTTGCTGGAATGTCAGTACATGCTGTGATGACACAGAGTCGGAGATGATAACGTATCTTGAGATTTCGTAAGGATTTCAGTAGATCCTGTAGTGGCACTGAGTCAATCCAGAATTCAGGAACGACCCTTGTTGGGATCTCAGTGCATTCTGTGATATCAAAGAGTTGCAGTTATATCTTTCAAGATTTGAATGAATTCTATGGCGGTAAGGCTTGAGGATTGTTCCATAATTTTTGCCTGGATCTCAATAGATCCTGTGTGGTACTGAATAAGACCAAAGTCTAAGCAAATTCTGAATCAAACAAGTCAAAGCGACCCATTCCAGAATCTCAGTAAATTCTGTGATGGCAAAGAGTTAAAGTGATATCTGTCAAGATCTGCATGAATACTGTAGCCGTAAGGATATGAAGTAATCCTCGGAGATGATAACGCATTTTGAGATCTGAACGAATGCTGTATCGGTAGTCTTATGGAGCAATATTTGTAAGGATATTGGTAGATCCTCTAGTGGCACGAAGTCAGTTTGACATGCAATGAAATCTGAGTCAATCCAGAATTCAAGAACGATCCTTGTTGGGATCTCAGTGCGTTCTGTGACATCAAAGAACCGCAGTGATATCTCTCAAGATTTGAATGAATGCTCTGGCGTTAGGGCTCGAAGGATTGTTTCATAATTTGTGCCTGGATCTCAACAGATTCTGTAGTAGATCCTAAATAACACCGGAATCCAAGCAAATTCTGAATCAAAGTATTCAAAGCGATCTACTCCAGAATCCCAGTCAATTCTGTGATGGCAAAGAGTCAAAGTGACTTCTCTAAGAATCTGAATGAATGCTGTAGGGATAAGGATATGAAGCAATCCTTGTCCGAATCTCAGTACGAATCCGTAAGCACGGATTCAAAACGATGCAAGGATTCAAAACCACCTTTGCTGAAATTGCAGTTTAATCTGTGATGGCATAGATTCAGAGTTGGGGACTTCTTTTGAGATCTAAATGAATGATGTGACGGTGACAGGAATCTAATGCCCCGTTCTGACTATGTCATATATGGTGTCATATTCACTGACGACAAACACTTCCATATATGTCATGTTCGTCCTATGTCGTCAAATGCGTTCTCATTGCACGGCAAAAATTGACGAAAAATACATATGACAAGGTTTGCCAGCATGTTGACATTTTTTGTTTTCTCGTCAAACGTAGTCAAACCGTTCGTTCGACACAAATTCGGTCGTTCTCATTTGATTGTCGTTTCGTATGGCAAATCGTAGTCATACATGCAGGCAAACGCATATGACACCATATGACAACCCGTTCTCATTTAACTGACTACAAATGACACCATATATGACATAGTCAGAACGGGTCATAAGTGAATTTTGAATTTAGCGATTCAGATTGACCTCTGCTGGGATTTCTGAGAATGTTCTGTGTGCTGTCAAAGAGTCGATTTGATATCTCTCGGGATCTGAGTGAAGGTTGTGGCGATAAGGATATGGAGCAGTTTTTGTCGGAATCGGAGTAGATAAAATGGTGTCAAGGAGTAAGAGTAGTATCTACCGCAATCTGAGTGAATCTTTAATGCAAGAAATTATAACAATCACTACTGGGATCTCAGTACATTCTGTGATGGCATAGCGTCAAACTGATGTCTCCTGAGATCTGAGTGAATGCTATGGTTGCAAGAACATGAAAAAATCTTTGCTGGGCTCTTTGTTGATCTTGTGTCACGGAGTGAAGGCGAAACATCAAACAATGAACAAGGTGATCAAGGATTCAGAGTGACCTCTGTCTTAGATTTTGTATTGACAAAAAGTCAAATAGATCCTTTTGCTGATCTGAGTGAATCCTGCGGCGGCAAGTAATCAAAATGCCTCACTCTATTATAAGCTATTTATTTCAATTTCTCGCGCTATTCCTCACTCAATTCGTCTAAGTTATGGAGAAAGCAATTCAGATATAAACATAAGAAATGAAGATGTTAGATGAGATTTATAAAAAAGATTGTGATTCGAAAGACACTTTCAGTTAGTTTATAATATAAAAACAATTTGCTGTATGTTTTCGCACTTTAACAACTTGGACAACCCTCAAGCAATCAATAAAAAACAAGCAAAAAAAGCAACAAAAAAGAATTCTTAAATCAACGCCCATTTATTTCTGACCTAACTACGTGAATGTTTTACCTTCAAAGTTACACAAAACGTTGCCTTCACATTCACATTTGACTGCCACAGTGTTGCCGTCTGCCTAAAACAACCCAAACACTTCAAATGCCACAGTGGCATTGCATGCGTTTGTAGATTTCTTTGCCACCTGATTCCAAGCGTTGTTGAGCTGCTGGCAAACAAATGCTTTTGCACGCCTATAAGTAGGCAAAGCACTTAACATTTCGACGGCGTTTCCTCTGAATTTTTTCTATTATTTTACTTGATTTTTTTCAACGATTTTTTTCTTTTATTGTGCCAACACTTTGGCGTGAATGTAATTAAAATTGCAGGCGGCTAATATTTCCGCACCGCTGTGCTCTGCCGTGTCGTGTCGTGCAGGCGGTGGCGCAAATTGCATTTACTGCGTGCGTGTGTGGGTGTGTAAAGGAGCACAAGTGCCTGCAACGGAAGTGGCACACAAGGTGTACCAACTTAAAACAATGGCAACATTGGCCAAAGGAGTAAAAAGTCGCGTGTCAGGCGGCACTTTATTAGGAATTTTCTGCATTCGCTGCTGTTGCCGCCGCTGAATGGCGGCCCAGCTGCGAGTTGTAATCGCCAGCTACAGTCAGTTGCGTGCATATGCATATAAATTAATATATATATATATATTCTTATGGCTGTTTGCATACTTTTCTTGTTGTTTTTATTGTGGTTTTTGTGAACTTGCAGCCCCACATACAAATTTATACGAAATGTTGCGTTCAGTTAAAAATGTGAACTTAATTTCAGTCGACCTCAGACATGGCTCTTGTTGTTTTTGTAGCTTTTGTTTGTGTTCAAGTGTTTGCCACACGGCCTTATGAGCGATTTAATTGGAAAATTAACATTTGTTCGGCGTAAAAGTGGCGAAAGGGTATGAAAAAAAATTATACAAATATTGTAAAAGGGTAATTTACTGCTGCTTTCCTTCAGTTTGAAATATTATTTAAATATGAAATTAAATGCACTTACAAGGTTTTGGCTGCAGTGGATACTTTTTGAGAATTTTTGAAAATATTTTTGATAATTTTTTTTAACATACCTGAAATGAGAGAAGAAAAATTTTATTATTATTTATTATATTAGTTAATTGTAATTTGTGAAATACATTTTTAAATTTTAACTTTTTTATAAAGAATTTTCAGTAATTTCGTTATTAAAATTATGATTTTAATTCAAGTCTAAAAACAGGCAACACTTCATTCAAATGTCGCGTTTCTTCAGTACAAATTGTATAATTGAAATTAATTGAAATTAAGTATAATTTTTGAAATTAATTTTTAAAATTTTTTATAAGAAATTTTCAATAATTTCATTATTAAAATTATGGATTTCAATTCAGGTCTAAAAATCAGGCAACACTTCACTCAAACGTCGGCTTTCTTTTGTACATAAACTCTGCCTTCAGCTTAATTAGTGAGAGGTCATTAAATTCCACATTCAATTGGCCGCATTAACCCACTGCTCTTCCCCCTTACATCTTTTTTGTTACACAATTTTCTATAAGTCTTATGATCCCCAAGAAGAAGCAGCACTAAGGGCGCTCAAAAAATTATCAGTGTCACATAAATCCTGCGTTTGCATAAGAATTTCATTTTTTTTCTTGGCCACTTTTTGCCGTAAATCGTTGTCAAAGCTAGTAGTGGCCCCTACACGCAATTATGCCGCCCACGCGCGCGTTACGCCCATTCGCACTGTGCACACAGCTCAGGCCGCGTTGCTCCGCTTCGCTTCATGCGCGAAGTCATCAATTGCAGTGGCTGTCGCTGCCGCTTTAATTAAAATCCAAAGTCATTTGCATGCCACAAGCCACCGCAGCGCAATAGCGCAACAACAAATAGACACTTCAAGCTACACGCCTCCAGCCCTCTCCTCTATCTCTCGCACTTTCAACTAACCTCACTCTTTCTTTCTGCGATCGCCCAACATTGTTCACATTGTGTCATGTCGCCCGCATTGAAATGCGAAATTGGCATCCACTTGGCGTGTGCGCGCGACATGCTGCCGCCGTGAAAAAAGTCGCCTTTATCAATTGGCTCGACTGCAAGCGGAAACGCAACAGGGGCCACTGTCGGAAGGGGCACGTTGCCTTATTAAGCGGAAACGCGGAAACGCAGCGCTCAGCCAACAGAATTGCTCATAATTTATGCCAATATTTTCGTTTCATAAGTCGAAGTCGTTGTCGCTGTGCGTCTTAGCGCAGCGTTGAGCCGCCCGAAAGGCGTGCGGAGGCGTGTAGAAGTGGTGTGGTGGAGATTGAAAAATTGCAATTGCCAAGTTGGTGCACTCGAGTGTTGTTTGATGAGTGGTTGAGCAGCGGCGAAGGGGGCAAGTGTCGCCATCTGCACACTGCAACGGAAGTCTTAGTCTCAAAGGATGGCTTCCTTCCGTCATTGTGGCTTTGAAGTGCAAATTGTGCGGCGCTGCCGCTTATAAAATGCGGTGTCGCGAAAGTGGGGTGACTCCGCAATGTTGGTCGTTGTGTGGGTGGCGATTTTCCAATGGCTACTAAGAGAGACTTAATTGAAATTCTCTGTGACATTTAAGCATGAAAAGCAATATCACAAATGCAAAGGAGTTGCACATTTCAGTGGTGTTCTTTAGAATGATGTGCAAATAGTTGTGGTTTTCAAGAAATTGTCACAAGGAATTTGCATTAGAAATTCATAAGCTTAAAACGGCTAACAATTAATTGCTTTTTCAATAAAATGCAGTTCTTTAAGTCGTGTAGAATTTGATAAAATGTAGAATAGAATAGAAAAAGTAGACATTTTAGTATATTTTAGCGAAAGCTATGTGAAACCGATGTAAAATGTGTATGGAATGCATGTAAAATCAGTTTAATTTCAACCAAACTTTTATTATACAACGAAAAACTTAAGTTTGTTTTGCCTTATTTATGCAATCAGCAGTGTGACGCATCTAGTTTATATGCATTATTCAAATTATTTAAAGAATTGTGAACTCCAATTTCTCTAATCTTTTAGAGAAATTAGAGAATCTTAGTTAAGTGAAGTCTGCTAATGTTTAAGCCATAAAGTAGGTTTAGAGCAACAGAATTTATTATTTTAGAATATCTGATATGATTCAAGTGAAGCACCTAAATATGCGGAAGATGACTACAAACTGCATATCTTTCATCTAGAGCTCAGTATATCTACAAGTGAAGCTAATAAATATACCAAAACTTGTTTTAAATAAGAAGACAGCTATGGAACGTGTGTGAAACGCTTAAAAAATAATATTTTTTACAATTATTAAGTAAAGAATGAAACATGTGCATCACATGTAAAAATGAAACTAAAATTATGTGTGGAACGTATGTGGAACTAATGTGGACTTTAGAAATTTCAAACACATTTGCCAAAGACAAGTACAACTGCACCAATTGCTTCAATTAAATTGCATATTTAGTGTGGAACGTATTCAATTTGTGCTCAAAATATAAGAAATGTGACTAAATTTAAAAAACACTAACTTAGTAATGCACAACAATTTTGTTTAAAGTAGGTTATTATCAATATAGTGACAATTTGTGTGTGAAACGTATTCAATTTTTCTTTAGAACTTTCAAACTCCGCCTCAAATTAAAACAAATAAATACATTTGCTATAGTCAAAAATTATTACATATCGAACTATTTTAAATTTTGCGACAAATTTTATGTGGACGTATTACTTTTGTGCTAAAAAAAAACAGAAGTGGCTAAAATAAAAAAAAACACTAACTTATTAATGCACAAAACTTGTCTTTAAAATAAATGATTTTCAATTTCAGGATAGCTTTTGTGTGGAACGTATTATATTCTTGCTTAGAACTTTCAAAACCCGGCTCAAATTTAAAAAATTCTGAATTCGCTATAGTAAAAAATATATACTGAATTGTTTTCAATTTTGTGACAAATTTTGTGTGGAAGGAATTAGTTTTGTGCTCAAAAAAAGGCAAAAGTGGCTAAAATCAAAAAAACCTAAGTCAGTGTAATGTAAGTAATGCACAAAACTTGTCTTTAAAATAAATTATTTTCAATTTCAGGATCACTTTTGTGTGGAACGTATTATATTTTTGGTCAGAACTAGCAAAACCCGCTTTAAATTAAAAAAAAAAATACTAATTTTGCTATAGGCAAAAATTATTATATATTGAACTTTTTCAATTTTATGACAAATTTTGTATGGATTATATTTTTATTATATTTTTGCTCAGAACTAGCAAAACACGGCTCAAATTTAAAAATTCTAAATTTGCTATAGTAAAAAAAAATATTATATACCGAATTTTGGGTGGAACTTATTCGTTTTGAGCTCAAAACATGTAATGTAATGCAAACAATTTCTTTATTCCAAATGGTTTTTATTTTAGTCAAAATGTTAAGTGAAACGCATTTTGAAAATGAAGAAACATTAAATCTGCATTGCACAAAAATTTACTGTATACCAAATTGTTTTCACTTTAGTGACAGATTTTATGTGGAACGTATTGTGTTTACCATCCAAAAAACTGCTAAAATCAAGAAGCATTAAATCTGTGATGCACAAAAATTACTTTATACCAAATTGTTTTCACTTTAGTGACAGATTTTATGTGGAACGTATTGTGCTTATGCTCAACAGTGCACTATGCTCAACTGCACTAAAATTTTTTTAAAGCAAAATGTTTTCAATTTAGTACAAATTTCATGTGGAACGTATAAGCGTAATGTCAGAAAACACTAAATTTATAGTAAAAATATTAAAAATTGTTTTAAATCAAAAATAAAAAATTTTTATTACACGAACATTTTTTGTAACCAAATTATTTCCGTTTATTCAAAAATTTTGTGCGGAACGTATTATTTTTTGCTCAACCCATCAAAGAAAAAACTTAAATAAAAAAACACTAAATTTGCAACGCACAAAAATTTACTTTACATGAAAAAAACCCAACTTCCACCGCATGTCCTTTAAATTTGGGGCTTAATAACGAAGGTATTTCGTTATGTGTCGCGCATTCTTTTCCAACTTGCAAAGCTATGGAAAGTAACCTTTATTTGAGCTTCTGCGAAAATACTTTCCCTTCTCTTTTGCTGTCATTACTTCAAAGTCAATTGCTCTTAAAATTCCACAGCCACCAAAAAGCATTTGCAATAAATTCCACAAACGACATAGCAGCTTCAGCAAAAAAAAAAGAGTAAAAATGAAGCGTAAGAATGCCAAAAAACCGACAGGCCAACAGCAGACGATCCGAACGCGGCGACAGCCATGCCGTGCCACATCGAGTCACCAAGTCAAGTGTTGCCGAATGAACTGCCAGGAATCTCTTGTGTAAATAAATATTCATTACTTGCCGACAAGTTGCAGGACATGCAACAACAAAAACCAAAAACAGCCAAACAAAAAATGTAACCGCGCAACGCGTCAGAACTCAATAACTGTTGAACCCTTGACGCAGTCGTCAATGAATAAATTTCATACATAGCGTTGGCAACTATGGCAACGCAAAAAGCCAGCAAGAAAACGAAATACGAAAATTACACCGAAAAAAGACAACTTCGCGTCCATTATCCTTATCATGAATGGCAATCATAAAGTTCGTCATTCATTAGTCGGGCGGAGGGGAGAGTTGGGACGGTGCTGTGGTGATGTTCGGTTGAGGCGGGAGTTGAAAGCGGCAAAAGGAATTTGCCGCCAAAAACATTTGGAAATTAATGACCCGGTTGGCCAAGACAAAAATGAATATAACCAACGTGGGTAGAAAAAAAAGACAGCAAGAAATTATAAGTGGAGTGGGAGAGGAGTGTGGAGAGAGGGGGAGAGAAAGTGAAGAGAGACAGTGAGAGAGATGAAAGCCACTAAAGACCGAAATGCTGCGTTGTGCAAATTTCACGTAAAGCCATTTGTGTATGGAAGATTCGTTGGGTTTGGCTTTGCTTGTGGGAGCAGTAGATCAATATCTGTCAGAATACATGTATGAAGCGACAATTGTTTATGCTTTCGTATGGATATTTTTTTGGAAGTAAAGGTAAATACCACAAAAAAGTTTAATACAGAAAGAAATGAATTTTTTTGTGGCACACACTCATTGAGTTTATGCGCAAAGGTGGATAACTGAAATGGATGTGTGTGTGTGTGCGTGTAATATTCCAAAAGCTTGAAGTAAATCTACTCAAAGCATAGAGATTTGGTTTGAGGTTTTGTAAGGCATTGAATTATTCTGCTGACAATTAGGGAATGTAGTGCACAAGGAAATGGCTGGTTGGATTTTAGGAGATAAAGAAAATAAGAAGTTGCGTTTCGTACACTAATTTTGTGTCCAGTCATTTGAACCACATTTGCCACACACAATTTTTGTAACAAACAGATATTTGGGGAGGTTGAACCCCTAAAATGTTCCTTCCATGAGGTTACAACATTTTTTTATGTCAAGGACATTTCTAATGAATGGAAAAGTCGTAAGTGAATGGAAAGACGTGAGTCACTACCTGTGGCCCACACAAAATTTCATTTAGGTGAAGGGGAGGGAGGTTTGCGTGCAGCTTTTGAGCCCAATTCTATTCGAAACCATATTTTATACCAGAAAGTTTTGTGTCCTGGTCACTACAGTGCTCAAGGATCAAAAATCCTTATATTTCTTCTCGCTTTTTGAAACCTTAGATCTCTTATAACTGGGAAAGTCTCAAAGTATTTAAACAGATGTGTGTTTTTTTGCATATTTCTTCATACTTTTCGTTACTTTTCCGAACCACAATCTTGGTAGTCTTTTGTGAAGATCTTTAAAACATAGATGAGAAAGTTTCAAAGTATTTGAACAGATCTTAGTCTTGTTTGTTTCTTTTCGCTTTTCAATTCTAAACATAAGTTTCATTAGCTTTCTGTAAAGATTTCTTTAAGATGTATAAGTTTCATAATATTCAAAGAGATTTCAGTCGACGTAGTGTCCAGCGATCACAATTTCCTGTGCCTTTCTTTCAACACGAAACTTTAGCTTCATAAATCTTTTGTAATGATCTGTGAAAGATAAAAAGATGATCAAATTATTTAAACAGATGTCAGTCCGTTTAGTCTTCAAGGATCTCCACTACTTGCGAATTTCATTTCGTTTTGCAAGATTTCGTCACTTCATGTCTTTTGTAAAGACCTCTGAGAGATGGAGAGGTCTCTAAGTATTTAAGGTATATAAGGTCTTTATTTATTGTGCGTTTCTTCTGCTTTTCAACTCGCAGCTTAGCTACATCAGCAATTTATAAGGACCTCAAATGGCTGGAAAAGTCTCAAACTATTTATACATATATCAGTCTATGTAGTGGCCAAGGATCACAATTACTTGAGAGTTTCTTTCCATTTTGTCAAAGTTTTTTTAAAATTTTATCGGAAATCTCTTTCTTAGAGATCTCTAAATGAAGAAAACATGGTCCCAAAATGTTTAAACAGACCTGAGCTGACGCAGTGTCCTGAGATCACAATTTCGTGTGCCTTTTTTTATTTTTTTAGCTCAAAGTTTTAGCTTCATTAGTGTTTTGTTTAGATGTCTAAAAGATGGAAAAGTCTCGAAGTACTAAAACGAGTATTAGTTGACGTAGTGTCTAGGGATCATTAATTTCTGAGCATTGCTTCGGTTTTTAAACTTGAAACTAAATTTTCTTATTCTTTTGCAAAGATCTTTGAGTAGCTGGAAGAGTCTCGAAGTTTTTAAACAGACTTTTCACACAGTTTGACAGTTTCAACTCGAAACTTAGGCTCCTCAGTAAATATTTTTCAATAGTTGGAAAAATATCAAAGTATTTAAACAGACATCAATCGACATAGTGTCCAAGGATCACCTTTTCTGGCACGTTCCATGCTGCTTATCAACTTGAAACAGAGACTTATCAAACCTTCATAAATATTCGCCAGTAGAGGGAAAAGTCTCAAAATAAACATAGAAACGATATAATCACTCCATCTCCAAAAATAACTTAAATCTCTTTCTTAAATGAAAGTTTTGCCAAACCAAAGCCTCAGCTTAATGTATCATAACATGAAATTTGTCATGATTTGGTTTTTGGTTTTTTTTTTTGTACACAACACAGAGCATTGCAAATTTTTGATTAATGGCGCATTTGGTCTCATCCCATGCCGAATTTCAATATCAACGCTTTAGCGAATAAAAAAAATGTCCTAAGCAAAGTTACAATAATAAAAAAATAAACTCAAGTCTTAGCAAACAAAAACAAACCATAAGGGTGGTTGACTCCAGATTGGAACATGAAATTAAAATGTTTTCTTGATCACGTTCCAAGCTCAAGGCACACACACACACTCACACACACATACACACTTTAAGACAGACTGGCACAATTTGCAAAGATATATTAAAAAATAAGTTTTCGCCCGTCGCCGTCGATGTTATTGACTTGTTAAACTTTCATTTCTTGGCAGCTTTTGCTGTGCTCGTCCTGCATATGTGTGAGTGAGTGTGTTAGGTTGGGCGCATAGTATGAGGGCGCTTGGTGTGGGCTGTCATAAGGGTAAGTTTAAAAATGCAAAGACATTACAAATGCAAGCCACGTTTGCGTTAGTAAAATGTGAAATGTTTGGGTTTTTTGTCGCCGGAACGCCGCCAAGTGGTGGCTAGACTTTTATTAGACAACGCAGGCGTTCAGGCAGTCAGGCAGGCGGCTGGATGACGCCTACCCACACACTGTGGCGATGCACTGCGCCTGTGCAGTGTGTGTGGGCACTGGATGGATGCAGTGTGAGCATCCATCCAAGGCACGATTTGGCTGTCTAGTCGTTGAAAAAATTTATTTGACAATGCATGAAAAATGTTTGTGCACGGCATAGTCTCGTGCAGAAAAACCCAGCCAAGAAAACCGAGCAGCGCAAAAGTGAAGAGCTGGCTGGAGTGTGGCTCAAATGCGGCAAATAAAGTAAATCCCTGTGGCGGCGTTTGTTTTGTTGCGCTCTTTTGTTATTTTTTGAGTTAAAACGTGTTTTAAGCCATAAATTGTGTAGTTTATTGAAATTATTTGCAAGAAGAAGCAAAGCATATGCGCGAAAATTGCTGTGGAGTGTACAAAAGTTGTTCTTTAAATATTTGGAATCAAAGCAATTGAATGAGTTTTCTAAAGATTGGAATGGGTGGAAATGGATTATATTGCTGAAGGGACAATATTTAAGCTGTTTAGTTTTTGGTTTAATATTCTTATTATACTAAATTTTTAGTATTACGCCTAAGTACAGGTGTTGATTTTTGGATAAAATTAAGAAACTTTTGGTAATAAGAATCAGTCAAAGAAGCTCTTTGTTGCCAAAGTTGGGCAGCCATTTAGTTTACTATAGCAAAATTAACAACAATCAATTAATCAACCTCTAAACTGTTCGAATTAATTTTGAAAAACGCGACTAAAGTTTACAGCTTTAGAGTCTAAACTGCTAAAACTCATCCCTCTTAAACTGTTCAAATTATCATTTTTGAATTTTAAACTGTTCAAATCAGCTTCAATTCGTGAAACTAAATAAAATAAATAAAATAAAATAAATTACTATAAACTAAACTAAACTAAACTAAACTAAAATAAAATAAAATCAAATCAAATCAAATCAAATCAAATCAAATCAAATTAAATCAAATCAAATCAAATCAAATCAAATCAAATCAAATCAAATCAAATCAAATCAAATCAAATCAAATCAAATCAAATCAAATCAAATCAAATCAAATCAAATCAAATCAAATCAAATCAAATCAAATCAAATCAAATCAAATCAAATCAAATCAAATCAAATCAAATCAAATCAAATCAAATCAAATCAAATCAAATCAAATCAAATCAAATCAAATCAAATCAAATCAAATCAAATCAAATCAAATCAAATCAAATCAAATCAAATCAAATCAAATCAAATCAAATCAAATCAAATCAAATCAAATCAAATCAAATCAAATCAAATCAAATCAAATCAAATCAAATCAAATCAAATCAAATCAAATCAAATCAAATCAAATCAAATCAAATCAAATCAAATCAAATCAAATCAAATCAAATCAAATCAAATCAAATCAAATCAAATCAAATCAAATCAAATCAAATCAAATCAAATCAAATCAAATCAAATCAAATCAAATCAAATCAAATCAAATCAAATCAAATCAAATCAAATCAAATCAAATCAAATCAAATCAAATCAAATCAAATCAAATCAAATCAAATCAAATCAAATCAAATCAAATCAAATCAAATCAAATCAAATCAAATCAAATCAAATCAAATCAAATCAAATCAAATCAAACCAAACCAAACCAAACCAAATCAAATCAAATCAAATAAAACAAAATAAAATAAAATAAAATAAAATAAAATAAAATAAAATAAAATAAAATAAAATAAAATAAAATAAAATAAGATAAGATAAGATAAGATAAGATAAGATAAGATAAGATAAGATAAGATAAGATAAGATAAGATAAGATAAGATAAAATAAAATAAAATAAAATAAAATAAAATAAAATAAAATAAAATAAAATAAATAAAATAAAATAAAATAAAATAAAATAAATTAAAATAAAAAATAAAATAAAAAATAAATAATAAATAAAATAAAAAAATAAAATAAAATAAAACAAAATAAAATTAAAACAACTAAAACAAAATAAAATAATATAAAATAATATACAATAAAATAAAATAAAAAAATAAAATAAAATAAAATAAAATAAAATAAAATAAAATAAAATAAAATAAGGCGCTTAAAGCCCATTCATGGCGTTTACCCAACGATTTTTGTTTTTGTTTTTCTACTTGTTTACTTCGCTTGGCAGCCTAGAGCCCAACAAGACTAATGCCTTATGTTGGTTTTGCTAATCGATTGAAGTACTGCCAGATGATTAGTTGTTCACCATTTAACGATTTATTGAACATAAAATTTAATAAAACACTTCTTTGAACCAGTCAATGGGCCTCTAAAGTAATTTGATTCAACACCTCTAGATTAATTCTTATGGGTCCAATGTTAGATCATATGATGAACCATAACAAACCACAAACCAAGATGCTGCCTTCAATGTGTTCGAACCATTAACACAAATATGCCGAACGTATCACATTTAGGAGATCTACATTTCAGGGCATGGGTTAGCAAATTTTTTGTTACAGTTAACACAGCATATTTGGTTCAATGACAACATACAGCAAACTTCTGCAAAATTCGATCATAAGAATACAACTTCTGGAACAGTCATGGTGTCCGTTTGAAGGAAGTTCACACCAAACTTTGCAACAAATTGAAAGAAATTTTTTTAGTAGATGTTGCAGTCATTTTCAAAGATCTTTCTTGAATTTTTTTTTGTTAAAAAAATTATAAAATTAAAAAAAATTAGAATTATTTAAATTAATTTTTATTATTTAATAAATTAAATTATTTTAAAGTTCATTGCATTTTATTTCTTACTTTTGAACAAATGGAAACCTTGGCTTTTAAGCAAATATTAAAAATCCTTCTTTGCATGAGTCGTTGGCAACATTTAATCAAATTATTTCTTTCAAATTGCTGTAACGTCGCATTTGCAAAAAGTTTTTGAAATAATTGTTGCAACACCTCATTGCAGCTGCCACATGCAATTCATTTAATGGCGTTTGGCAATTGCTAAAGAAACAACAACAACAACGCACAGTTCAAACTCAACATCAAATGTTATTGTGGATTCTACACTCAATTGAACTGAAGAGCAGCAGCAGCAGGCTGCAGGATAATTCAAAAGCATGGAACGAGAAGAAGATGAAAATAAATATTCCAAAGCAACTAAAGCGCACCGAGAGGGCAAAGGGTAACGAGCTGCTGAAGCAATGAAAATAAAATTAAATCAACCTTCAAAAAAATTTACTTTACTTTTGCAGGTTCGTTGTTGTTTTTTTTCGTTTTGATATAGTCAAATGAAAATTGCAATCAATAAAACGGGTACAAGCTGAACAAGAAGAAGATGAAAGTAGTAGTAGAAGAAGAAGAAGAAAAAATGCAAACATATTGGACAAGGGATAGAAAACTATATATATTTTAGATATATATAGATATGTGCAATATTTGTGTATGAAAGTATATGTGTGTGTGTATGTGTGTGTGTGCCAAGTGAACAACCAAAGCAATCAGGCTTACGCTAAGCAGATGAGAAGCTACAAGAAATTGCTGCTGGCTGGCTGGCTGACAGTGGAATGTGTGGAGGACGGGAGACAAGTGTGGGGCTAACGACTGCGACGATTGAATGAGGCAGCAGACAACAGCAGCAACAACAACAACAACGACAACAATAGCCCAGCATAGAATAAAAGCCACAAATACACAGAGCAATGAGCACAGCGAGCAGTTTTCACAAGAAGTAAAACTAGACATATCGAGAGAAGAAGAAGCAAGAAAATAGTTCCAAGTCAAATACGAATAAAAATAAAAGTGAAATGCAACAAAAAATAAAAAATAAATAAAACTAAGAAATTTGCCAGTGAAATGGCGAAAAGCTTCCCTGGAGCCACATCCAATCAAATTATTCCAAACATGTTCTATGTAAATGCCAACAACGTAGCTGCAGCACAACTGCGGCACATAAGTGTGTTTGTTTGTATGTGTATGAGTGAATTAATGCATGTGTGTTAGTGTGTATGGGTGGTTTTTTATTTTCACAACATTTTCGCACTCCACTTTGGCATTTTCATTTTCATTTTTATTTTTATTTGTATTTTTTTTCATTTTGTTTCGTATGCTTTGCTATGTGCCAAGCAAGTTCGAGTCGACGGTTGCACGCTTTGGCTGGCATTTCATTGAACTAAAATCAAAATGAGAATCCCTAATGTCATGTTGATGATAAGTGGAATATTGTTGTGGTATGCGGCAACAATAACAACAACAAAAACAACAACAAATAAACAGCATTATGGCTGTAAGTGTGCGCTGCACTGCATTGGCAGCAAATAACCCAAGCAAAGTGTTGTTGTAAGTTTTTGTTGGTGTGGTGTTTTTGGACAGAAGAACGAGGGGAGTTCTTGAGAGAGTGTTGCGCATAAAACTATGTTAAATAAAAAAATTCCATTCCATGCCATTTCAGCAAAAGTGTACTCGTAGTGAAGTAAGAATGTTGTTTTTACATTATTTTTGTTTTTTTTATTTGCTCCCTTTAACACTCCACATGACACCCTGGAGAGTTGCCATTTCGTTGGCACTGCGCCACCGTTGCACCGTTAGCCTTTTGCCCAACAACAACAACAACAACAATAGCAGCCAACAATATTGAGAAAATTGCGTTGCACACCATTACCGTCGCCGTCGCCGCCGTCGACTCCTTGTGCCACAAAAATAAGAAAACACTAAAAGCAAAACCAAGTAAATGCTTCGCGTTTCGCAAATAGTGAGACGAAATAAATTCAAATATATATCTTGCTGTTGTTTTTGTTTTTTGTTCTGTACTTCTAGCAGGTGGCAGGGGTGACATTTGTTAAGTTAACACAACAACTGTGACAGTTGTGTGGGTGTTGGTGGGGGCAGCAATAAATAAATTTAAATAGCACACATGCATTGTTGTTGTGGTTCTTGTTTTTAATATATAAAACGCATATTGTAAATAGTTTTTATATGTTTTGTGTAACCAAAGCGGCTGTCTGGATGTCTGACTTGCGGCAAAATGTGTTTATTTGTTGTTTCGGTGTGTTCATTCTTTGTTCCAGAAAACTCTTAAAAAATTCTTCTTATTATTCTTTTTGGTTTTAATTTTTTCTTATTTTTCTTCTTTTTTTTTAATTCGTAAAAACATTGTTAAAGAATAATGTTGTTGCTGTCGGTTAGAGATGTCTGCAACCTGTCGTCAGCTTCTTTTTGTTGTTCTAACAAATATTTTGTTTTGGTGCATTTTCATTGTGAATTTCATGTGCTGCCCCATTATTTTCGCCACTGCGTTAGTTCTCTTTCACACCCATTGGTCATTGCCCACGTCTCTCTGTCACCCAACCCTCCCTGCTTTCCTCCGTCGGTTTTGTTGCAGCTCCTTGCTGCAGCTTCTTGCCGCCACCGCTTCGAAGCATTCTCGCTCGTGCAAAAGATAAAGTTATGGCATTATTGCTGCTTTGTTTGCTGTTGTCATTTTCTGGCTGTCATTTTGTTGCTTTCGCCTTGGCTCTTGTTGTTGTTGTTGTTGTTATTGTTGCCATCATTGTTAGCCGCCCGGTCTGCTTACTTTTCGGCTTGGCTTTATTGCAATTGTTGTGTTGAATCACACTGCAAATATGTTGACAATGTTTTTCCACCGCAGACCACACGGTAGCAATAATAACAACAACAACAATAGCACTACTATAGAAAACCTCACCCCGCCTTTCACGGCACTGCCCGAAGCGTTACTAGAAAAATGTGCAACGCTTTTGAAATGACACACTGACAAATAAAGTGAAACAGTCAGTGCAAAAATGAGAGAAAGAAGATGAACGGGAAGGCGAGGCAACAGGAGCATTGTGTGCACTGCAAACGCTCCGGTTTGTAGTGTAGGTGTGGTCGATGTGTAGTTTATTGTTGGCTACATTGAAAAATTGCTGGAAATTCACCATAAGCCATTTTCCGGCTTCGCCCTCGTCTTATTCGGTGTAATGCAATGCGGGTTATAGCGTATCGAATTTCAATTGTTGCATTGTTATTGAATTGTGACAAAGTTGGCGTGGCAAATGACCGAGTTGTCAATAAGTTTCGCTATGTGAATACGGAGTAATAAAATATTTAAAGCGCACAAAATGTTGTTATTTTTGAGAAAATCTATTTTGGAACGTATTCCTTGTTATGGGATTAGTTATTTTTAATTTGAAAAGAAGTTGACATGACATGTGAATGTGTTGTCAGTGTGTTTTGGCGCATGGTTTTAAGATTATAAAAAATTGTTTAAATGCACGTAAGTATGACTTGATCCAATCATGAAGCAGAGAGGAACAGGCAATTTTTTTTTTAGCAAGAAGTGGCCTTTTTAAATTTATATCAATGCTAAGTTAGAGAAACTAATTAAAGACAGCAGTTTCCATTCAAGTTTTCAAAAGCTTTTGTTTTTGAAGGCAAAAATATATAGAACTCAAGACCATCAAACCAAGAAAAGGATGATCAACTTTAGTTTCGAAGGTTTAAGAAAGTATTAAAAAATTGGAGACTCAAAAATCTTCGTAATTCGTATAAAAAGATTTTTTCAATTCGAAAGATATTAAAAGTAATTCTATCTCTGTCGGTCTATCTGCTCAAATAATCGGTTAACTTATCTTTTGATATTCAATTTGTTTCTCTGTAATTTAATATCCGAACTGTTCTACTGATAGCATGTGGAATCGTTTATCGGCCCATCGCATTGTAGAACTTAACCTTCTCGTGGTCTATCAATCACTCTAATTTTTCTATCTGTCCAGAGAATCTCAATTCGATTTATTCATTTAATATCCGAAATGTTCTTCTGATAGTACTTGTAATCGTCTATCGGCCCATCTCATCGTAGTCTATCTATCAGTCTAATTCTTCTGTCTGTCCAAAGAATTGCAAAACCGCATTTTCAATTGGATCATCTCTCCATTCAATATCCGAACTGTTCTCGCTATAGTGGTGGATGGGTTTATCGGCCCATCTCATTGTAGAACTTAACTTTCTCGTAGTCTATCAATTAGTCTAATTTTTCTATCGGTCCAAAGAGTTCCAAACTTGGTTCCGCAAACTTTGGTAATATCCGAACTGTTCTTCTGATAGTACTTGTAATCGTCTATCGGCCCATCTCATCGTAGTCTATCTATCAGTCTAATTTTTCTGATTGCCCAAAGAATTGCCAAACCGCTCCTCTGATTTTCAATTGGATAATCTCTCCATTCAATATCCGAACTGTTCTTGCTATAGTAGGTGGAATCATTTATCGGCCCATCTCATTGTAAGACTCCACCTAAATAAAAGTAAACTATCTGTCTATTTTCTTTATCTGCCCAAGGAACCTGCCAACTAGTCTTCTGATTTTCAATTCTTTCATATATCAATTTAATCTCCCGATAGTATGTAAAGTAGTCTATCAGATCAGCTCATTGTAAGACTGAACCCACTCGTAATCTATCTGTTTGTTCAATCTCTCTAAAAGTCCAAAGAATCGCCCAACTGTTCTTTCAGTTCGTTTGTCTTTATTTTTAGTTCGTTTATTTCCAAAGTGTTACCTTCCAGTAACTGTATGTCCCATAATATAGCTTTTCAAAAAAGACGGTCAACTGATTTTTTCGATTTTCAATTTTTTGGTCTATCCATTCAAGTTTCAACTGTTTACTTTTTGATACCACGTGCAATATTCTCTCAGCCCATCACTATTAACTTGACCTACACTTAATCTATCTATCTGTCTCATCTATTTAGTTGCTCAAAGAACCGATCAACTGGTCTTTTGATTTTCAATTCCGTCGTCCATCAAT
Organism: Melieria picta; assembly: GCA_964056695.1. Classification (NCBI taxonomy): domain Eukaryota; kingdom Metazoa; phylum Arthropoda; class Insecta; order Diptera; family Ulidiidae; genus Melieria; species Melieria picta. Next base: position 109,730,211 of record OZ057400.1, on the reverse strand, counting down.
TCAATCTCCCGATGTATGCGAGATTTAACCTTTCATAATCTATGTGTTTGTTTAATCTATCTATCTGTTAAAAAAAATGGGCCATTTGGTCTTCTGCTTTAAATTCGTTGGTCCATAGAATGTTGTTCTCAACAATCTGTCCAACAATCTATGATTTTAAAGAAAAAGTTAACTGCTCTTCTGAGTTTAAATTTGTTTGTTTGTTAGTATAATGTCTCAATTTTTTTTCTTATAAAATATGCAATTGTCTATTGTCCCATCTTATTGTATGAATCAATCAACTCGTAATCTGTCTATCTGTCCAGGAAATCTTCCAACTGCTATTTTTATTTTTAATTCCTTCGCTTATCGATTCAATTTCTGAACTTTTCTTCGAATAGCAAGTGGAATCGTGCATTGGTCTATTTCATTGTAAGACTCAACCAAATCCTAAACTCTCACAAATTCGGTCACCAACTTCTATGATTTTCAATTCGTACGCCTTGAAAATTTTGCTATCAAGTAACTGTTCGTCCAATAATCTATCGAAAACGGCCAACTGCTCTTCAGATTTTCAATTTGCTGGTCTATCCCTCCACTGTTCTTAGCATAGCATGTAAAGCTACCTATTGGTCCTTCTCATTGTGTGATTCAATCTATCTCTCTAATATCTCTATCTGTACGAAGAATCGGCCAACTGCTCTTCAGATTTTCAAATCATTCATCGCAAAAGAATTGCTCTCAATTGACCGTCCATCCGACAATCTAGCTTTTTCAACAGTTTTTCTGATTTATAATTCGTTCGTCTATCCATTCAATCCTCTAAATTTTAACCAACCAACTTTTCTTCAGACAGTAAATGGAATTGTCTCCCAGCTATTGTACTACTCAACCTATACTACAATCTGTACTACTCAACCTACTCGTGATATATCTTTCTGCCTAAAGAATTAGCCAACTGCTCTTCTGACTTTCAATTTATAAGTCTCAAAAGTACACTTTTCAAGAAACTGTCCCACCATAAATCTACCTCTTTCAAGAAACGGCCTACTGTTCTTCTGATTTTCAATTCGTTCATATATACATTTAATCTCTCAACTGTTCTTCTGATAGGATATCCATCCATCCAAGGCCTACTACTCTTTTGATGTTCAATTCGTTAATCTATGCATTTAATCTTTCATTTGTTCTTCTGATAGAATAACTTTCTTACTATAGTCCATCTTATTGTTCGAATCAACTCAAGTAACCTTCGTAATCTATTTGTCCAAATAGCTGGCCAACTGCTCTTTTTATTTTCAATTCAATCTCACAACTTTTCTTCTGATAATAAGTGGATTCCACTCCATTAATTTAATTGTAAGACTTAACTTACTTAAAATCTGTCCAAAGAAATGGTCACCTGCTTTTCTGAATTTCAATCCGTTTGTCTATCTATTCAATCTCCCAACCTTTCTTATGAGAGTATGTGCAATCGTCTACGGTCCTTACTGTAGGTTTGGCAACACACTCGCAGTTCTCTTGAGCTGATGGAATGTGGATCCATCGATTAGGGGATTCATCTGTTCTATTCACTAAATTTGTATTTCTCTGTGGGAACAGTAACATCACCATTTTGAGATTTATTGTACTCAGACAAAGAATCAAAGACCTTCTTTGAGACTTAAAATATGTAATAAAACTCTTTGGACATATGCAAAAATGATCTACAGTAAGTTTTTCCAACTATTTTTCCATGTGTCTGTTAATTATTTCAATCAGTATTTTTTGTCATTTCTCTATTCGTACTGTTTCAAGATGGCTTAGAGAGAGTCACAAAAAAAATCTCATTATTAAGAAAATCAAAATATTATTAAAAAAATCTCATCTAAACTTCTAACCACTGGACAATAACTCTTCAAAACTCCACGTCAAGTATTATTTGCCTTTTAGTCAGTGTCAGAAGGAAATTTGATAATTTGCTTATGGTTGTGTGTGTGTGAGGAAATAACTGCTCCACCTCTCTCTCTCACTTCATTCATTCATTCATCACTTTTCTATATGAAAATATTGTACGACGGAAATTTGCCTCATGGCTGCAGCAAAGTTGTCACACAAACTATTCGAGATGCCACAATTCGCAGGACATTCTTGCTGACAAAGAATTGCAATGCCAGAGAAATGAAATAAATATGCAGCACAAAACAAAACTAACTGCAAATTACACCAGAAAATATTTTCATATTAAACAAAAATGCAACAATACAATTGCAACAACGGGAGTGGAGAGTAGCGCAAATATTGGCAACAGGATGTCGGTGACATTGTTTCGCTTACTTAACATAAGCTGCACTAAGGAGCGAAGTTGGAATGGGGTGGAAATAGAGGAAGTGGAGCGGCAACCATAACTACAACAAATACAACAACAGCTGTAGAATAATGACAATGAGAAGAAAATAACAACAGCAATATGAACAACAATGCCAGCAGCAGCAATGCAACTTTTCAACTGACTGGCGGCAGTGAACGCAGTGTAGATGGCAAAACTCTGACGGCAACTCCCGAAGACAACAGGAACAACGACAACTGTAATGTGTAGTGCGGAAAAACTGTTGAACGAGCAGAAAATCGCCAGACGGCAGCGGCACCGAACAAATCGACAGACGACAGTCGACAGTCGACATTCGGGCGCCAGCAGCCATCAAGCAGTCAGCAGTCAAAACGATGGCGACGACGGCGCTCACAGGATGTGGAAAGCAATGGTCGAGGATGTGGAGCCAATGTTTGGGTATTGTTGGTGTTCTTGTTGCAAAGTAACGGTTTATGGTTTGAGTTTAGATGGCGGAGAAAGTGGATTTGGCTGTTGTGTAATTTTAACGTTGGCGCAGGATTGATTTTTGTGCCGTTGCTGCGGCTGTGGCGGCTGGCTGCATGCCAACTTGAAAACGCGGCAGTGGTTGGTAGCAGGAAATATATTGAGAGGGAGAATGGGACGTTAGGGTGTGGGCAGTGTTGTTGGGGAATAGGGATGCGAATGTGTGGCGAGCGTGGCGTGAAAACGTAAAGAATTTGTGGTATGCTACAAATATTTTGGCCACTTTCAAGCTGCATTTATGGTATTTTTGTGGTGTTTGTTGTAATGGAATCTACAACAACAAAATGATGAACTATGGCTCATATTTCAATAGCAAAAACAGGTAAATTTAGCAGCTTAGAGTGCACGAATCACTTGTGGAACGTAAGTATTTTTTTTAATTTTATTTTTTTTAATTTTTATAAAATTTGTTGTTGTAAATTTATACGTTTTTCAAGCTATAAAATATGTATTTTTATTCTTAAAAACATACAAAATCAACATTCACTCACAGTTAAGCGTTGACATTTCAAATTATTTTATGCACAGCGTGTGCGACAAAATGCAGCAACAACAAAAACAATAAAAGAGAAGAAAAAAATTAACAAAAAAAATTGTATATGGCAACATGTTGACAATGAGTGTAATGACAGCGACAGTGGAACGTAATGATTTAATTTATGTCGCATTTGAAATAACAACGAAAAACAACAATAACAGAAAACGTAGTAAGTGTCAACAGCGGAAGCTGCCAGCAAAATAGCGCAATAGCAACACGTTCATGTTGTTGTTGTTGTTGTTGTTGTTAATGTATTTGTTGTATGTGTGCGTGTTGACTGTCAACAAACTGGATTTCAGTGCCAACCACAATAACAACGAATCAAATCAAAGATGCAACAGACAGCGCCAAGCAACAACAAATACATAAATGTTGTTGTTGTTGACAACACTCACATAATTACATTTTAAAAAGTGCTGATGTTGCTGATGTGAATCATTATTCACATTACGCGTTGGCGCTGCTGGTGGTGGGAGATGTTGTCTACAACTACAGCAACAACAAAGAAAACATCAACAATTACTACGCGTCGCTGTCGTTTGGGCTATTACGGCTGCTGTGGCCAGTTGGCGTTGGCGTCAACATTGGCATCATGCGCCAGTGGCAATAAGAGCAACAACACTAACAACAACAACAACAACAAAACCACCAACACTACCAACAAACAATCGTACACAACTTTTGCGCACAGCACACTTTTACTTTTATTTGACCAACGTTGAATGGTGGCTGGTGCAATTATTGTTGCTATTGTTGTTGTTGTTGCTGTTGCACACTGTCTGTAGTCTGTTGCCGCCTGCCCCCTCAAGGCACACACACACACACACACACATTACGTTCGCTGCACGCACTCTGCATTTATTCTTAATTATCAACACGGCACTCGTTGCGCTGTGGCGCTATAAATTTTAGTTGGCATCATTGTTGTTGTTGTTGGTTTTGCTACTGTTGCTACTACCATGTGGCATGCAACATTGCTGAGTCTTTCTTTATTTTGTTACTTTCATTTGTTTTTTGCTTTTTTTGCCAGCGGCATTTATTTTTATTTTTTTGTGTTCTCTATCTTGACGCGTCCGCCCAGCTGTCTGGCTGTCGGTTCGACTGTCTGTGTTGCCGCCTCACTCCGTGCGTCTGGCCGTCTGCGTGCGCACAAATGTTGAAACGTTGAAATGTTTAAATGTATGACAGTTTAATTTACTTTAGTGCTGTCACATTTGTGCACTGTGGCCACTTCCGTCCGCCTACAAAAGCTTGCAGCATGTGTGGAACGTAAATATGAGGCGCAATAAATTTGATGTTTTTTTCAGGCAAATATTTTTGCCAAATTTATGACAACTTTGTGGCGTTGTACTAAATATTTTTCACGAATGTTTTGATGTTTGAGCGTTTTTCTAATAGCAATCAAAATTTTATTATCATTTACAGTCTAGAAATAAGTTTTATTGTTTGTTTTTGTGTGCCATTTTAATGCGTTTTGTGCTTACAACTGCGACAAGACGCTCAGATTTTCATATTCTGTTTTAAACTGCACACACAATTCATACATTAGACACTTTAGTGACTTACAATCCACTCCTTCTTTTTGTAACAAATCTACGATTGCTGTAATTTTTAGTTGCTACTTGTAACACTTTAGACGGTAATTGTTTTTGCTTAAAAAATTTCAATCAATGCATTTAATATATGTGTAAAAATCTCTGTGGATTGTATTACTAAAAAACTTACCACTACTGCTTAAGTTTTTAGTCGTTGCTTCTATTTATGCATTCAGTCGCTTATTACAATTATTATTCTTTCTCAAACACTCAAAAAATATACACCAGCTACTTCAGAGACTTACAGTCCACACGATATTTTAATAACAAAACTACAGAAACTTCTAAGGTTTTCAGTTGCTACTTGTAGCGCTTTATGAAGCAATTGTTGTTCCATAAAAATGTTCATTCAATGCTTTTCATTTATGTATCAAAATCTCTGTGGACTGTATTGCAAAGAAATTCACTACTTTTACTAAGGTCTAAGTGGCTGCTTGTATTCACACATTCAGTCACCAATTGCAATTCATATTCCTTTTCATAGACCCAACATACACGCCGGCTGCTTGAGAGACTTACAATCCAAACAATATTCTAACAACAAAACTAAAGCAACTTCTAATGTTTTTAGTTGGCACTTGTATCGCTTTAGACAGTAATTGTTGTTGCCTAAAAATTTGTATCCGAAGCATATAGTTTATATATTAAAATCTCTGTGGAATGTGTTGTTAAACAAATTCACTACCATTACTAAGTTCGTAGTCGCTGCTGGTATTCATTCATTCAATCACTAATTCCAATTCATATTCTTTCTCAAATACTAAAAAAATATACACTAGCTGCTTGAGGGACTTACAATCCACACAATATTTGAATAACAAAACTACAGAAAATTCGTAAGTTCTTAGTTACTACTTGTAGCGCTTTATGCAGCAATTGTTGCTCCAAAAAAATGTTCATTCAATGTATTTCATTTATGTATCAAAATCTCTGTGGACTGTATTAAAAAAATTCAAAAATTCACTGCAGCAGTTTTTAGTCGCTACTTGTATTATTTCATTCATTTACTGATTGCAATCCATATTAATTTCAAACTGCCCACACAGTTTAATCCCCAGCTACCTTAGTGAGTTACAATCCACTGGATCTTTTAGTGGCAAATCTATAGCGACTGCTGTAGTTTTAATTGCTACCTTTGGCGCTTTAGCCGGAAATTATTTCTACATAAAAATTTTCATGCAATGTATGCAATTTTTATATGAAAATCTCTGTGGGCTGTATTGCTACAACTTCACTAATTAAGTTCAAGCTAAAAAATTCACTAATATCTCTAAGATCAGAAGATTAATAGTTCAGTCATTAATTGCAAACATTCAAACAATCTCCACATAATTAGTGACTTACAATCCACATGTTATTTTAGTAACAAAACTACATCGATTTTTACATTTTTAGTTGCTACTTTTAGCGCTTTATGCAACAATGTTTGCTGCATAAAAATTGTCATCCAATGCATGTAATTTCTATATCAAAACCTCTGTGGGCTGTATTAATTAAAACTTCACTACCACTGCTATAATTTTTAGTAGCTACTCGTAGCACTAAGTCCAGTAATTACTATCGCAAAAGTTTCCCATCCAAAGCATATAATTTATATGTTAAAATCTGTGTGGGCTGTATTGCTAAAAATACACTCACTGCCTGCCACAAATGGCTGTTTTAGTGCTTCTACTTTACTGTCTTACGGCACAGGTATCAAGGCGCGCCGTCAGGAGTAACGCCTCAGCATAATCGGCAGCAGATAAGCGCCAAAAGTCAAGTCGAGCCCACACAATCACAGCATCGAGAGTCAACTTACAACGCTCAGAGTTCCACTCAGCCAACCGCAAATTCAAGCAACGCCACCAAAGGCACACTTCAGCGTTGTTTTCATGAGTGCCTCATGCCACTGAAAGCAATCACCTTAGCCACTGCCGTCACTTGCAACACGATACTGCCACAAGTAAACACATTTTGTTGCTCATTTATTAATTTACCGACTTGTCAATCGCTGTGCCACTGCCCACTTAATGAGAACACGAAATTCCACTTGTTTCGGCTCGTCGCACGTCATGGCATTGTTTTTGTTGTAGCCAATAAACTTCAACTAATCTACCGCACAATTGCAACAAAAATCAGGGTCCTTGAGTTGGATTTTCGCACATTTTCGCACTTAACAAATAGCGCCCAAGTTGGCAAACCGAGATACGTTATGTCAAATTACAACAGCCACTAAGCACAACACCAACAACAACAACACATATTTGATTAAGAAAAACGCGCCAAAGTTGCAAGTAGCCAGAAGTTTGCACATCATTAGCGAACTTCACTTTGCTTCAGTTGGCAGTGCTCGAATATATTCCACACACGACGCGCTCAACAACAGCAGCGACAGCAGGACTTGTATTATGTGCCGCTTGTGTTTTTGTTGTTGTTAGTGTCAATATGTGAAATTACATAAGTGGCCATTTGTATTATTGAGCACACATTCTGCACGCTGTTGCCAAAGGACTCTCTGGTCGCCTCCTTTCTAGAGCCACAACATTTGCCGATAGCATTCAGCTGTCCGCCACTGAAGTGCCTACACACTCTACGAGCAAAAGCAGCCAAAGTTGTAAAACTTTTTCCAACTCATATTTACTTTTTTTTCTCTCCAGAACGGCCTTCCCCTCGGCAGCCATTAGCGTTGAGTGGCACAAGACTGCCAGGCCGCATTATGCGCCTCTTGTGCGTTTGGCTCAGCAGGTTCAGCCACTTCGTCAACTCGGTACACGGCTGCTGTGCTTTGGTTATAGTTCTGCTGGTGCTTTTGTTGTTGCTGTAAGTTTCAAAAAAAGACCAAGTGACAGAGTTGAGTTGATGTGGCCTCGCTGTCGCTTCGGCTCTTTGGGCCACTTATGGCATGCGATGAGTACAGCTTATTGTGGCAGCGGCTAACGCATGTTGACGACAGATTTGAATGTTTTCCATCTTCTGTGTGAAATATGAAGACAGTCTAACGGCTGACGTTGGTCTGACAGTCTCCTCAAGGCGACACATTGTGACGGAAACTGCCAAGAGTTATGAGCAAAAAAGTGGCGAGCTCAATTCAGGCTTTTCAAGGCTGTTTTCTTTATGTGGATGTTGTGGACGCTAGGAGGGGTTTTTCATCATTAAATTTTTCACTTAAAAAATGTTATTTAATTAACTCAGCTGAAGGATTTTTAGAATTCGGAGCACAATATGACTCAATATGTGTGTGTAATCAAGTATAGTTTGTTAAAAAATTAGTGCCACTAAATTTTTTTAACCCAAACTGTCTTCAATTGTGCCATATACTTATTTCATATGAAACATGCCAAGCTTTTTAAATGTAGTTAAAAAAATTTATCTTTGGTTTAACAAATAATTAAAAATTATTTTAAGAACAATTTTTCAAAGACGAGAGTGGATCGTATGTTGAAAAATCAAAAAAGTCATTGAAATTCATTTCTTAAGCAAGTAGCTAGAGTCCATGTGTGGATGTGATATCACAATTGGACTTTCAGGCCTCCGAGTGTGGCTCTTACAGAGGCAGCCACCACAACCTAACCTTACCATACTAAAGTCCATAAAAACTCACTCTAATGACTTGTGGAACATATGTTCATAGGTTTCAAATACAAATTGGACGCATACAAATTTTCCGTATATAGAAAACTCATTGGAATTTAATAAAATTAAAAAACAGTGCAATTATATTTCTGAAACATTTTGTTAAGACTCATGTGGAACCCACTTTAAGATATTTAAGACATCAATTATGGGATTTTTCCCCCTTTTGATGTACTTCTTAAATGATGTTGCAGGCACATTATATAATGAACTTGTTGAATACACAATAAATTTGTGTTAGAATAGTTCGAAGCGTACGCATGGAACAGTAAAACTATGTCAGACTACTGTGGAACGTATTATATGCACTGAGAACTCAGTTAAACTGCGTCGAAATAGTGTGGAATGTATTTTAAATGCCGAATACATAGTAACATTTTGTCAAAATAGTGTGGAATGTGCAATACAATTGTGTCAAAATTGTGTGGAATGTATTTTAAATATCAAATATGCAATAACATTTTTTTCGAGTAACGTGGAATGTATTTTATACGTTCAATACTCAATAAAATTGCTTCCGAATAGTATGGAACGTATTATATGCGCTGAATAATGAATAAAACCGTGTCAGAATAGCGTGGAATTCATGTTAAATGGCGAATATACAGTAAAATTTTGTCATAACAGTGTGGACTATGCAATACAATTGTGCCAAAATAGTGTGGAACGCATTTTAAATGACGAATATGCCATAAACTTATGTCAGTACGAAATACAATTGTGTTAGATTAGTGTGGAACGTATTGAAAATTGCATATTGTGCAATTTTTTTTCGAATTGTTGCCAATTTTAACACCCCAAAAATAAGTACATAAAAGCTATTTGAATTGTTTTAGTTGCAAATGAAAATTGTATCATTCGTTCGTTTGAGTTAAAATGGTTTTTATATTAAAAATCAATCTGTTTTTAAGTGTAAATTTCTTGAATACTGTCTTGAGCTAGTGAAACAAATGTGGAACGTATTTATGAAACAACATTTTTCAAATAAAGTAATTTAAAAAACGAATTCGACATTCAGCAATAATTAAAAGAATTGCACATTTTGGCGATTAATTAATAATAATCTTGGATTTTTATTTTTCTTCTATAATATTTCGTATTTCTTGCATTATGTGGAATTTATTTTTTCAAATTCCTAATTTTTTATTTGTCACAATAAGTTTTTGTATTTCTCATGTTGTTTGCTTAAAGTTTTTGACCAATAAAATGTGATTCTTATTACTCATTTTATATTTTTTGGGTACATTTTTGCAGTTTGTAATCTAGTTGAAAATTTTGCCATTGTTAAAGAACTGTGCAAAAATATGCAAAATAAAAAAAAAATTTAGCGAAATTTGTTAGTTAATTGCAGAAATTATTCTTTGCTAAAGAAACGTGCGTTTAAAAGTCGAATATTTCGCTCATACGTAAAACTGCTTGTGGAATCCATTTTTCATAGCACTTTTTATACATATAGTTTTTGTAGCACTTTTGAGCTCTTGAATACTAAAATATGGTACTAATTATATATTCTAATTTGTCCTGTGCACATTTTGGAGTTTTAAATCAATTAGTCAAAGAATTGTGTGGAATTTTTTGCGAAAATTTAAAGTACGCAGTATATGTAAATTATAGACAACCATATTTTGCTGAGAAATATACACTTAAATGTTGAATACTTTGTTAATATGACATAAAATTGTGGAATGTATTTTTCATGCTATTTGTATGCGCCTTTTGAGCTTTTGATCAATAAAATAAAATATTAATTATATATTCTACATGATTCTGGGCATATTTTTGGAGTTTTAAATCAATTAGTTAAGGAATTGTGTGGAACTTGTTTCAAAATTGTAAAATACGCAGTATGTGTTGTATAGATTATTAGTTTGCTGAGATATATACACTTTAACGTTGAATACTTCGCTAATATGCCATTAAACTACTTGTGGAATGTATTTTTCATGCTTTTTGTATGCAACTTTTGAGGTTTTGACCATTTAAATAAAGTACTCATTATATATTTTATATTGTCCTGTGCAAATTTGTAGAAATTCAAATCAATTAGTTACAGAATTGGGTGGAACGTATTGCAATAAAATGCAAATTACGCTCATTACCTCATGCAAGTTCCGAGTAAACTAAAATGGTTTATCATTTAAGCATTTACTGCGTGTGGAACGTTCTTTCCACATGTTTTTCTGTACTAAATAACTTTAAAATGGCCAAATACGCATGAAAAATGCCAAAACGAAAACGACCATAATGACACTGCAGCAAACATTATTGCAAAAGTTCTCTGCGGCGTTTTGCTATTACTTTTTTTTTTAACAAGTTGGTATACAGGATTTGAGGTGCTCGGCTTTTTCTCTCACCAAATTTTACCAAAGAAAAATGATCGCAGCAGACGTTGCGGTGCGCATTTTTGCGAACTTTTGACTCTTGAAGCGGCCCCGGCGGCAGTGTTTCCATTCCAGCCACATCTACTACTATTTTCAGCGCAACTGTCATTTGCTGTGCCACTCGAGGCTATGTAATTTTTTATATTTCCTTGCCTTAAGTACCACATTTTTGTTGACAATCTTTTTCGGCAAAAAGCAAAAAAAAACCAGGCAACGTAAAGTTGCAAGAAAATCAGCAATTTTCGTGCGGAAAAAATATGGCATTGATGCAAAAGTATGCGCACAAAATTGTGAAAATAAAAAATTAAGCTCAAAGTGCAGTATTTTTCGCATTGAACCCCAAATGCCACTGCGTCTTGCCAATGCCTTATCTTCTTATTTTTTCCGCCGATTTTTCTATTTCTTTTTTTTGTATTTTTTGTTGACTGTTTTTGTTAGAGTGCAACGCAGTTTGTCCTTCGCTTTTTCCCCGCTATTGAATTTGCTTGCATGCAAATGCGAAAAGTTTTGCATGCTGCACGCGTCGGTATGCGCCGAAGACATGGGCGGAAAAAGTGCTGGAGAAAACTTGGCGGAAATTTTTATGAAAAATTCCACTTGTATGCAAACACGCACACACACACACACACACACACGCACACAACGACCGCTGCGCGCCGTACAGCATTTTTCTGATAATTTCTGCGACTAATGCAAATATTTGCTGAACGCATTTAATGTGCTCAATGAAATTGACGGGGCCAGGCGGGTGGAAAGTTGTGCTCAACTTGTAGTACTTTTTCTGCTGCACTTTCTTCGTGGGTTTTCACTTTTTTTCGAGTGCGCTTTTTGTGCGCAAATCAACCCTGCGCAAACAATGAAACGTCCAACGGCAGCCCCGCTGTGCTTAACATTTTAAAATATTAACTAAAAGTATTTGAATGCGAAAAGTTGCGCCAGGCGCGTAAAGGTTGGCGGGTTAATGGTCATGTTTGGAGTTGCTGCATTAAAAAAAACTGTAAAAAAATAAAATTCAATGCAACTAGCAGAGAGTGAAAAGACAAACTTTAGCAGTTTGGTTTTTTATTTTTATTTTTGTGCAGTTTTGCTTGTTGTCAGCATGCACATTGGAATGTCTGCATGTGCATCGGGTTCGTCTGAGTGTGTTCAGAAGTTTGTTAATTTAAAAATATGAAGTTGATTTATTGAAATTATTATTGAGGCAACAAATCGTAGTGGGTGAAAAGTTTTCATGTGCATACAAAAATAAAAGCAAAACGCTGAGGGAATGCCAGCGGTTGCATGCTCGAAGAAGTTTATGGTGCATAGTTCAAGAGTTGCTAGTTGCAAATGCAAAGTGGGTAGTTAATTTTTGCTAAAAGGCTGTGTGAATAGTCATCAAAACTGTTTTAATTTGTTAAATGTGTATTCGAATGGGGTAAATGTGATGTTAAATGTGTGGAACCTATGTGGAATGTGTGTGGAACGTATGTGGAATTTGTATGAACCCCAATGTGAATTGTGGATTGCAAGTATGATGGTTGATTTGTTGGTTTTGTTGCAACAAAATCATGTTCAAACTTAGCAACCAGTGTAAATTACATGTGGATTTCATTGAACGAGTAAGCAAATAAATTTTTCAAAACAAAAATATTTAAAAATTATGAAACTGACTGCACAACCATTAAAAACTTGTGCTAAGTGTCATGTGGATTGCATTTAAATGGTACGAAAATGTGGAATATGTGGCACTTATGAATGTGAATTATATGTCTATTATAATTAAAAAAAAAACAGCAAAAATGTTACAACTTGTTATAGATGTGCAAATTTGTTGTGGATTGTAAACGGATTATTATTATTATTATTATTTACAGTTTATTTAATAAATAAATTATAAAACAAACTTAGGGAAACTGTGGGTTTATAACAACCAGAAAAGAAAATTGCTACTAGTTATCACAGATGTTCAAATTTGTTGTGGATTGTAAGTGGATGAGATTTTAAAAGCACAAAAACGTGTGGAAACTGTGGCAGAATATGAACAGCGTTTGTACTTGTATATGTTAAATATTTATCTGAAGAATCTGTAGACTTTATTTAAAAAATATGAATGAATTAAAATTAAAAAACTGATATGGGATCTTTAAGCGAAATGCGAAAATGTGTATTAAGGAATATTAGACTAAAAAATACTGATGTGGATTTTGTATTGTAATATTTGATTCATTAATTGATTATATTTGGAACCTATTCTAATATGTCAAAAAATATTATTTAAAAAAGTTGTACCTTTAGAAATGCTAAAAACCATCGACCATTTAAATGAGAAGCTTTGAAATAAATGGTGACCAGATAGCTCGTTTGCTCAGACTCAGTCAATAATTAATAATAAAAATGTTTGACTGCCCACATCCCTGTATCCCTTCAAATCTTGTAAGTTATTAACCCATTCGTTGGCATGACTTATAGATTATGGCAAGAGAGTAATATTGGTAACACGACGAAACAGATCTGATCTAATCTCCCAAAAGAAATCAGCAAGGAAGCGTCATTCTCAAATATTCTATGCACGATTCACAATCAAGTTGTTCTAAATAGTTAAACATATAAAAAATTGTGTGTAGTTTGTAGAAATATTTTCAATACAATCCACAAAGAATGGAGCCACAAGTGAATAACTATTATGGCTTTATTTGATGGTTTATGGTTGTCAAAAAAAATGTTTTAAGCCAACAATGTACATATTACTAAAAACTTTTCAGAAATATTTTATCAAAGGCAATAAAACGTAATTTCAACATACACACAAACAATGCAAAACCCAATTTTGGGAATTTTTTTTCAGAGAAATACAATTGGCATAAAAATTTTCCAACAGGTAATTTATTTGTTAGTCACAATCAACTAAATAACGCAAAACCACAATTAAATTTTGCGCACCGTATGGAAAAAACGGCAAACAAAAATTTATACAATCGTTGCGGCGCGTAATAAATGCGCGTAAAATTGCAAAGAACACAAGAAATGACATAACAATAAACATAAATATACGGCATACTATAGCAACAACAATAATATGAGAACAAATACAAAAATCAAAAACAACAAAATGTTGCTCGCATTCTGTCAGCTGTTGCGGCAATTGTACGCAACGTGAACCGATGCAGTCGTCGCGCCCATCAACGCCAACGCGTCATCATCAAAAATGCATTTTAAAGCCGGTCAGACGCTGGAAAACGGCGCGTTCGTGTGTGGTGTCGGCGCGGCGCAATGACAGTTTCCGGCGGCTGTTGGCCGGATTATTTCGCGGCCGTTTCCGTTCGCGCTTAACGGCGGCAGGCTTTTTGTTGTTGTTGTTGTTGTTTTTTTATTTTTTATTTTTGTATTTTCATTTTCAATTTCGATTTGTCGGCGGCAATACAGTGATGGCCATAAATAAACGTCCAATTTCCGAATGAGTGAGAGAGAGGGGGAGAGCAAAAGTGCGCCAAATGTGACGCGTTGGTTGATTGTGTGAAATTTTTGCTTTAAGCAAAAATGGCTAACCACAACAACAACAATATCAACTGCCAAATTGGCAACAAGCTACAATGGCAACAATTTCACAGGCTGCACTGTGCCGTTGGAAAATGTTGCTGTGCAACGAGGCCAACGTGTGGTGGACACGCGGCGCAAACTGTAATGAACAGCAAGACGGGAGCCAAAGGCTGCACTTAATGTGGCACGTCATGCTGCCGCCGCTGTTGCAAGTATTGACGGCAGCACAAACGCAAACGATGCGCGTATATGCGGTTAATTTTATGTGTCTTTCCGCGCTACCAAAATGTCTGTGTGTGTGTGTGTGTGTGTGTGTGTGTGTGACGCAGGCACCGCGGCTCAACGTCGAGAGACAACAGAAATTACGCGCGTAAATTGAAATTAGCATCAGCGAGTGCGAGTGCGTTGCCACATACGCAGGCGCGCACACAAACACAAACATTTGCATGAGCTCATGCACAGACCTGGCTGTGTGTTTGTGTGTGCAAAATGCAATGATCTGATTAAACATGGTAATGAAGTAGTCAAATGCGGTCGGCACCGTTGTCTCTTCCTCTGTCTGTCTGTCTGTTTATTTGCTCGCTAGTTCATGCATTCATTCGTGCATTCGTTCCACCGTGCACACACTTGCATTTATGTCTGTGTGCGTATGTAAATTGCGGTTTTGTTGCTACTGCTGCCGTGCGTGTGTGTGTGTGTGTGTGTGTGTGCATTGCAAATTTTCGTCTGCTTTAAATTCTATGCGATGATAATATTTTACTATACAATTTATTTGGCAATACGCGCAAAACGAGCGCCATAAATTCGTGGATGGTATCATAAAATGTGGACGGCATGTGCGCAATGCCGCATTCGACTGCTATTTGTCAATTGGTTAATGTTTTTTTTTTACTTTTGCAGCGTTTTCAGCCAGACTGAGTTCTTTTAATAAGCCTTTAAGGTATATGGGACATGTTGTCACATGTCACAAATTTCATTTGTAGCCGAATTTTATGCGGAAATTTCAAACTTTTATGATCGAAAACAAAGTCATTGGTGTAGCGCTCATTATATTTCTGAAAGCGTGAAAGGATACAAAATAAAAAATTGAAAAATAAAATTCAAATTAAAAATAAAAATAAAACTAGAAATAAATCCGAAAAAGATAAATTGTTTTAAAAAAATTTTAATATTAAAAAATAAAATTAAAACAAAAAATGTAAGTTAATAAAAAAATTACAACTAACGAAAATAAAGTTAAAATTTATATTACAAAAAATTGAACAAAATGAAAATTAGTATTAAAAAATTTCAAATAAGAAAAAATAAAAAAATACAATTTCAAAAAAACAATAAAAAATTTAAAAATTATAAAGACATTTGAAATTAGTATTAAAAATGTCGAAACAACTTAAAAATAAAAAAGAGGAAACAACAATTAATACAAAATTTAAAAATTCAAAAGAATTTTAAAAAATAAACAAGAGAAAAGAACTTTAAATTAATAAAATTGAACTAAAAATTTAATTAAAATTAACAATACAAAAAATTTAACCAAATTTGAATTAATATTAAAAAATATAAAATAATAAAAAAATACAATTGCAAAAATAAACAATTAATGCAAAATATAAAAATTTAAAATAGACATAAGAAATTAGTATTAAAAATGGCAAAACAACTATAAACAAATACAAAATAAAACAGAGAAAAGAACTAAAAAGTAATACAATTGAATTAAAAAATTAAATTAAAATAAACACTGAAAAATTTAACAAAATGAGAATTATTATTAAAAATTATAAATAAAATGAAAAATACAATTAAAAAAAAAAAATACGAAATTTAAAAACGGGCATTAGAAATTGAAAATAAAAATGTCAAAACAACTATAAAAAAAAATACAAAATACAAAAGAGAAACGAAGTTAAAATTAATAAAACTTAACTAAAAAATTACATTAAAATTAACATTACCAAAAATGTAGCAAAATCAAAATTAATATTACAAAAATTAAAATTAGAAAAAAATAACAAATGCAATTAAAAAAAACAATTAATATAAAATTAAAAAAATACATTATAAATTAGTATTAAAAATGTCAAAATAACTATAAAAAAATTGAAAATAAAAAAGAAAAACAGAAAAGAACTTGAAATTAATAAAATTGAAGAAAAAAATTAAATAAAAAAAACATTGTCAAAAATTTAAGAAAATGAAAATTATTATTAGAAAATTTTAAATATTACAAATTATTATTATACAAAAAAAATACAATTAAAAAAAACAATAAATACGAAAATTAAAAATGAAAAACAGACACTAGAAATTAAATTTTAAAATGTCAAAACAACTATAAAAGAAATTAAAAATAAGAAAGAGGAAAGGACTTAAAATTAATAAAATTGAACTAAAACACTTAAGTAACGAAAATTTTAAATAAAAAATTAGAACCAAAAATTATTGTATTTTAATATTTAAAAATTTAAATATTAAGATACTAAAAATAAAATAATAAAAATAAAAAAATAAAATAATAAAATATTAGAAATTTAAATATTAAAATACCAACAAAAATAAAAAAAAATTAATAAAATTGAACTAAAAAACTCAAGTAACAAAAATTTAAAATGAAACATTTCAACCAAAAATTAATGTACTTTAATATTAAAAAATTTAAATATTAAAATACAGTATAATCTCGATAATCCGGACAATTAAAAACCAAACACTGGTGTCCGGATTACAGAGTCTACAATAGAAATTGAGTGTCCGGATTACCGCGTTGTCCGTATTAGCGAGTGTCCGAATTATCGAGATTATACTGTACCAACAAAAAAAATTAATAAAATTGAACTAAAAAACTCAAGTAACAAAAATTTTAAATAAAAAATTAGAACCAAAAATTAATGTATTTTAATATTTAAAATTTTAAATATTAAAGAATTTAAAGAATTTAAAACAAAAAAAAAAGAGAAACAAAATTATAAAATTAAACTTGACAACTAATTAAAAAAAAAATTCAAAATTAAAATAAAAATAAAAAATGAAAAACACATAAAAAATATATAATTAAAATTAAGCCGAACACACGGCCCTAACTTCTGACAGTCAATATTTCTTTTATAAAGTGTATGTACTTGGAACTCACTGCCAAGATTTGACGTGCTTCTTCCGCCTTTCCCTCTCGCCGTAATCCTACTTCTGAACCAATTAATCAATCCATTGCCTATCAGTAAGTTGCTGTCAGCCATTGTACTATAGGATTGTTTTCACAAACACTTCCCAAACCTTCCACTACCAATTGCTCCAAAGCACAACAACAACACATGTTTTCCCATTCACCATTCAAAGTTTAAATTGCAATGACACTTCAATGCGCGGCAACTTTAATTTCCACTCTCCAATAGTCAAGATTGTGCAATGTGGAATGTAACTGTGGACTTTTAGCCGTACGTGTGCATGTTTAATGAGCCCTTCTCCTTTCGCCGCATTCGACCGCATTAAATTTATGCGAGTAAAATTGCATTAAATGCAACAAAGTGAAAAATATCAGCAGACTGAACGACATATGGACCATTCGGCTGGCCAGTGTGAAAATCAAAATGTCAAGCTTATTTTATGGCCGTTGCCGCTCCGTACAGAGCTGCTCGGCCGAGCGTAACCACAACCAACAGTCGATTGGGCAGTGCAACATATACGAGCAGTGCCCAAATATTTGTGGATATTTTAGGCTGAAAACACACACACACAGCTCCACAGGCGAATGAGTTTATTGTAGTTTATAACTTGATTTTGGGAAGGGGGGCGCAAATGTTTGCCTCAATGGCAAGTAACATAAATACACCAACACATATACACACACATATGCATAAATGGATCAGGGCAGAGGGCGTGGTGTGGGCTTTTGGGCACAGGTCAATGAGTTGGCAACTTGCGGATGCAAATCGGTAGACGAATCATTGTACACACACGCGTATACTGCAACCGCAACAAACGAACAAACAACAACTACAATAACTGCAAACAACCAGAACAACAACAACAACAAGCAAAACAGCGACAACGATAAAGTCAACAATAGCCAACATTTATACGCAACCGTAAATTTGCAATTATTCACAACGTAGCCGGTTATTAATTAAGTGCCTTAATCCTGCGCCAGCGATGCTGTGTACTTTTAAACGGTTGCACCAATACACACACACTGAATGCACATGACACGCACACACGCACACACTTTTGCACTGAAGAGTTACAGCAGCTGCGGCCGCATTGGCTCCACGCTGTAAGCGTGTGCAGCGCGCAATTCTCGACCAATAATAACAACAACAACAACAATGACGACAACAATTGCGTCGCATGCCTGTATGCCCTTTGTTTGACCACAACTCATTGGTGACTTATTGACACTTGGAACACTCGCAGCTTGAGCCGCAATTTCTCGGTGCTTTTAGCTGCATCGGCTTGGCGGTCGAACACAACCAGCCGGAGCTTATGTTAATTTTGCGTTTATAATGTGGAAATTTGCATGAGAAACGAATAGGCTAGAGGGCTGACATTGGGGGCTGCTGTGGCGTCTGAATGTGTTTCGGTTGTCTTGAAAGGTAGGAAAGGCTCGAGTGATGGCTGGTGCGTTTGGCAGTGAATGCTGTGCTGAATATGTAATATGAATGCTTGAAATTCAATATAAATTAATGATAGTCAAATGATTGACTGATTCTTAAGAAGCAACATATATATTGCACTATTAGTTTTGGCATTATTAAAGCAAATTTCCAAGGACATTGCCTAGTAAAATTGTATGCCAAAGTTTGATGAAAATCAAATTCAATGGGTACTTTTTAGGGTTCAGTAAAATGACAATTGGATCACTATTGAATACTGAATGCTCTAAAAAAAAATTAGTTATTAATACAACAAATTTATTAACAACAAACTATGTGCATAGTTTTTTACAAGTAGTCATCTTAACCCTTTCGCTACAGGTTTTTACTGGGGAAAGTTAAAATTTTTAATTTTGCTTCTTGTTCCTTTACTATTTCAAGATATACCATTAAAAAAACGTGTATACTTCTCTTCTTTAAACTTAAACATTCAGTTTATTAATTTCGTATTTTTCCTAAAACTTCAAACTATTCTAAAGACCAACAAAAAATATGTATTCTTGCAATCATAGAGGATGCATACGTTCACAAAGTAGCATGTTGCCATATGGCAACAAAATAGCGACAGGGTTAAGGTCATTGCTTTTAAATAAATTGTTTCAAGTATTTAATTTTTATTACATACGCAGTTTACTAGCTTAATTGGAAGTAATTTTATGAAGTTATAGCTACCTAGTTCACTCTTAAAAGCATATTGAGCCACATTGAGCCATAGCACTAAGAGTTTTCAATTAAATCAAATAAAATGTATAAATTCCTAGGCCCATAGCTTCTCAAGTTTATATATTTTTCTAATAAAGTTTATAAACATTTTAAATCCTTGTTTTTTTATACATCATCCACTATATTTCAATCTTATAATACCAAGTTGAATACTTATTGAGCCGCTTTGAGCGAAACCACTATAAGAATGCAGATAAGTGGTCACTTTGAAGCCTTTTTTTTAGATAAATTATTTAAAGCATTTAATTTTTTCACATACACAGTTTACTAGCTCAATTCTATATTACTGTATGAAATTTTAGCTGACTAGTTGACTCCCAAAAGCATATTGAGCCACATTGAGCCATAACACTAAGAAATTTCAATCAACTTAAATCTAGAAATTCACTGGTCCATAGCTTCTTAAGTTGATATATTTTTCTAATGAAATTTATCAACGTTTGAAAGCCTTGTTTTTGTTACGTCATCCACTATATTTCAACCTTATAATACCAAGTCGAATACTTATTGAGCCGCTTTGAGCGAAATCACTATAAGAATGCAGACAGCTTGCTAAAATAACTCATGAATTGTTATTGTAAAAAATAGTCCACTTTTTACCTACCAGCATAGAATTTAACACATACAAAATTTTAATCAAAATATGTGAAGAAAGTATAAAGTATATTGAGCCTTCTTGAGCAACAGTGATTAGAAATTAATTCTCTTTGTAGATGTAGAAGTGAACATTTTAAAGCAATGTTATTAAATATTCTATGTATTCAAAGTACAATTTGGCAATGAAATTGAAATAAAGTTTCATGAAGAAAAAATTAAGCATAAAGTATTCTGAGCCTCCTTGACCAAAACACCAATAATGTTAGGAAATATTAATCTTTGTAGTTGTAAAAGTTAAAAATTTTAGAACAATATTAATTTCAGTTCAATGTTTTTCAAAGTTCAATTCATCGACCGTACTTAAGACGAATCGTAGTAACATAACACACAACTTTAAGCATATTGAGCCATTTTGAGCAATCGAGCAATATTGCTTACAAAATATTAATTTTTCTATATGTAAAAGTGAAAAATGATGAAGTAATATTAAATAATGTTCACTGTATTTAAAAGTTCAATTCATCGACTGTATTTAAGCCAAGTTGTGATAAGAAAGCTTTGACCTAAAAGCATATTGAGCCATTTTGAGCAGCACTGCTTACAAAATATCAATCTATGCAAATGTAAAATTTGAATATTTTAAAGTAATATTAACTAATGTTGAATGTATTTCAAAGGTCAATTCATCAACTGCACTTAAGCCAGGTTGTGATGAGAAATCATTAACCTAAAAACATATTGAGCCATTTTGAGCAAAAGAGCAACAGTTCTTACAAAATATTATTCTTTGTCAATGTAAAAGTGAAAAATTTTGAAGCAATATTTACTAATGTTCAATACATTTCAAAGGTAAATTCATCGACCGTATTTAAGCCAAGTTGTGATAAAAAGCATTAATCTAACAACATATTGAGCCATATTGAGCTCATCTCTGTAATTACTACGAAAGGCAATTGAAGTGCAAACATTGTATTTTAAATTTTTATTTAAATTTCAAATTTATATTTATTTATATTCTAATATAATTATTATTTTTTTTTTGCTCATCGTAATGTTTTCCGTTTACACTTTTTATCAAAAAAAAAACCAAAAAGTCAAAAGTTCACATTGCAGCACTTCATTGCCGCTTCATTGAGTCCATATATAAATAAGTTGATGCCATCAGGCGCAAAAAGACTTCACACACACATACATAACCATCGCTGGGTAATTATGAAAAATTCAAGTGAGCAAAAACTACGCCAGCTGAAAGTGATTTATGCGCTCAGCGCCGGCCTACAATAAATTCACAATTAAATTTAAAGATGTGTGAAAATTATTATGGTGTCATAATTTCCGGTATAATTTTTCAATGCTACTATTTTCAGTTGTTGTTGTTGTTGTTATCATATTATTATTTTTTTTTGTAACTATGACATGCGCAAACTGTAAATTATGAAACAAAACAAATGCTTGGCGTGTGCTAAAACGATTTATGTAAAAATTATGCTTACAATATAAATGCCAACAACAATGCGGCAGCCGAATTACAATGCAAGAGTCGAGAAAATGGCAACAATAATTATAATGTACTTGCAATGCGATAAAATATCAACGATTAATTTGAAATTTATTGCATGTAGTTAATAATTTATTAGCCCTGCGAGTGGGCAGACACACACACACACACACGGGCGCACAAACACATACATAGACACATTCAAGCGCAGCCCTTTTGGCCATTTTGGCTGTGGGTGTTTTTGGGCGCGCACGCACCACTTATCGGCGCATGCTTAACCCTCTTCGATGCTGTTGTTTGTAACTTTTTGTTGTTGTTGTTGTTATTTACGTGTACAAGCAAAGCTGTAGATTTGGTAGCTTTATAAAATTCAGGTATAGAATTTGCAACCGGGGAATACGCACACAACATGGATATTGTTGGTTAGTTAGTGTTGTGGGAGCGGGAAAGGGGCACTCAAGTGTACGCCATACCCGCACGTTGAATGTGCGTCATGTGTGGCACAATGCGGCATGCGGGGGGTGGCCCGCTGCAATGCCGCTCCAGAAGTGTTTATGAAGTGTGGTATTGGGACTTTGTTCGCTGCAAATACTCGCTGCCATAAATTTCATGTACAAGTCAATTTACGCGATACTTTAGCACCTTGTTGTTGTTGTTGTTGGTATTGTTGCATTGCATACAGCACAGTTTGTGCATTTAATTGCATCATTTTTAGCTGCGTGCCGGCTCAATGTGGCTCAATGTCGATTTATGTTGAGCGTGTGTGTTTTTAAATTTCGTTGGCATTACGTGGTGCTTTAATATGGTTTATGGCTGTTCAAAACTAATGAAAATTTAGTAAATGTTTTCTCTGGGGGAATGAATGACAAAAAGAATGTATGTGTGTTGTTCTCAATGCGTGTGGCAGTGGCTCAGAGTGGCTCAATATGTGCTCAATAGAAGTTTATGTTGGTGGAAATTTGCACAATGTCAGTCGATATTGTGGGTAATTGTAAGCATAAAAGAGGAACACTGAAATGTGTGTTTCGGTGACTTCAAGTAGTTCAATCTGCAATTTAAAATTATTTTTTGTTTGCTTGAAAATACCCCAACATAGCTTTAAATGATTCAATGTACATTTTAAATAAAAATCTAATAATAAAAGCAATGCAAAACTTGCAATTAGACAAGACGAAACAAAACTGCAAGTGACAATTTTGAAATTTCAAATTAATTTAGTGAGAGAAGATTCATTGTCAGACCGTCAAAGAGAGGTTATGAATGGAAATAAAAGTTGAAATGCTTTATTTTTGGCAGATTATTAATACCCCTTAGGCTTAAACTCAGTGGTTCAAAGGAGCTCAATATGCATTGAAATAAATCATAATAATTTAATTTTTGCTGTTAAAACTAGTAAAATTTTTTTATACTTATAAAAGATATGAAAACATGGAATTTAGACGACATTTTAGTGATTTCTTTAGTAAAAGAAAAATGGCTCAAAGTGGCTCAAAAAGCATTTGAACTAAACTTTTAGGTTTGAGTTAGTTAAATTCATTTGTATTTAGACAAGTTGTGAAAAATTACGGAATATTGGCGACATTTTAGTGATTTCTTAACTAAAACACAAATGGCTCAAAGTGGCTCAATATGCATTTGAACGCAATTCTTGTTATTAATATTTGTAAAATGCATTTATATTCATAATTGACATGAAAACATTAAATGTAGGCGACATTTTATTGATTTCTTTACTAAAACACAAATGACTCAAAGCGGACAAACATTTCAACTAAATTTTTATGTTTAAGTTACTAAAGTTCATTTATATTTAGAAAAGTTTTGAAATTTACTTAATTTTGACGACAGTTAGTGTTTTTTTTTGTACTAAAATAAAAATGGCTCAAAGTGGCTCAATATGCATTTAAACGCAATTCTTCTTGTTAGAAGTTGTAAAATTTGTTTATACTTATAAAAGATATGACAACATGGAATTTAGACGACATTTTAGTGATTTCTTTAGTAAAAGAAAAATAGCTCAAAGTGGCTCAACAAGCATTTGAACTAAATTCTCATGTTTAAGTTAATAAAATCCATTTGTATTTAGATAAGTTGTAACAATTACTTAATTTTGGCGATATTCAGTGTTTCTTTTACTAAAATAAAAATGGCTCAAAGCGGCTCAATATGCAATTCTTGCTGTTAAAACTTGTAAAATTCGTTTATATTATTAAAAGATATGACAACATGGAATGTAGGCGACATTTTAGTGATTTATTTACTTAAACACAAATGGCTCACAGTAGCTCAACAAGCATTTGACCTAAGTTTTTCTGTTTAAGTTAGTGAAATCCATTTGTATTTAGATAAGTTGTGAAAACTACGAAACAATGGCGACGTGTTAGTGATTCCTATACTATAACACAAAAAGCTCAAAATGGCTCAATATGCACTGAGAATAATTTTATAGCTTAAAAATTGAATGATTGTGAGTGAATATTAGAAACAAAATTACAAAAGCTTCACTTAAAGTCGATTTTTAATAATTTCTATTTTTAAATCCAGTGGCTCAAGGAGGCTCAATATGCCTTAAAACGTAATATTAGCTAATTAAACAGGTAAACATAATTCATATTCATACAAGGCAGGAAAACTACATAATTTTTCGATATTTCAGTGTCTTCTCACAGAAGGCTCAAAATGGCTCAATATGCAGGGAAACTAACTTTTTGATTTTAACATCTGGGTACTTATTTTTATTTATAAAAGATACGAAAATTTGGTATTTTTGCCCACATTTTAGTTGAACGCTTTATTTTAACACAAATGGCTCAACATGGCTCAATAAGCACTAAAAATGTTTTATGGTTTAAGAAGCGATACTATCTCATTGCTACTAATATTTAGAGTGGAAACAATGTAATTTTGCTGAATTTGAAATAATGCCTTAACTCTGTTTCAATGGCTCAAAGTGGCTCAATATGCAATAAGACAATATTTTTTGTTCGCAAAGTTAGAATATTTTTTTATATTCATACATACAATTAAAATAAGAGAATGTTAACTACTTTTTAATGATTGTTTTATTAAAATTCAAATGGCTCAAAATGGCTCAATATGCACAGAAAAAAAATTATGGTTTAAAAACTGAATAAATCTGATTACCATGAATATGTTGAGTGAAAGTAATGCGTTTTCCTGAATTTTAGGTGGGTCCTAAGCCGTATTCTAATGGCTCAAAATGGCTCAATATGCACAGAAATAAGTTTTATGATTAAAAAAATGAAACAATGTTATTACCTTGAATATGTAGGGTGAATGCAATGCATTTTCCTGAATTTTAGGTGATGCCCAAACTGTGTTCTAATGGCTCAAAGTGGCTCAATATGCATTAAAACCGAAAATTTTGATGTCAACTTTTGATAAACTTACTTAAACTCCAATGAGGAGTGAAAATTAATGTTAATGAATTTTGTATGTGTTTTCGATTGTATACTGAAAGCTCAAAGTGGATCAATATATACTGGAGATAACTGTATAAGAAGATAGATTTTCAAAAATTTGCTACTATTAATATTTGAAATTAAACAATGCATTTCTAATGAATTTAGAGTGGTTGTGAATTGTGCTCCAGTGGCTCAATAAATGTAAGAAATTCATTTTCGATATGAAATTTCGAAAACTTATTTACTATATGTATATTTTTATGAATACGTCCCAATCAAATTGGGAAGAGTTTCGAATTTATTCGAAGTGTATACTCCAAGTGTATATATTTGTGAGTGTATACTCATAGCTCAAAGTGGCTCATTGTATTCCAGAAACTGTTTTATAACATGGAATTTAAAAAAAAGAAGCTTTTGTTATTGTACATGAAAATAATAAATAAATAATAATAATAAATTTTAAATGAAAAAAATTAATAAATTATAGTAATAAATAATAATAATAAATAATAATAATAATAAATAATAATAAATTTAATGAATCTAAAGTGCTTTCGAGTTGTGGTTCCATTGCTCAAAGTGACTCAACATGTGTGAAAAACTAACATTCCTCAAACTAATCACTTTCCCATTAATTATGCTTTCATGTGCTAATGCAAAATTCTTATTGTAAGAGCTAATGAAAATATTTGTTCTGCTAACATTTCTATTTGGATCAGGATGTGTACCCATATTGGGTGGTAGTAGTTATTAATTTAGCTTAAAATTGAATTTCAATCATCTTGCCAAATAAACCAGTTCCAACCACAACAATTCGATATACACGAAGCCGGTGCTATTTGACACCAATTAAGTTATACTAATTAACTGTCAAAATGTCAAAGCATCAACAGCAGCACAACAGCCAACGCCTTGGCTGACTACTCACCTGTGCACGTAAATTTTATTATACAATAAATAAAGCGTACGTTTATTTATTTGATCAACTCACACTCACAGACATGTACAAACAATGCTCAAGTGTGAGTGTGTTGGGCGGAAAATAAATGAGTCATCATCACCACCACCAACAGGCCGTACATCAGCCTCACACGATGGGCAGCAAAGCGTCAAGTGTCACCGTCATCATGCTCAGCATGTTGGCCAAATCAGTGGCCATGAGTTTTGTTGGTTGGCTGACGGGGCGACTGGCAGCGTGGTGCGGTGTGAGCGACTCACTGGCGATGTGTTATGCCGTGTCCAAGCGTAACGGAAAGTCAACACACCCCTTTGTGTGTGTGTATGTGTGCACAAACTGACCGTCGCACAGTGAGACAGTCAGTCAGTCAGTCAGACAGACAGACAAACGCACGCACGCCACACACGTACAAGGGGGCCCACTAGGCGTATACATAATAAATACAGTGAAAAAGGTTTGCTGCTGCCTTTTTTGCTGTTTCTGCTGCTACTGTCACCTCGGCTCTGGTCACTGCTGTTCGTTGTTGTTGTTGTTGTTGTTGCTTTTAGTTGATGCTGTTGGTGGATTGCGGCATTAGCCATTGCTGCATGTGAATAATCGAGCGGATACAATCATTTTAATAGACACCCCGGTGTGTGTTATACGCTCGTAATTTATACCCCGAAACGCATCCTGCGAGCCATTGGCCTCTGCGCCATTGACACACACACACACACAAACATACTCAAACGCAAACACATGCGGCCGTGCGTAGTTGTTGTTGGTGATTTTTGTAGCCGTTGGTTGCTCTACGCTCGTGCGCCGACCATACAAGCGCACACATTTACAACAACGCTTCGTTGTGTGTGTCGAGATAAAAGTTGTATTGTATACATTTTTAAGGTTATAATTCAAACCGTGGCAACAAAACCAAAAAGAAAAAAACTAGCAAAAACAGCAAAAATATTACAGTAGCGCTTGTCGGTACCGTATTGTGTGCATGTCATTTAATCCGTTATGTTTTTGCCGTTCGGCCGAAGACCGGCGTATGTTGTTGCCATTGGTAACGCGGCATGCTGCTACAACGAATTTGTAGAGGTCAGTTGAATGAAAAAAATGTACACAAACAGGATTTGTGTTGTAGCCGAAGCGATGGCACCTAAGCTGAAGTTTGGCGCTACAGTCACAATTTGTCAGTAATTGTATGAGACAAAAACAAAAGAAAACAAGCAACGATAGAAAAAAGTGCAACATTGTGAGAGGTAACCATGAAAATTGCAGTTTTTTTACAGCAAAGTGTGAATTTTGTGAACTTTTTAAAATAACCTAATATGGCTCAACAAGGCTCAAGATGGGCTACATCCAAATTGTGTTATAGTATGAACTTGAAAGTTGTGCCATTCAAATGTACATAAAACAGTGCAGAATGGAGTAAAATTTCAGCACCATGGCACATTTAGTATATAATTTAGAGCTCAGTGAACCTGAAAAAAGTCATACAATTTATGGCTTCATACCAGCTGCAGCTCAAAATGGCTCATTGTACACTTGCAGTGGTGCCATCAGCCCGAAAGTCAGCACACTGACAGCTAATAATGTGATTATCCCTTAGACTGCCTTTCAATGAAATTGCTTAACCCTCTCGGCAGCTGTGGGTCCTTGTTTTAAACACAACTTCAAATAACACTTCCATACTTTTTGTCTCTTAAATGTGAAATTTCAATATTCAAACCATGCTGACAACACATCAGGCTATTTAGCCAATCAAGTGTGCGTACATTTTCAAGACATTTAGAAAACTTTTAATGCCTTTAGTTGGCATTACCTTAACGAAAGTCATTGACTACAACATGCCGGCACACCGCTGAAAGCCATTAGCCATCAGTTTGACTGTTTATTGGAGCAGAAGAAACTTTCAGCAACCACATAGACTGCACTGACAACAGACACAACTTCAATAAGGTGTATTGTGTTGCATATGTTGCGTATAGACAACAACAACCACAATGTTGCTACTGATAACCAACAACAACAGCAACAACTACGTTCTAATACTCACACTAACGCACCCAAGTAAAGAAACAACTTGTTTTTATAGACCATTTATTTTCTAAATAAACATGATGGCTCTTAAAACCGCATGTACAACAACACTAACAACAACACTAACACCAATACGCTGCAGCACGCACACTCATGCAAGTGTACGAAGATAGTCGGCTAAAACCTGGTCGATGGCATTGCAACAACAATGTGTTGTTAGTTGTTGTAGCCAGCGTTGAGTTTAAGAGCATCGAGCTTATGTTGATGATCAGGCACTCACACTCACACACACACACAAACACACATACTTATATACATTAATCTGTTATAAATGGCTTATGTTACGGCCATTGAACGCATCGTTGTGTTGCATTGCATACTTTAAGGTGCAGTGGCATTGCGTTCCGTTGCATTGCGTTCCATTGCACTTTGCAGGTAGACAGCAGCAATGCGTATGTATGAGTGCGTGTGCTTTGGCAGTTATGTGCGGCATGTGTGACACCTTCGGTGTTTGTGTTCATGTGCATATGGATAAATATTTGCTAGAAGATATCATGAAAAGTTTTCGAAATTTATTAGCTGCAGATAAAAGTGTCTGTCCGTTGTCGCAACAACCGAATAATGTGCAACTTATGTTATTAAAATTTTAATAGCACAGACTTTAAAATTGTTGTTTTTATTGTCGGTATTATGGTTTTTGTTATTGTTGTTGTGGTGATTAGTCAGATTAGTTGAATGAACGAATTGAAAGTGAAATGTGCAAATTTAAATATCAAAACATTTATGATTACATTTCATGTGTGTGAGTGTTTTTGCAATTGCAATACATTTGAACTGAAATGGACTTGGATAAATTTTTTTAGTATAAAAAAAATTTATTGCTGTTGCATAATGCTTCAATATTTGATTATTAAAAAAATTTAGAACTATGATTTTAATATTTATTGTGCCATATATTAAAAAGTTTGCTGCATGTTTGTTAATTTTTTTTTAATACTGTAAGCTAATACTTAGAACAATGAAGCCAGACAAATATAGCAATAAAAACGTTTATGAAGTTTGGATTAGGCTCAGAGGGCGTGTACGGGAAAACCTGTATTTACATTTGAAGGCCTTAAAGCTTATTTTGAGTGACTTCTGTGATTGTCCCAAGGAGACACATTTCTTTAATACTAGAAAGACCGCAAGTTTTCCATACCTACAAACACTACATATCACATTCGCTGATATCTCGAAAAGTACACATCGGATTTGGCTAATTTTTCACAAAATAAATTTAAAAAAATATAAAATTTTTCACAATAAAAAAATAAAACTCACCAAAAGTTCATAGAAATACTCAAGAAAACACAGACATTTAAAAAAAAAACCGTCAAAATGACCGCAATAGTCTTTCTAGTTTCTAAGTGGCTGTAAGTGGCTCTAAGACTTAAGGTTCAAGAATATCATTATGTGAGTAGTCATAAGGAGCTGAAGATCGACAATAAAACAACGAAGCTCGATATTTGGGTTAACTGGATTCCATCTTTTGTTCTGGAAATTTTAAAGAGAAAAATGCTTATTGCTCTAGTCGAGCTATCATCGAAAACATTTATAAAATTATATAATTAAAAATTATAAATTATAATTAAATAAAAAATTAATAAAAATTAAAACAATTTTCCATAGAGAGTTAAGAAATTTTTTTTGTTACTTATAATTTTTTTAATATTTAATAAATAAATAAATAAAATAAAATAAAATAAAATAAAATAAAATAAAATAAAATAAAATAAAATAAAATAAAATAAAATAAAATAAAGTAAAATAAAATAAAATAAAATAAAATAAAATAAAATAAAATAAAATAAAATAAAATAAAATAAAATAAAATAAAGTAAAATAAAATAAAATAAAATAAAATAAAATAAAATAAAATAAAATAAAATAAAATAAAATAAAATAAAATAAAGTAAAGTAAAGTAAAGTAAAATAAAATAAAATAAAATGAAATGAAATGAAATGAAATGAAATGAAATGAAATGAAATGAAATGAAATAAAATAAAATAAATTAAAATAAAATAAAATAAAATAAATAAATAAATAAATCATTTCGCAATTTTTTCACTTCAATTTTGGTTCATTAATTATTCCCATCCCTAAAATTAATTCAAATCTAATTACATTTGTTTTTAAAAATTCATTTTGCCACTTTCGCCTATAAAGTTACTAAACAATAAAGAAATAATTTAATTTAACTCACTAATTAAACACAAATCCATTAAAATTAGCCGCAATTAAATACTTAAGTAATGCGCAACAATTTTCATTGCCTCCACCTTTTCGCCTAAGCTCAGCTCAGTTCAGCTTCTCGTCCATGTTGCTACCTTATCCCCGGTTAAGCCAACAATTGGCGGCAATTGCTGCGCAAAGTTGACAGCCGGAAAAAAGAATAACAGCGAATTTCTACAATGCCACTTGCTGAGCAAAGTTTCTGCTTTTAAATTATTCAATTTTACACCTTGTGGCATTTCACACCAGCGAAAGCAACAAAAACAATAGAAAGCAAACAAAAACAGGCAGCAGTAAAAATGCCGCAATGTATACTTTTTTTACACAACTTTTAATAAAAAAAAACGAGTTTTTTCCTTGAGTTCTGGCCTATGTAATTGGGCCACTTGTGCTGCGTTGGCTCGTTTCTGCCTCGTGCCACTTGGCCACTCTGTGAGCGCATTCTTCATTTGTAGCCTTAAACAGAGACGCTTGTGGCAAACCGAAAAGAAAGCTGCCACTTTTAAACAGCGAAAAAAAACAACAACATTAAAATACAACAACACTGAACAGCAGGCAACACCGAAATATATACAAAATATATATGAAAGCAAACGAACGAGCAAAGGAAGCGACGAAATCAAAAGTAATTCGCTTAATTCGAATTGTTTTTGCGTAATTTTCATTGTGTTGTTGTCCTTTTACACAAAAAATAAACATCAAAAAAACAAAAAAAAACAAAAAAAACACAAAAAATCTTCCTTTAACTACTTGCTTCGTTTGCATTCTGCACAATTTGAGTGACGTCAGTGTTGCCAGATAGTTTTGCAAAAAATCTGAAAATTTTTAAATTAATTTTAAATTTAACTTTAATACTAGAAAGGCCATTGCGGTCATTTTGATGGTGTTTTATTTTTTAAATATCTGTGTTTTCTTTAGTATTTCTATCAACTTTTGCTTTGGTGACTATTATTTTTTAATCGTGAAAAATTTTATATTTTTTTTAATTTTTTTTTTATTTTGTGAAAAAATAGTCAAATCCGATGTGCACTTTTCGAGATATCAGCGGAAATGATAAGTAATCTTTGTAGGTATGGAACGCGGGGAAGTACCTTCTGTCGCCACACAAAAAGTCTTTGCGTCTTGGGCAAGGCGTCGTTTCAAAGTGGTGAAGGACTTTGTCTATCTTGGTTCCAGTATCAACACTAAAAACAACTTCGTACCAACAGATGTTGCTTTGGGCTCCTTAGGCTATCGAGAAGTAGAGCCTCTCGATTAATAAAACTTACGTTCCACAAGGCACTTATCATTCTCGTCCTCTAATATGGGTGAGAATCTTGGACGTTGTTGACTACCTAAGAAAGAATATTTAGATACTCAGCAAGATTTTCAGTTCTCTACGCTTGGCGTGAAGTCGAAACCTCTCTCTTTGCTAACAAAACATACGTTCCACAAGGCACTTATCATCTTTGTTTTTCGTCCTAGAAAAGTCAATACCACACTGGCTCTATTTCTAAAGATACCCTAGCAAGACTTCTCTACGATACGCCACCTGAAGGCCGCTGAAGAAGACTAAACATATTTCATCAATATGGCAACTCTGCGTTTTATATTGCAATGGCACATGGCGAAAACGAGAGAAAAAGCTACAACAACGACAAAATCACAGCGCCAAATTACAAAACGATTTCTGGTGCACAGCATCGAGTACATTTTGCAAAACTTTTTAATTAAAAACTTTTTAACGTTGTTTTTTTTTTTCGTCCTTCCCCATTTGTGCGCTTCCCCTCCAACCAATACCACTTCGTCCCACGATGCGCACACACATTCGTTTTGTGCTCTTCATTGTAAATTTTTTTTTCTGCGCTTTCAAGTTCAGTTCAGCAACTCTATGCTGGCTACAACAACAACAACAGCAACAACAACAACAACAATAATAATAAAAAACAGCATCAGCGAATTATCTGTTAACTGTGCGGGCAATACAAAACTGAGTAGGCGTGGCTAGCTGCAGGCGGCCAAAGGCAAAATGGCGCAAGAAAATTGTGAGCGGCTGGCGGCAGCGGCGAAAACATTTAATGTGCCGCTAGGCGGCGAATCTAGTGAAGCTATAACAACAACAACAATAATTACTGGCGGCTGTGCCAGAGTGCCAGATGCGCAACTGTTGGTGGAGGGGAGCGAAGCAAAGTAGGGGGGCGGGGAGGTGAGAAATTCAAATTACCACTTACCACGAAGCGCGGCAGCAAAACTCGCTGCTGTCATTCCTGATGAAACATTTGAGGCGAAACGCAAAATGCGTAAAGTGCGAGCGGGTGTTTCATACTTAGTGACTTTTGTTATTGCTTTTGAGGCTAATAAAGAAAATGTGTTGCATACTTTGAGGCATTTGAGCGCAATTTAAGCTTGTAGTCAAGATGAAGGAGTGAGACAAAATGCTGTCGAATGCTGCGGTGGCATGGAAAAGTAAACATTTCAGTTTGGACTACGTGTAGCTAAAATTAATGGCGCAGCTTATAGAAACAAATTTACTGTATATGTTTAGGCGAAAGTGTGAAAACTGATTGAAGAATCATAAAATGGCTGCGTGGAGTGCGCAAAAATTCAACAATTTCATGTTAAATGCTGCAAAACTGCAGTTTGCTGCAGCGCCTAATGGTAGGCAATGAATTTAAACTAATTACATGCACATGACACCGTCAACTGGAGACCAGCCGCCTTTTATTTCCTTTAATGTCAGCGTGCGCGCATTTGTTGCTTTTGTACATTTGGCTGTTCGCATGTGTTGGCGTGTCTCTTGTGACTGCTACAAATTGATTTCGTTGTTGTTGCATAGCTTGTTGTTGTTGTTGTTATTATTGCTATCAATGTTGCAATTGCAGTTACAGGCGAATTATTCCAGCTAGCAGATTGTGCAATTATCGCCAATTCAACAGCACAACGCAACTGCAACAATTTTCGCACACATGCCAACAAACACATACATGTAAATACTAGATACATACATACATATGTACACAAAACTGTATGTTGGCAGTTGCTTGCGCCAGTCGAACATTTGCAGTGGTGCCGCTGCGCTGAGTAGAGACAGATTTTTCGGTGTAACTTACAAATTGACAAACGCAGCTATACAAACGAGCACACATGTACATACATACATACATACACATGAACATACATATGTGCAGTTACATGTCGCCACACATACGCATGCATTTAGTGCATTTCAGCTGCTCATTTGCGTCCATAAAGTCAACTTTCGAAATGTTGCGTATACGCCACGCAGTGCCCCCAGTGGAAAAACGATAGGGAAGAGAAAATGTGAGCGCTGATACACTCAGTTGTATAATTAAAATATTGAAATGAATGGACACATGCATAAACGCACACAGCCACACAACGCTCGCAAGCGGGCAGCTGCGCTCATTTCTGTGTTCACTTGTAATGCGTTCGTGTAATGTGTTTACAAAATAGCCATATGTAGTCGCCATTGTTACCGTTATTACTAACTGCAATTAGTATTATTGTTGTTGTTGTTGTCGTTTGTGTTGTTTTATTTGTAATTATTATGTTAATTCGCACACATGAAATTGTAACTGATTTTTTATTTATTTTTTTTTTGCTTTGGTTGTTTGTTTGCTTTGTACATCATTCACTGACCGCCACTGTACTTCCGCTTATCTACCGCTCTGGCTTCATGCGGCCTGCTTCTATGCTGCTTCTACTGTGTAATTTAATTGAAAGTTAACGTGCGCTTATTTGGTTGCAAATTACTCTCTTGTGCCGCTGCAGGCTCTGCCAAAAGTGCGTCGCTCACATGGCGGAATTCAATTAAATGCAAAGTTTCTGTGATTAATTTTCAGTTTATTTATTGTTTGTACTTTTTTTTGGCATTTTTGTGGCAGTGATTTTGTGGTTGGTTTTATTGAGCATTTTGATTAATATCGGCTAAGCGTGTGGCAATAAAAAATTGCATAAAATTTAAATCAAAATCGAATTTGAATGCAGTGAATTTATTACTGTAAGCAATCGAGAGCTAAGAGCAGATTTTTTGTGGGTTTTAAATGCACTCAATATTTTAAACTTTCAGGAATTTTTAAGAACAAAAAATAACTTGAATACTTTACTTTAAAGCCATAAAAATGTGTCCGGAAAAGTCGTAAAAAAAACAACAAGTGCTATGGTTTGAAAGAATATTGAGTCAAGTTGAGTCAAACAATAAAATCAATTCTATTAAACAAAAACAAAGAGATATCGCAAGTTTTAAATAAAAAGTTTTTTGGAATAATTCAGCCAAATTTATCTCTCTGGTTATACGTTGAACACACTTTGAGCCACACTGAGCCAATTTGAGCGCACAAAGAAACTTGAATACTTTTCAACTTTTCAACCACTGGATACTTTACTATAGAACCCGAGAAGCATCAGGTAACACAAAAAGTTCTACGCTTTCAATTATATGCCGTCCATACTTTGAATTTATCCATGTTGATCGCATTGAGCCATGTTGAGCCAAACAATAAATTCAATTCCAGTGAAAAAAACCATTACGTTTTGCAAGCCTCACAGACTGAAATGTAATTAAGAATGATGTGGCTTAATTTTAAAATATTTTGAGCCATATTGGGCCAATTTGATTTGGCAAACAAACTTGAAAATTTTGTTACAAAGCCACAAAAATATGTACATGTACGTCTTGGACAGTAAAAAAAAGTTATACGTTTTCAATTATATGCCTTTCATGCGTTGAATATTATTAAGCCGTGTTGAGCCAAACAGTTAATTGAATTCTACTAAATGAAAATGAAAAATAAATGAGAATAAATTTTAAAAGCTCAATTATAATTCTCTAGCTATACGTTTAACGTACTTTGAGCCATATTGAGCTATTTTGAGCAGAACATAATTTGTATTCATACAACAGGAAACCAAGAAATTGTTCACACCATAACACTGAATTTGTATTTCACTAAGTTTTGCGTTTCAAGCTATACGTATTACACACTTTGAGCCAAATTGAGCCATTTTGAGCAGACAATAGAATTCATGTTAGGCTAAAGAAAATATTTAGATCATAACAACAGGTCATAAAGAAATATACTTGACCAAATTTTGTGCTTTAAGCTGTATTTGTTACAAACTTTGAGTCACCTTGAGCCATTTTGAGCCCATAATGATATCCATTTGTTAATAAAAAAATGTTCAGACCACATCCGTAGGTTATTAGTTAAGATTTTACAAAATGTTGCGTTTCTATTTCCACGTATAATGCACTTTGAGCCACTTTGAGCCGTTTTGAGCTCAATTTAAAATGCGACTCATTTTATAGAAAATATTTACACTACCACTTAAAGTAATAAAGATTTATTTAACCAAATTTTAATATTCTCTTGGTATGTTTTTCTTGCTTTGAGCCATCTTGAGCAATTGTGAGCCATTTTGAACCGATTATAAAATTCATCTGTTAATAATAAATGTTCAGACCTCGTCTGCAGGTTATTAGTTAAGACTTTATCAAATGTTGCGCTTCTATTTCCACGTATAATGCACTTTGAGCCACTTTGAGCCATTTTGAGCTCAATTTAAAATGCGATTCATTCAATAGAAAATATTAACATTACCACTTAAAGTAATTACGATTTATTTCACCAAATTTTAGTATTCTCTTGGTATGTTTTTCTTGCTTTGAGCCATCTTGAGCCATTTTGAGTCGATTATGAAATTAATCTCTTAATAGAAAATGTTCAGAACTAGTCCGTAGGTTATTAGTTAAGATTTTATCAAATGTTGCGCTTCTATTTCCACGTATAATGCGTTTTGAGCCACTTTGAGCCACTTTGAGCTCCATTTAAAATGCGGTTCATTCAATAGAAAATATTAACATTACCACTTAAAGTAATTAAGATTTTTATAACCAAATTCATATTCTCTTGGAATGTTTTTTTTTTTTTGCTTTGAGCCATCTTGAGCCATTTTGAGCCGACCATAATATTTATTTCAGTCAATAGAAAATGTTCAGACCACGACATTAGATTACACTGTGCGACAGCTTTTTCTAACCCGGAACCGACCAAGACTAATCGATAGTACTCTTATAGAGTAACAAAACCCTAGCTGGGTTTTGCAAAGTTAGTTGCCTTTTAAAAGTTACAGCCGTGTAAAGTTTGTGTGTATTAGGGTTTTTATAACCAGTTTTTTCTTTATAAGTCTTAAGATATTCAAAATTTTGTATTGCTGTCTGCAGCAAACTTGCTGCTAATGCTTAGATGAAAAAATTCTGTGAACACTGTGTAGCAAAATTATTACACCTTATCGAAATTTTGGAGGCCAATGTTAAAAAAATCGACTTTTTTTGATTGTAATAAAAAAAGGTGTTTTTTATTCTATTAATATTAATGCCAACACGCATTTGTATTGCCAAAAATAAAAAAAATATGCTAAACCCTCTAACGTCACAAAGACATGTTTTTTTGCAAAATAAAGTGAAAAAATTTTCAAGTCTAAATTTGAAATTTTATTGTATACATATTTCAGTCTGTTTGAAAAGTTTTGTGCATTCAGTTTAAGCGTCGTTTTATCCTAAAAGTCCTCCGGTTGCGTTTGCTGACTACACCAACAAATTTCCGCCAGTATGGCTTCAGGAGATTTCTTTCTTTTGTATCTGAGCAAATAAATTCACTTTTTACAATGAAAATTTTAATTAATTGAAATATGTGTTTATGGTAAGTACCTTATCTCAAACGGAAGCGCGGTCTGATGATATCGCTCGCCTTGTTCGTCTGATTCTGTTGAAAACTTCACTGGTTATAGCCTCAAAAAAACCAGACTGAAATATGTAAGGGAGAGGGCTGGGTTGTGAACCGGATTTTGTTTTTTGGCTCTAACTTTTCACATAATAAAGATATTGAAAAATCGAAGATATCGTTGGAATGGTGAACAAAAGAGGGTTTAGCATATTTTTTTTTATTTTTGGCAATACAAATGCGTTTTGGCATTAATATTAATAGAATAAAAAACACCTTTTTTTTATTACAATAAAAAAAAAGTGGATTTTTTTAACATTGGCCTCCAAAATTTCGATAAGGTGTAATAATTTTGTTACACAGTGTTCAGAGAATTTGTTCATCTAAGCATTAGCAGCAAGTTTGCTGAAGACAGCAATACAAAATTTTGAATATCTTAAGACTTATAAAGAAAAAACTGGTTATAAAAACCCTAATACACACAAACTTTACACGGCTGTAACTTTTAAAAGGCAACTAACTTTGCAAAACCCAGCTAGGGTTTTGTTACTCTATAAGAGTACTATCGATTAGTATTGGTCGGTTCCGGGTTAGATTCCATGACCCCAAAATTGTCGCACAGTGTTATTAGTAATTAACTTATTTACCCAATCTCCTCCCTCCCTTTGTATTATTTTTGTGCTTTGAGCCAGTTTGAGCCATTTTGAGCCAAAAATTAAATTTGTGTTCTATTAATAGAAAACCAGGAAAATGTTCAAATAAAAACCTTAGGTTAGTAAGAATTATTTAACTAACTCTTAATTTACTAGCTGTGCCTTTCCTATGCTTTGAGCCATCTTGAGCCACGTTGAGCCTAAAATAAAATACTATAGTTATTAGGAAATGGTAAAAATTAGAAAACCATTATCCCATTAGAGTAATTGTGAATAATTTAACAGAACTTGGCGCTCCCAATTTAAACTTTCACATACTTTGATCCATCTTGAGCAAAATTTAAACTCATATTGTTTTGAAGAAAATAACTTTAAAATTATAAGTTTTAATTATTATATTTTTAATCACATTTTGCGTTTCCACCTTCAAATTTTTCATACTTTAAGCCACTTTGAGCTATATTGAGCTAAAAATTAAATTCAATTTCCTTATTAAAGAACCAACAAACCTTCAAGACTGTAACCTTGTATAATTATGAATTATTTAAATACATTGTTTTTAACAACCAATGTCTGCTTGCTAATGATTTAAGATATTTTAAGCCACATTGTGCCATGCTGAGTCAAACATCTTATTTGCAAAATTCTGCAAATTGCAAGACATTACACGATTGCAAACACTTTTTAATGTATTTTTTTTAAATACTCATTTGCTATGCCACTTTTTACACGCATTTAATATTTGTATCCGGGTGCTTGTGTTGGTTTAATGTTAAAAGTGTTCTTAAGGTTATTTTTAAAGGCGCATAATAACAAAAATTTTATGCTTTTGCAGCACTGTGAGCAAAGTACGCTGTTGTCTGCGCTTGCCACAATTAGCAACAACAGCACAAATTTTACTAATTTGCATCTAAATGCATTTTTGCAACAAACGCGACGCTGAAGTGCGAAGCAGCTGCCAGTTCTGCAACAGCCACAAAGTGCAAAAATTTGCGCCTTTTAACTCATTAAGCCAAGAAAAACAGCCAGGCACATATATACGCACACACACACACACATATACACTCGCACCGCCTCACACATGACAAGTGCTGTCAAGTTTGCGTCTACGTTTTTTTTTTTAATTTCTCGCGCTTGTTAGCTGTTTTTCGGGCGCACTCTGTACAGGTGGAAACAAAAACAACAACAACAACATATAAGCACTACAACAAACGTTGGTGAATTTTCCACTTCTGACGCTTTTCATGCTGCGGTCGACCGTAAGCGGCGCTGCGGGGAACGCGGGCAGCGGTTAAAGTGAGTGTGTGCGCGCCAACTTCAAGCACTTCAAGTTTCTTTTACACTTTTAATGTTCCTTATTATCTGCTTCTCATATATATGTTGCACTGCTGTCAGTGTCTCTGCGTGTGTGTGTGTGTGTGTGTGTATGTTTACAGATATGTGCAAAGTGTTTGTCATGCACTCAAGCAGCGCCATTTCAGTTGGGCGTTCGTACGTTCGTTGCGTTTGATTTAATCCTTTAAGCCATGCGAGTTGTTTGCACAGCATTTGTGAATGAGTGTGTGTGAGTGTGTGTGTGTGTGTGTTGCTGTAGAAGATTGCAAGTTGTTTGCTTGCTGCTGTTGTCTGCTGTTGTCGTATGTTGCATAATTAATGAGCATCTCGACTTTTTGCTGTTATTCGCGCTTCTTTACTTTTACTTTTCTTGTTTTGTCTGGTTTATCTTTTCTCTTTCTTGTTATTTATTTATTGTTTCTGTTAACACAAAACATTGACAGGATTTTAATTTTGTATGTTTATTTTCTTGGTTAAAATTTATAAACACTAAACCAACTGTGGGCGATAAGCAATTAGACAGCAAATTAGTTGCACAATTTTGATTTTTTTATTAGTCATGTTTAAGGTTAAACATCTTTGAAACTAAGTTAGCCTCATGGCTGAAATCTGCACAAATTATAGCTTAAAGTGTTGACATTAGTTGTCTCAGCTTTTATGGTATTTAGTGTAGTTCGAAGACACTTTGAGCCATTTTGAGCCTTATTGAGGCATTGAGTAATGAAAATGTTAAAAATGTCAAATTGAATGAAAATATTTCATTGCGGGAAGTGCGTAAAAATTATATACATAACAGGTGAGCTGAAAAGTTCGTAGGCTGACACATATGTACATAGATGGCTTTACTAGAATTCAATTCATATGATTTTTATATAATTATAAATATTCACAAGTGGTAAATATTTTAGTTACAGTACCAACACGGTGTTTGTGTGTGTAAAAGGAAGTTCCCTGAGTGTTAGTCTAAAAATAAATATTCTAATATCATGTGAAAGGCGTTAATTATATTCCTGAAAGGTTCAAGTGCTTATGTTGTCATAATTTTGCGTCATCATTGCTTTCATAGTTGGTTGCATTGGCCAATTTCCGCATTAGTATCACTCATAATAATGACGAAATCATCAGCTTGTAGTGGTGCAGTTGAAAAAATATTTTCTGAAAATTTGCTGAACAAGTATAATGCCAACTAATTACATGTTTTTTGTTGATATTTGTGATTTTTGCTAATTAAATTTATTTATTTATTTGTTTATTTATTTATTTATTTATTTATTTATTTATTTATTAATTTATTAATTAATTAATTTATTAATTAATTAATTATTATTAATTAATTAATTAATTAATTAATTTATTAATTATTATTAATTAATTAATTAATTATTTAATTATTTTATTTATTAATTTATTTATTATTATTTATTTATTCATTAATTTATTTATTATATTAATTAATTTTATTTTTAATTTATATAATTAATTAATTAATTAATTAATTAATTTACTTATTTATTTATTTATTTATTTATTTATTTATCTATTTACTTATTTACTAATTTATTTATTTATTTATTAAATTTACCATTTCATTTTAACTTTTTGTTTTAAATTTTTCTATTTGTAATTTAAAATATTTATATTTTTATTTTCAACTTTAAACTTCTTTTAATTTTTAAATATTTGAGGTTTTGAATGCTTTAGTTCATAATTGGATTTTTTTAATTATCTGCTTCTTTAAGTCCATCATTTACATTTTTGAAATTTTTTTAAAATATTAAATTTTTAACTTTTACCTACCATTTCTTATTTTTAAATTTGTGAATATTTATACATTAAAATTTCTAAAATTTTAGAGATTCGTATTTTTTTATTTTTTAATGGTTTGCTTTATAATTTATAATTTTTTATTTTGAAATTTTGTATTTTGTTTTTGCTTTTTAAATTTTGCATTTGTGAACTTTTATGGTTTTGAATTTTTAAATTTATAATTTGGGTTTTTCTTTGATTTTATATTTCTTTAAATTTTTAATTTTTATGGAATTTTTAATTTTTTTTAATTTCAAATTTTTTATTTTTAAATTTCTACTTCGTTAAATTTTTCATTTTTAAACTACTTTTAAATATATATTTTCTATTTAATATAAGTTAACATACTTAGCTTTTTATCTTGTGAAATATTTTTCTTGCAAATATTCTAATTTAAAATAAATAATTGTTATTTACAGATTTAAAGTAAACATTTTAAAAATTTATATTATTTTTTTATTTAAATTTAAGTTTTTAGTTTTTTTATGCTTTTTTATTTAAATTTTTCATTTCTAAATCAATTTGTATTTGGTAGTTTTGTTTTTGCTTTTTAAATGTTGAATTTGTAGTTTTGAATTTTTAAATTTATAATTTGAATTTTTTTTTGAATTTTCTGTTTCTGTAAATGTTCCTTACTTTTTATAACTTAAAATTTTTAAGCTTTTAATTTGTTAAATTTTTAAATTTTGTCTACTTTATTTTTTATTTTCTATTAAATATAGGTTTTTTAGTTTTTAAATTTATGAAATATTTTTTTCGCAAATATTTTAATTTTAAATGAATTTTGTTATTTGCCGTTTTAAATTTAAAATTTTTAAAAGTTGTATTTTTTTTAATTTGAATTTTTCTTAGTTGTTTAATTTTTTTTTATACGGTTTTATTCGAATTTTTGATTTCTAGATCCTTAACTTTTTAATTTTTATGTTTTAATTTTTTTTGCATGTTCTAAATTTATATATTTAAAATTTATTAATTTTTTTGTTCATAATTTTTTGTTTGGATCCTGCGCTTGATTTAAAAATTTACAAATTTTGGAATTTCCGCATTTTGTAATTTTTACTTCTTTTTACACATTGTATTTATATTTTTATATTTGAAAATTTTTATTGTTTTTATTTTGGAATATTTGTATTTTATATATTATATATTTTTATATTTATATATGATATTTTTTGTATTGTATTTGCATTTGAAATTTTAATAAAGTTATTATTGCTCTATTTTTAATTTTTATATTTAAATACTTTTATAGTTTTATATTTTTCGTCTCGATTTATGTTTTTATGGTTTTTATTTTTTATCTTTAATTTTTTTTATTATATTATATTTGTTTTTTTTATTGTTTTGTATTGTTAGATGCTTGATATTTGTATATTTGAATTTATTTTTTGTTAGATTTCATATAATATATTTAATTTATTTATTTATAATTTAATTTATTCATATAATATATTTAATTTTTATATTTTTAAATTGTTTTATTTTGAATTTTTATATTATTAAAATATGTTTTGAATATATTAGTCTTTCAATTTTTAAACTTTAAAATTTCTAAAGTTGTGATTATATAAAAGTTTTTTTTAAGTTTGATTTTTTTAGTTTTTTCTGTTGTATCGTTTTTTTATTTCTTTTATTTCTTAGTTATAATTATTTTTTAATTTATTTTGTTTTTATAGTTTTTTTTAACTTATAGTTCGCCTATTTGACATCATAAAAGCAGAAAATCAAATGCAACTTATTAGCATAAATTAACTGGATCTGTCTACTTGACTTTAATGTCTCATTCAATTTCAAGTTTTTTCAGTAAAGCTTGGCATGTCTATAAAACCTAACTTTTTCGAGTCTGTCGCCATTGACTCGAAGAAGTTATTTTTTTCAAAAATATTTTAAAAGCCTTGCGATATATAGAATTCAAAGCTAGTTTGCTTTAAAAATTTCTAATGATTTTTTTAGTTTATTTCGTTTTAATTTTTCCATAGCATAGACAAGTTTAGCCTAAAAATTATTCTTACATTTTCGTTCATGAATTTTATATTTTTATATTTTCGTTCATTAATATTATATTTTTATAATTAATCAAAACAAATTTTTTCAGAGTGTATGAATTCAGAAAAATGAAACGCGTAGGTGAAACTTACAGCAGCTGGCTGCGAATGTGTGCGTTGTTGTTGTTGTTGTTTTCTGGTTATTGTTGCTATATGAGCATTTGTGTCAAAAACTTTAGAAAGCACAGAATGACGTTATGTAACCACAACAAGAACACAATAAGATGCCAAAGAAAGGCCGAAAACCGCACGATGCCTTTTTCTGTGTTTCTATGCTGCGCGTGTGTGTGTGTGTGCGAGAGAGAGTGTGCGTTAGCGACACTGCATAAACTGTTGTTTATGCTAGACAATTAAGCGACAGTTGTTGTCGCATTAACAGTACAAACACATACACACATAAAGACGATAACAAAAGGTGTGACTGTCATACAATGAGACGAATAGAACGAGAGCAGCGGCAGCAACCGAGAGCGACGTCAGCAAAGGATTTAATGTGTGGCAACCAGGACCACACACACACACAAAGAGACACAAAACAAAAAGACACAAAACAAAGAACCAAAATAGACCCAACAATACAAGCAACAACAAACTGTGGCATGTGTAACCATGTAAGAACTCATTGTGCGGCTTAAAACGTTGTCCTTCCAGTTTGTTGATCGACTTTTACGAAGTTTTGCATGTTTTGCCTTCTTCGTGCGCTCATAATTTCCGAAAAATTGTGTATTTATGAAAATGCCAAAATTATAAATTCTTTTTCTAAACTAAAACAAACGAAAATGTTACACTAAATAAATGAAAAATGAACGAACGCCAACCAATCGAGGCCGCGCCACTGGCGCTGACGTTGTTGGCCGTCCGCCGTTCGATGTTTGGTGCTGGGCTGTGCTGTGCGCTCGCCTCAGGCCAACTGGCCCAATGCCAATTTGCCATTTTTTTTCAAAACTATAATTGCTCGCGTCTGTATTAATTTTTTCACGATTATCTTTTCACTGCTGTTGTTGCTGTTGGATGTTGCTGACGTTTTGCACACACACACACAAAGTCGCACACAATCGCATATAGCGACACAAATGTAATTTTGCTGTGTATTTTTAGACGCTTCGAAATTGCATAAACAAAACGCGCGCTGGCAACACTGAGCACAACATGCCACGGAAAATATTATTACGAGACGCAATAAATTATGACAAATGTTTGCGTTCAGCCCGTTTGGCTGAAACTTGAAGAAATTTCATACGTATTTCGTTCTGTCGGCGCGTTGCATATGTTGCACCAACAACGATTGCGCCAATTTATTGTAGCATTTAGTATTTGGCATTATAAATAAACTTACGCTCGGTTGTTTTTATAGTTCGGACATAATTTATGTAGCGTGTCGCGCTGTACACATACCTGCAACGAGAAGAAGTGAGGAGAGCATGAGAAAATGTCGAAATTATTAAATTGAGTATTCGCGCTCGATTTAAAGCTAAATGTAAAAGGCAGTGAAAGGGAATTTATTGCATAATTTATATGCGCCGAAATAGCTACGAACTGTGGGCTTGATTTTCTGTGACATTTATGGCGACTGATGCGTAGCAAAGCAATGTTGAGCCACTTTGAGCCATGGGATATGGAGAGATATGTGTTCCATTTATGATGTAAATTATAGTTTAGCTGATGGTTTGGAGTTGTGACATGGTTAATGCATCTAAAGGTGAGCTAAGAAGTAAATGGTTAATTTTGTACAAGAATTTGAACAATTGTTGGGAGAAAATTAATATTGAGCCACTTTGAGCCATTAAAAGTGA
This sequence comes from Melieria picta, assembly GCA_964056695.1. NCBI lineage: Eukaryota > Metazoa > Arthropoda > Insecta > Diptera > Ulidiidae > Melieria > Melieria picta. The sequence goes on along the minus strand of OZ057400.1, from coordinate 109,685,238 downwards.
ACACATTGCTTTAAATTAAGGTTTAAGTAATTAATGACTGAAATTAAATATAAAAATTCTGATAGTAAATGTGACATTTATGGCTGCTGATACAAAGCAGAATCATATTGAGCCACTTTGAGCCATTCGAAATTGAGGGACATTGGTGAATCTCGTTATTTGAAATAAAATTTAAGTCATGATTTCGAAATTCTTGAGTTCAAAGGTGAATAAAGAATCATGCGTTTCATTTTAAATCAAATTGTAAGCAATTGATTTAGTAGAACTTAAAATTGAGCCACTTTGAGCTACAGAAGATTGAAACCATATGTCACAATAATGTTGTAAAATAGTTAGATTTTAATTGTAAAGTAATAATTCCTGGTTACTATAAAGAACCTTATGTGTAATGTGATATTTGTGACAATTGATGCGAAGCAAAGCAATATTGAGCCACTTTGAGCCATTCAAAATTGAGGGACATTGGTGAATTTTGTTATTTGAATTAAAATTTGAGTCATGATTTAAAAATTCTTGAGTTCAAAGGTGAATAAAGAATCATGCGTTTCATTTTAAATCAAATTAAATGCAACTGATTTAGTAGAATTTAAAATTGAGCCACTTTGAGCTACAGAAGATTCAAACCATTCGTTGCAAAATTGTTAGAATTTAATTGTAAAATAATAATTCCTGGTTACTATAAAGAATCTTATGTGTAATGTGATATTTGTGATAATTGATGCGAAGCAAAGCAATATTGAGCCACTTTGAGCCATTCCAAATTGAGGGACATTGGTAAATTTTGTTATTTGAATTCAAATTTGAGTCATGATTTAAAAATTCTTGAGTTCAAAGGTGAATAAAGAATCATGTGTTTCATTTTAAATCAAATTGTAAGCAACTGATTTAGTAGAACTTAATATTGAGCCACTTTGAGCGACAGAAGATTGAAACCATATGTCACGATAATGTTGCAAAATTGTTAGAATTTAATTGTAAAATAATAATTCCTGGTTACTATAAAGAATCTTATGTGTAATGTGATATTTGTAACAATTGATGCGAAACAAAGCAATATTGAGCCACTTTGAGCCATAACAGATTAAATGAAATGAGTTAAATTTTTGGTATGATTTTTTGGTTGGGCAATAATTCTGAAGTAGCTTCATCTGAAGCTGAGTTAATAGTTATACGTTAAAATGTATGTAAAAATCAGGTTTAGTGATGAGAAAAATAAAATAAAAAATATTAGACCACTTTGAGCTATGAAAAGTAAAAACAATTCATTACAATTTCATAATAAATCACTGATTTTCATTTATTATAGGAAACCTAATGACAGATGTGAAATTTGTTACTATTGATGAGCAGCAAAACCAAATTGAGCCACTTTGAGCCAATGGATATGAGAAGAAATTTGTAAAATTTAAGGTTTGAACTATAATTAAGTTCATAATTTTAGATTTAATGGATCCAAAGATAAGTTTAAAATCATGTGTTTATTTTTGTTTCAAATATAAACTAATAGTCATGGGATTAGTTAATATTGAGCCATTTTGAGCCGATATGAAGAAAAAGTAGTTAAATTTACGATTCGAAATGTAACTGAGTCCATGATTTAAAATTTAGTCGATCCAAAAATAAGTTAAATTGAGCTTTATTTCAAATTGGGAGTAATTGGCAGTGGAAATGTGAATATTGAGCCACTTTGAGCCATTAGATATGGAAAGAAAATTGTAAAGTTTACGATTTGAATTAAAGTTCAGTTCATGATTTCAGATTTATTAGCCCCAAAACAAGTTTAAAATCATGTGTTTATTTTTGTTTCACATATAAAGTAATATTTATTGAATTAGTTAATATTGAGCCATTTTGAGCCATAAGATATGAAGAGAAAATGGTTAAATTTACGATTCGAAATGTAACTGAGTCCATGATTTAAAATTTAGTCGATTTAAAAATAAGTTAAATTGAGCTTTATTTCAAATTGGGAGTAATTGGCATTGAAAGTGTTAACATTGAGCCACTTTGAGCCATTAGATATGGAAAGAAATTTGTTAAGTTTATGATTTTAATTATAATTCATGATTTAAGATTTAATCGATCCAGACACGAGTTAAGTTTAGTTCTATTTCAAAAGTAGAGCAATTGGAAATGTTAATATTGAGCCACTTTGAGCCATTAGATATGGAAAGAAATTTGTTAAGTTTACGATTTAAATTATAGTTTAGTTCATGATTTAAAATTTAATCGATGCAGAGATGAGCTAAGTTTAATTCTGTTTCAAAAGTGGAGCAATTAGCGAACGTGTTAATATTGAGCCACTTTGAGCCATTAGATATGGAAAGAAATTTGTAAAGTGTACGATATAAATTATAATTTAGTTCATGATTTAAAATTTAATCGATGCAGAGACGAGTTAAGATTAGTTCTATTTTAAAAGTAGAGCAGTTGACATTGGAAAAAATAATATTGAGCCAGTTTGAGCCATTTGAAATGGAGATAATTTTGTAAAACTTATGAATTGAATGATATTTAAGATTAGACGGAAATAATTCTATGTAGTTTGTTGGTCTTAATGGAACTCAGTATTCAAGAGTTTAATTTTGTGTGGAAATTTAAACAAATGGTAGAGAAACTGAGACTTTGAGCCATATTGAGCTGTAAAATAGGCACAAAAAAAAAAAACTTACAAATGATTCTGAAGTTCGAATGAAGTTAGTAGGTCTAAAAGTGAATTAATAATCATGTGTATAGGTTAGGTTAGGTTAAACTGGCTGACTCTATGGCCTCGCTTGGATTTCTTTACGTTAAGAGTAACCGTGGAGATCTATAAATATACAAGTGAACTTTGGTAGGGCGCTGGACTTTATTTTGAACACTCCCTCCAGTCCCTCAATCAGCGGAGTGCCTAAGTGATCAAATTTTGAGAACGCGGGATAGAGTCAGAGAAGATGTTCCAGAATTATTCTCAACTTGGTGAATATACTCCAAATCAAAAATAATTCGGCACTTGAAAATTTTGTTAAGCAATTGTCTTACATTGTTTTATTTCAAAAAATTACTTCAATTTGTACCAAAGCTTTGTAAAGTTATTAAAAAAAAACATTAAAAACTAATTAAAGACATTTCGTACAATGACAACAGGCGCAAAGTGCCCGAAAGCATGAAATTATAAGCACAACATTCCATGTCATTTCGAGCTTTTCCCCTCACTTCCCATGGCCAACAAGTCACATGTACTCGTAGTCTGTGAAGTATTTTTTTCAGCTCGCTTGTGTCTAAAATGTCTAACATGTGTTTTAATTAAATTCACAAGCGAAAAGTTTAATGTTCACATACACACACACACACATACATACAAATATATGAATTTGTATTGCATGTGCTGAACTCGCATGAAGAGTTTGAGCGTTATTTGTTCACTTTTAAAATTTAGGCCGCCTAAATGTATGCTGCACTTTTGGGGCAATTACTGCACAGACACTGAAGGCAGCGATTTGTTTCATTATCTCCACTTTACATGTATCCGTGTCTATGTTGGTTTATTTGCATTTATATTTTAATTATGCACCGTGAAGTGCTGTCACCTTTGCTTGCTGGCTTCAAGCGATACGCGACAGCGGATGAGGTGCGTAAAAATGTATGTGTTGCACGCCTTGACATATGCAAACAAAAGTAAGAATAGCAACGCTCTGGCAGACAATTGAATGCTTTATTGAGAGCGGTAGATGTTGATTCAAATGCGCATGCAAAAGTGTGTGTGTGTTGGTGCTCCCCTATGAGCGTCTGCCAAGTGGATTATTTGCTCAAGGACTGCGTTACTTTTTATCTTCACATTAACACACACACGCGCGTGCTTTGTTGTTGCTATTGTTGTTGTTGTTATTGTTGCTTTGCTACATTGCTCTCGGTTGCGCAACAATTGACGCTGGAATGTGTGAGTTTTTTGCCTACGCTTTCGTTCCTTTTTCAGCCCGTCAATGCTGATTTTCCCTCTGCGTGCTGTGGCCATTATTGTTGATACCTTTTCCAAAGAGGCACAACGTTTTGGTATTTTCAAGCAAGCATAACATAATGCTTGATAATGCAAATATTTGAGCTTTAAAGTGCTTGCCATAAGAATGTATTCAGCCTGTTGAAACGAATGCAAAACATCGAGCAAAAGCCTCAAGGAATCTTCTTTGAATTTCACATATGTGTAATGTGCCTATGTAAGGCCACGATGCGCGGTGTGGACTCATTGTTGTTAATAAATATGAAATTTATTAAATTAAGTGGCTCACATTACACAATTTTTGTGCTGTGAAGCTAACGTTACGTATAGAAATTGTCTGGCTTAAGGGTGAAGGCAGGCAACTTGGCGCAAATAAAGCAGCAAAGGCTGAAAAATAATTTGGTAAAAGTTAAATAAAATTAGGCAAAAAAAAAGCAACACACAAGTGGCTCAAAGTGGCGCAAAGTGGTTTTTGATGGAAAATTTCTGGGCGAATTTGTGTTGAAGTAAAGTGGAAAAGAGCAAAGCATACTTTGATGAGTTAAAAAGAGTGATTGATGATTGTTAAGATGAGTAAAAGTGGCTTAGGGGCTTAAGGGGAAGTTGAAGAATTTTATATGAAAAAAGTGTGTTGGCTCAAAGCGCTTTGGAAATGATTTTAAACAATTTTAAGATGAGAAATTTTGTATCAAATGAAAGCTAAACTGCTGTGGTGTTCAAAGAAGCAACAAAAAAAATAAGAAAATGATTGATTTTAAGATAAGAAATATTTTTGATTATAAATTAGAAAAACAGTTGTCATACCAAATTAAATCTTTAGAGTTCTGATGTCTGTACGAAAATTTAATGTAAATTTTTTGATAGAAATAAGTAAAGCAACAACAATAAAAATCAATAAAATAAAAATATAAAATAAAATATAAAATAAAAATTTTATGACAATTAAGTGATAGTTTTTATGATAAAAAAAAATATATTTTCAGGGGAAACTTCAGTTTCTGACAGTCTGAAACCTTAAGAGTTCTGTTGCTTGTAAAAAAAATAATTAATTAATAATTAATAAATTAATAACAATAAGCAAAGAGAAAGCAAAATAATTTATTTTACGACAATTCATTTCATTGAATTGATTAAATTTAAAAAAAAAAATTCAAAAAAAAAATAAAAATTTATTTTAGGGAAAATTAGACCCCAATTTCTGACAGTCTGAAACCTTAAGAGTTCTGTTACTTGTAAGAAAATTAATTAATTAATAATTAATAAATTAATAATAATAAGCAAAGAAAAAGCAAGACAATTGATTTTACAACAGTTAATTTAATTGATTTGATTAATTTTTGATAACAATTTTTGTTTTGGGGAAAATTGGACTCTAGTCTCTGACTGATCTGAAACATTTGGTGTCGTGTTGCTTGCAAATTATTTTTTATAGACATAAGCAAAGACAAAAATGAGAACATTTATTTTATGACATTTTATGATTGATTGCTTTTGTGGTAATAAATATTTTTGAGGGCAAATTGGTTTCTGGCTCTAGTTTAAATTCTTAAGAATCGTAATGTTTGTAACGAAATTAAATGTAAATTTTTTCATAGAAATTACTAAAGCAAAAAGAAAAAAATTGGTTTTATGGCAATTGATTGATCTTTTTTTTGATAAAAAACCACTTTTTAGACTCTAGTCTCTGACTAGTATGAAACCTTTAGAATCCTCTTGTTTGTAAGGAAATTAATTGAATAATTTTTTTTTAAGAAATAAGCAAAGAAAACGTAAGAAAATTTATTTTATGACAATTGATTGATTAATTTGTTGATAGAAAAAATATTTTTGGGAGAAGAAACTTTAGGTGTCGTATTGCTTTTAAGGAAACTAAAAAAATTTGTGTTCCTAGAAATAAGCCATGAAAAAATAATAAAATCTATTGACTTTTTGACAAAAAAATTATAATTTTTAAGAAAAAATCTGTATCAAAAAATAATAAAAAATAAAAATTTTAATTTGTTAAGATTTATGAGGGAAAATTAAACCAAAATAGTCTCTAATTTAATCTAAACTAATCTGAAACCTTTAGAATTCTGTTGTCGCTTGAAAGAAAACTAAAAAAAATTGGTTTTCCTAGAAAAAGCCATGGAAAAATAATAAAATCGATTGACTTTTTGACAAAAAAAATTATAATTTTTAAGAAAAATTAAGCTTAAAAAAATAATAAAAATTAAAAATTTTAATTTGATAAGATTTACTAGGGAAAACTAAACCAAAATAGTGTCTGACTAATCTGAAACCTTTAGAACTCTGTTGTCTGTAAAGAAATCAAATGAAGATTTTTTTCTTCGAAAAAAGTAAAGAAAAAGTAAGAAAATTGTTTTTAAGACAGTTTAATGGTTTATTTTATGATAGAAAAAAGTATTTTTGGAGGAAACTTGGACTTTAGTCTCAGACTGATCTGAAACCAAAGCCTTTGTTTATTGTGTTGCTTGTAAGGAAACTAAAAAAATAATTTTCGATCGACTTTTTGGCAAAAAAATATATATATTTTTTAAAAAAGCATCAGTATAAAAAAAATAAATTTTTTTATTATGATAGAAAAACATATTTTTGGAGGAAACTTGAACTTTGGACCCAGACTGATCTGAAACCAAAGACTTTGTTGCTTGTAAAAAAACTAAAAAAAAATTTTCGGTCGACTTTTTGACAAAAAAAATATATATATTTTTTAAAAAAGCATCAGTATAAAAAAAATTAAATTTTAATTTAAATCAAGATATTTTTCAATAAATTCATATGTGTATCAATATCTGAAAAATCGGATATAAACATTTAGAAAAACTAAAAATCCAAAACCTTAACATCAAATCTTGACTTTTTGAATCTTTTTATTTTTTTTAGAAGCAAACTCAAATTTAAAATTTCTCATAACATTTGTCAATGCCATTTGAATGTCTAAAAGTATCTTTATGCGCCACTAAGTTTTAATAATTTGTTAGATAATTAAAGAGCAAAGTTGCGCGCATCCATTGGAATTAAAATAAAATATTTTTAAACGCCACATAGCAACAACAAACGACATTAGCAGCGCAAGCGTGGCGCCATATTTCAACGCCAAGAATTTCGTTTATTTGCCAGCCTCCACTTGAATGTTCCCGCCTGGCCCACTTTCGCGGCCACAGCAAATAAAGTCATTTTCCACTAATCTGCGTTGTAGGGAGCGCGCGCGAACAAACTGCAATAAATATATGAACTCAGGGCTCCCTGGGCCATCATTAAACTCAGCTGCGCGTGAAAGTAAACTTTTCATTAATTTTCATTCTGGGCGCTCTTCGGTTGGGCCACTGTCTCTCGGTATCTGGAATGGGCGGCAAATAAATAAATTGCACTACACCGCTGAATTTAAAATTAACAAAATTTTTGGAGAAAAATTTGCTCATTCGCCACACCCGTCAGCGGCGCCAACCATGGCGTTATTATCTCCGGAATCTCTGCGCCCAGCACCCGATGCGGCTCATTCCATTCGTTGCCGCGTGCCGCACAGTCAAAATTATTATCCTTATAAAATTAGAAAATATTCCATTTACTATTTGAAAAATGATTGCAAGCAATTTCATTTCCGTTTCCTGTAGCCGCGCTTTCGTCGTGGTGTGGTGGCGCGGCGCGGCGCGTCGCTCAGCCAAAGTTGGTTGGTTGTTCGAAACTAATTACAGACTCATAAAAACCGGCGGGGGATGCGCAGACGTTCGCTTGCCGCGTTAGCGATTTCGTTGTCGACGACTGCTAGTGTTGTTGTTGTTGTTGTTGTGAATTTTTTACACGCGCACACTCTGAAAATGTTAATCCCCAAAATGAATGGTCCACGTTGTGGACCGAAACGGCGCATGGGGGTTTCAGTTTCACTGCAACAACAACAACAACAACAACAAGAAATATGAAGCAGCCGAAGCAGCAGCAGTGGTCGGAAGCAGCCAGCAGTGCGCTAAAAAAGTAACAACAAATGTATGCTGCAAGTGCCATCAAAATTACCAGCAACAGCAGCAACAACAACAACCAACACTAACTGGTGTAATTGTAATAAAACAACAAAAACAAAAAAAAACACAAGTAAAGTAGCGCCCAACTGCTCGAACAGCTGTTCACGGCTGAGAACGAGAACGTCAGTCAAAGACGGAGCGGAGGTGTAGAGGGGCACTTGCCACCCGGACAGCGGAAACAGCATCGAGCAGCGCAAACATTAGCAACACGCCCATCAAACAAAATTACCAACACCCACAAATTTTGTCAGATTTTGCTTAATTTTTGTTGTTGCTATTTTTTTTGTTTTCACGACGAGTAGGAAGAGACCAACTGCCGGTGCTTAGTGCAATTACTGTGTAATTTTTTTGTTGTTGCTATATTCTGTTGAATACATGAAAATATGTGGTGGGTTTGCATTGCAACAACAAACACCATGCAAAGCCCGTAAGCGCCACTGTCGATGAACTGGCAACACATAAAGACAAATGAATTGGGCGGCAATTTGGCACAAAGTTGACACATTTCTGTATGTTTTGATGACTTTTGCGTTTCCATTTGTTGTGACTCTTGAAATGGTTTTGTGTTGAAAGCTGAAAGTATTGGCTGAAGACTGCGCCTTACTCTCTTATGAGTTCAGTTCTTGGTCTGAGTTACATGGAATCTCCTGGTACGACATTAAGTCCCTAAACTTTGCTAGGAACATACTCACAACACTAAGAAGCTCAACTGGTTCCGCTAGCGACCTATCGGAGTCTATGTCACATCGGTCACATCTAGGGTCACACCCGGAGTATTGGTCTTCGGGAGAAAATCCACTATCTTAGTTTTGACACTTTCTCAATAGCTTTCAAGTGCCAGTAGAATCGGTCGATTGTAGTTGTTCACTTGAATTTCTCAGCTGTTACTATCAGATTTAATTTCTTAAGTTCCCATAGGTTGTTTTCTTTGAACGTTTGCGGGCACTCAGATGATGGTTTATGACCAAATCTATAATTCCGATTCCGATAATTTTGGAACAAACTTTGACCCTAACTCCTTTAAAACTGATTTGGGTTGCAGAATTTTTTTATGAAATTTTCTTAACTGTCGAAGCTTTATGGAAAAGGAACAAAATGCATTTCACCTTTCATGCACTTGTCCCACATTATCTAAAAGAAGCAAAACTCACCTGAGAAACTTCTTTCAATCTATGAAATCTAGCCAATAAGACTACACAGTCCATTAGGATTCGTAAGGAGCTCAAACTGGTTCAATTAATTCTAGTATTACAAACGACTTTCATGGCCTAAGTGGGTTCCACCACTTCCACTTACCTTCTCTAAGCATAACACCGTGCGACAAAAATTAAAAAAATTTTTCGCACCGGGAAAAATTCATATGTGCTTGAAACTAGAGACCAAACATAGTAATACTGCGTACTCAGTTTTTTATTTCTACATCCTTTCTCTTTTTAAAAGGACTTCAAGATTTTGAAGGGGATAAAAAATATAAAAAAAATAAAAAATACTTAACCTCGTTAGAATATGGCGAGAATATGTATATCAAATGAAAGAGGAAAGGCTCAAGAATTTAAATAAAATTGATTTTTTTATCTATTTGTAAAAAAAGGATATGAAAAAGGTCCTTTGAAAATTTTAATCCTTTATATCGTTGAAAATTTACATAGCATTTTCTTGGATTTAGAAATAAAGAACTGAGTACGCAGTATTACTATGTTTGGTCTCTAGTTTCACGCCCATATGGATTTTTTGCGGTGTGAAAAATTTGTTTTTAATTTTTGTCGCACGGTGTAATATGACGTAAATGCTACTTTGACACCTTCATAATAAATCTTAATTTTCTCACTTTCCGACTTGTCTTTAAATTGTTTGTATTAATGTCGAATAAAGTACAAAACAAAGCGCTTTGAATTAAAAAAAATCATATACATATAATCAAATATGATAGCTGTGATTTCTATTTACAGGGAAATAAGTAAAATAAGGTAGCTTCGCTGCTTCTCTATGAGAAACACTTAGGCCTAAATGGCCCATTGCACAGTGATTCGTTCCATAGACAAAATTAAAAAATTTATAGTCTCAGAATTTAACGATTTTGATGTCATTTGAAAAGTAAAACTCCAACTAAGAAAACCCCACAAAATCTGTGCAAAAAATTAATTAGTGTGTATGCAAAAGCGGCTCAAAGTTAAAACTTTTTCAAAAACAAATTTAAACACATATTTTCTGTTTTTTAGTCGATTGAGTAAAAAAAATTGTAAGAATGAATGGTTACCAAGAAGTTGCTAAAACTTTCAATATAGATTAAGAAATGATGTGGCCATTTTCGCTTTTCATATTATCTCAAAATTTGCAAAGCTGAGGCTTTTACATCACTTTTAATTTAAAATATTTTTCTAAATTAAAAATATGAAAATTGGCCAAACTTAGCGGAAAATATATAAAAAGTATGTTCCTGGATTTTTTTTATTTTAAGAAGCATTCTTTCTTTGTCAGATAATGTAATTACATCCTCCGATATCTTCCGATCTCAGAAAATAATTATATTTGGAAAGTGGTCTAAACACCTTTTTTTCGACAAAATTAATTTTTTTTATGCCTAAAAGTATGCAAATGAAAAATTGAGAAAACTGCAAAAAAGCAAAACATACGTCTATTATTATCGTTTTTATTGCAAAACTAAAGGGTCCTAAGACAATTTCTGTTACTCTTTGCAATTATCAATGTTGACGTTACCGATTAAATGTAAAATCTGAAAAATCTAGCCAACACACTCGTTGCTGTAGCTTACTAAAAATGACGAAAATTGCAAATTTAAGTCTCAGACATTGCCAAACTCCAAAGTTTAAGAAAAACAAAATGGAGAAATTTAATTCAGCAAACCATGATAAACTATCATAGTATACCAAATTTTATGAAGAATGGACCATTCCTTCTAATTTTTGTCGAATCACTATGCATTGCAGTAAACAATTTTCAGCCGTTTGAAATTTGTATGATTTTCTGATTTTTCACTGTTAACTCTTGAAATTTTAGACCAATAAAAAATCGCATTACTTTTGTAAAAAACCCAATAGTTCTTAAATTTGAAGTTCTTAAAGAACTTAAAGAATTCTGCTGCCTTGCTGTAGCAGAATACTTTACTTTACTTTATACCATAGAAATTTATTCCCAAATGCATGAAAACGACCACTAAACCAACAAACGGACCGCTGGCATGTAAGGTAACAGTTTTTTGTTGCACGAGTTTCTGTAATATGAGCGCATAGACACACACACACACACACACACATGTAAGCAACAGTGCACACGGGACACAAACCAAACAAATCCTTAACGTCTGCTTCCTTTGTTTGTTTCCTTTGGTACTTTCTTAAAATTTCATTTCATTTTAATATTTATTGTTTTTCCAGCTTCAGTAAACACACACACATGTCAAAAAAAAAGCCGAGCAGCAAAACTAACTGAAAAAAATTGCAAAGAGAAATAAAAGCGAAGGCAGGAAAAGGCGAATGAGTTGCTCAAATTGAAATTGTCCTTAGCAGCTTTAGGGGGCTAGGAAATATGCCTTGGACTGCTGCGTTGAGGTTGACAAACGCACACATACACACACACACTCGCACACCCACACACGCGCAAATCGAAGGGCGTAGCATTTCAACCACCTTCAAGTTTGCGCTTTTACAGCTTCCATGGCTGCGCTGAGGCTGCGGGCTATGAAACGAAAATTGTGCGTACAGCAGGATTTTTGTGGTGGCAGCAGATAAAAGACAGAAAAACACAAACAACAACAAGCAACAAGACATTAAAGGGAGACGAAGGAAAGTGTGCGTCAGCGTCAGTGGCAACGAAGAAACTTTGTCAGCATTTTTGTTCATCAGCAGCCGCAGCAGCAGCAATGATTATCGTCTCTAACAGTGTGTCGGTGTGAGTGGCTGTGTGTGGGTGTCTGTGTCTGTGTGGCATTAACCCCGACAACATAAATTCATAACAAATTCATAGCGCGGTGACATGCCGCACGCCGCCAGCGTCGACTCGGAACCCACAACCGGGAACGCGAATGCGAACGCACAACCGACGCCGGCGATGCTGTTTTGCGTCTCGGACTGAAAGGCGAACACCAAATTTTTGCGGCATGAAGCACGTGCAACGGCCGCAACACGTATTGCCCTGAAGCGCGAAAAAGCAACGCGGCCGCCTAAAATTAAAATCGAAATTTTATGCGTTTGCAGCGCGTTTTCGGCTGTCATCGTTATCGTTGTTGTTGTTTTGGGGTTTTTTATTGCTTTCACTGCGCCAACAACTCTGGTTGTTGCTCCTTTTCGCCAAATGCCTACGCGATATACTTTTATGTTTTATGCGCAGCGCGACAAAACACCAAACCCAAAGGACCTCACCAAGAAATTTGCAGTCTCCTTTGGATTGGCGCGTTTCGGTTGAATTCGCAGCTCAGTTCAGCTCAGCTCGGTTCGTGTCTGCGGGCAATGATGCGTATGGTTTGTTTGTTGTACTTGTTGTTGTTGGTGTTGTAGCTGTCCATTTATGTTTACAATGGCAATGGCGTTTTGGATGCTGAGTGGCAACCCTGCGGGCATTGTCAGCGCGTACTTGAACTTCGCTTTTATGCGCATTATTATGAAGGCAGTATTGTTGTTGTTTTTGTTTTTGTTGTTGTTGTTAATTTTAGCATTCCGCATTCGTATAAGCAGCGCCGCTTTATATATTCCCTTAATGGCAGATAATGACGTTGGCAAATTTTAATGTCGTCGATTTTGTCACAAAAACAAAACATCAAATAACAACAACAACAAAAAGTTTTGTAACTTTGTTTCTGGTCCTGTTTGTTGTATTTTGTTTGGCAATTATTTAAGTACGTCGTATTATTGTTGTTGTTGTTTTTGTTGTTGTTTTGCAGGTAGCATTCCCACGAGAGAGCATTGTTGCACGTTTTTGTGACAGGCTCGTGTGACAATCGAGTCGCGGCACAGCGTTGAAAATTGTTACGGCACTTTGTTGTCATCTCCATTTTATTTATTTATTTATTTGCCATATAATTTTTTGTTTGTATGCCACTGAAAAGTTCAAGAGTCGTTATGGTCATTTGAAATTTTTATGCCATGGCGCGCGCAAGTTTACATTAAGTAAAGATTTTGGTTTGAGCAATGAGGCTGAATTCATTGTGAAAGGTGAAAATACTCAGATGGTGGAACAAAGATGAAAGCCCAAAGTGACTGTAAAAACAAAGTGTAAGATGTCGTAGAAGGAAATGTATTATTTTTGCATGAAATTTAAGGAAGGCTTTGTAGTTAGAATGATGATGATGATGAATGACGTTGTCGCAAATGACCACAGAACCATTCACTTAAAAAATTAGACGATTTTGTGCCGATTTAGTAGAAATTCCCATATAAAATGATGTATTTTATTTTTTGTGGCACCAATACATTGAGCTTCTTTTTGTATCCAATCTTATTTAAATGGTTCCAAAGAGATTCTTGTGCAATGTTTAGTTCCTGGACAATCAAAACAGTGCTTACATGACAGTCGAACTTGACAATTTTTATGTTTTACTGACATTTTCTACAATAAGCGTTCCATAGCGTGGTGCATGCTTGACCTCGAAACTACTGGAAAGGAATTGTGAAAATCAAAAATGAGCTTAATACTTTTCAGATTTTCAGACACCTTTGTCAAAGAAAAACTTAAAAATATGGCTTATTTTCTCTTTGCTGGTGTCCATCTTTGAAGCGTAATCAAATAAAACTGAGCCAAGCAATCAAAAAACTGTCTGAGAATCTTCTTTAGTACAAAGTATTTTCTTTCCAATGCTATCCAGCGTAATACGATCAGACTTACACAACGCGAGACACAGATTACTAAAGCTATCTATTGAAAATTTAATGGAATTTTTAAGAATTGTTTCTTTAACGCGCGTTCAAGCAAAATTGAGTCAATCAAGTCATCAATCACTGACCCAAACATTTTATTAATTTAAGTTTGAATTTAATTATTAATTTTTAATTTTTTATTTATTTTATTTAAATTTTTTTTATTTATTTAAATTTTATTTTTAACATATTCTGATCACACTTATACAAAGCGAGATACAATTTACCAAAGTCATCTATTAGAAAAATATTGGAATCATTGCGTATTTTCTCTTCGACACGCGATTAAATAAAACTGAGTCAGGAAATCAAAAAACTGAAGTCTTTTAAGAAGAAGAAGTCTTTTAAGTATGAAATTGTTTCCTTCTGAAGCAACCTAACATATTCTGATAATACTTATACAACACGATATTGAGATTACAAAAGTCATCTCATAGAAATCTAATGGAATTCTTGAATATTCTCTCTTTGACGCGCAATCAAACAAAACTGAGTCAAGCAATCACAAACCTGTCTGAGAAGTTTCTTTAGTATAAAGTCTTCTCCTTCCAACGTCATTCAGCGTTATATGATCAGACTCATACAATGCCAGATACAGATAGCTAAAACCATGTATTAGAAATTTAATGGAATTCTTGAATGTTGTGTCTTTGACACGCGCTCAATCAAAACTGAATGAAGCAATCACAAAAGTGTCTGAGAAGTTTCTTAAGTATAAAATCTTATCTTTCTAACGCCATCCAGCCTAATATGATCAGACTTACACAATGCGAGATATTGGCTTGGAAATTTAATGGCATTCTTGAAAGTTGCGTCTTTCACACGCGCTCAAACAAAACTGAGTCAAGCACTCACAAAACTGTCTGAGAAGTTTCTTTAGTACAAAATATTGTCTTTGTAACGCCATCCAGCATATTCTGATCATATTTATAGGACGCAAGATATAGATTACCAAAGTCAGCTTGGTTTAATAGAAAAATTCAAGAGCTCAGAACAGTTAATAATGGACTTTTTTACAATATGGACTTTTTTGAATACAATGGCGGTTTGCAGGGTTCAAACCTCCTAAAATATCTATTTGTCACAAAAAATGTGATTGACAACTATGTTTTCAAATAGTTTTGGGCTCAAAAATTGTGTACGAAACGCCTTCATAGCCCTAAATGAAATCCTCAGAGTGTCACTGAATTTAGACTAAAACATTTTGAGCCACTTTGAGCTGCATTTTTTTACACAAGCAGCTATTAAAACTTGTTCAGTGCCATATTTTTGTCTATTCAGAAAGTATTTACAAGCTTGAAATCCTCAGACAAGACTAGAAAAAAATAAATAAACGTCACACTATACAAGCAACTGACAGTTATCACATAATTACCGTCAATTAGCAAATGCAATTTAATTCACATTGGCATTGAGTCATTCGCATTCGTTAAAAGCAAATAATACGCTGAATTTAACAAAAATTATGCACTCGAACAATTTCCCCCCCCCCCCCGGTTTTCCATGCATACTTTTCCGGGCATTTAAAAATGTAAGCATCTACGAGAAAGGAAAAAAAGCAAAAAAAAATGAAACAAATAGTCAACGCAAAAGCGATTGCTCACAATAACGACAACTGTCAGGCGACAATATTCGCTTGGAAAGGACACCGGGGACACCAGTGTGGCAATCGAGTGGAGCGAGAAATCCGCACGCTCAGCTCGGTCCCGCGACGCCGCGTAAAGCGTGTAAAAAGTGATTTTGCCACTTTCGCTGTAATTTTCCGGCGATGCAGAAGTGCCAGGACAGCAGTCGACATAGCCATCAGCATAGCGGCAATCGTGTTGTTTTTGCGTGCAGCCACCGCGCGTATACTTTACAAGCGTCAGTTAACCGCGCCAGAGCAATAATAACAGCGGAAGTTGCCACCAAGTTGGTATTTCATTTCCGTTTGTTGCAGGCAGCAGGCAGCTGCCACTGGAAGCATTCTCGCTTCTTTGCTCTGTGTCGTCGTGTTCTGCCTGTCCGGCTGACTTGTTTTACTTTATTTGTTTTCATATATTTTTTTTGTCGCTGCGCTGCTCCCTGGCCGTTTTCATTTTCTTACGCTTTCGCTGATTTAGTGCGAAACATTATTCTTTATTATTTTCTTGAGCTGAGTTTTTATTTCTCGCCGCCTCGAGTCAAACTGGGCGGTGGACACTACTCAAATGCGCCACGCGCTCTCAACTTTGCTACTTAAGAGTGCGCAATTTTTGCTATGGTTGTGTGTTTTTTCCAAACTTTTTGTTGTTGTTGTTGTTACTTGGGCGCTACCAAAGTGATTTGTCATATTTATTCAAGTTGATAAAATTACAAAACGCTGCTAGCGTATAATTTCTGAAGTTATCTTTTGCATTGCAGTTGGCGCAAAGTCACAAGTTCATGCACACGAAATGGAAAATTGCAAAAATGCGAAACACGAAAGGAAGTTGAAGGAGCAAGAGCGCACATAAGAAGCACAAAGTGCGTGGGGTAGAAAAATTGTGCGCCACAATTTTGCTGCACAAGCAAAAGTTATGCGACGAGAGCGCAAAAACTGCTGCATGGCATGGCTAATATTTTGTGTTGGGGGTTAAAGTCCAATAAAATATTAGCCACGTTGAAAGGTTGCCACGAGCTGATGCCAGTAATATTGAATTTTTTGAAATTGTACTTATTTTAGGGCATATTGAGCCACTTTGAGCCAAAAATGGCTCAATGTGGCTCAATTTGCTTTTGCCAATGGAATAATGAAAACTTTTTGATGCATTTCTTTACATAAGCAGACAGACTTTCATATCAACTAATTGCAGTTAGTGAACATGTGCAAGAATTGAATGAAAACACAAATTAAGTTTGTTTACCAATTTTCTAATGCCACCATTGCACTCGAAAATGAATGCTTGCCATGACTCTCAAGTAATCACACTTGGTCTGCTGTTTTATGTAACAACAACAACAACTCCAACCACGCCTTTTACACTACAAGATAAATTAAAATCCCATCAACCGCAAATATTTTACACATTAAGAAAATTACTGCATTTCTGAATGTTTGCATTGTTGGCCCCCACCCCAACAACTCTCACCAACAATTTTTTGTGCACTATTTCTTCTTCTTCTTTTGCATACATACATACGTAAAGTAGCCGCAAAGCGATCTCATTTCACATTCATTACAGCAAATAAAATAAATTGCTGCAGCATGGCTGGCATGCGGCGATATTAAATGTGATCTCCTTCAGCGTGGCGGAAAAGCACCGAAGGAACTTGGCGGAAAATACCACCAACACGAAAGGCGTTAGAGAAATAGAGAAAAAATTGCCAGTTGTACGGCCGCACACAAAACAGCACAAACGCGCCAAGGAAATGCGATTTCTCGCCGGTGGGTATAATGCAAGACGCAATGCAAAGGATTCGTTCGCTGTGGCAAAATGCGGAAAATGTCGCATGTCCGGACGGTTGCGCTTTTTGCCATTGTTGCTGCAACCGAGTACAAGCGAGAAGCGACTAACACTGTACGGAGTAGCGTGTGCGCGAGTGTCGTTGTCGACGCCCAGCTAATGGCCAAAGTGTACAAATTACACTTTAGATTATGCACTCTGGCACTTTTTGGACATAGCCACACGCCAGACACGCCCACCCGAAAAGCATCAGCCACAAAACCGGAATGCAGCGCTGCTAAGAAATGTGCTGGACGGCAGTGTGCGTCTGTGTGTGTGTGTGACCTGAAGACGCGCCTGCTTTGGCACAATTACGCCCCCTCACACACACACACTGAGTGCGAGTGCGCTCGCAAGGATAACACCCACACATAAACTATGCCATATCACACTGTCATCGGCATCGTTTAGAAATCATTAATGGCATCAGCATCCACTTTAAAGTTGTTGGCTCTGCTGTGGGCTAAATTGCTGCACGAAGGAATGTACTGCCACATGCAGCTCTCAGGGAATTTGCTTTAAAAATGTTTGGCTAGTCGAAAAGAAAGGCTACGCTTGTGCTTATCTGTGGGCCATAATGGCTTCCTTGTTGAAATGAATGAGTGAAGTTACTTGGGGCGAGGCAAAATTGCTGTGAAATATTGTGCGCAATTAAACGAGTTGAAAGTGTGTTAACGGGTTGACTGACTGTGTGGGTGAGCAAAAGTGATTTGGTGGTTAGAAGGGATACACATTGAGCCACTTTGAGCTTCATTGAGCCAGGTTGAAAGTGATTTTAAGTGTTTAAGTGGGAACACATTGAGCCACTTTGAGCTTCATTGAGCGAGGTTGAAAGAGATTTTAAGTGTTAAAGTAAAGTGGCAATTGGAAAGTGGAATTTATGCAGTTTTACGAAGGTATTTTAAGATTAATTACAGTAAATTGAAACTCGAAACTCAAAACCATAAAATACATCAAATTAAAATTAAAATTTTTTTAAAATTAAAATCATTGAGCTCCAACAATTTTCATAATTTCCATACAATCTTCTTTGAACTCTTCCATTAAACATACCTCAACAATTTCAGAAACTAGCCATTTCGTAGCCATTTCTACTCAACACTTAATTATCAATTAATTGACTATGGCTGGCAAAAAAGTAAAAAAAAAATTGTGTCTCAAGAATTGCTGAAATTGACCGGAAAGGGATACAATTTAAACATTACTCAAAACCATAAAAACTTCAAATTAAAAATAAAATTTTCTAAAAATTAAATATTAAATTCATGAAGCTCCAAAAATGTTCGTATTTTCCATACAATATTCTACGAACTCTTCAATCAAACACATCTCAACAATTTCAGACATTTTGAGCAATTTCTATCAACACTAAACTACCAATTAATTGACTATGGCTGGCAAAAAAGTAAAAACAAAATTGTGTCTCAAGAAATGCGGAAATTGACCGGAAAGGGATACAATTTAAACATTACTCAAAACCATAAAAAACTTCAAATTAAAAATTAAGTATTAAGTATAATTAAATGTATAGTTAAATAACACTCATACGCCACGTTGCGCTGCGCAAAAAAATGCACATATCGCAAATACACAGTTTGAATGTATTTTTTTTTGGATTGGTGTCTTAAGCAAATGTGTTGGTCGTTAAAATATCTACAAACTTGCCGAAGACAGTAAAGCGATATTCGGTACGATTTAGGACCTATTAGCATTTAAACGTTCGAAGACTTAAGCGGCAAACTTGACGAAAATTACCAAACTTCAAAGCCGGATTTCTCATAAACTAGAGCCAATCTTACCAAACGGCTGGTGGATCTCAACTCAGTATACCTATAGGAAACTCACCCAGTAGGTCCCCCCCCCATGTCTAAATTTTGGACTTGCACAGTGTTATCAATTAATTGACTGTGGCTGGCAGTAAAGTTAAACAAAAATAATTTATCTCAAGAAATGCGTAAATTGACCAGAAAGGGATAAAATTTAAACATTACTCGCAACCATTAAAAACTTCAAATTAAAAAAAAAATTAAAAATTAAATTCATTGAGCTCTAAAAATTTTCATAATTTCCATACAATTTTCTTCGAAGTCTTCAATCAAACCCACCTCAACAATTTCAGACACTTTGAGCCATTTCTACTCAACACTTAACTATCAATTAATTGACTATGGCTGGCAGCAAAGTTCAATTAAACACTTGCAGACACACACTTTGAAGTGAATTATTTTCATTTTGCGCTCATTAAGACGCGTCGTTAAGTACAGAGCTGAGCGTTTGCTTGTCTTTTTTCACTGTGTCAGTTTGTTTGTGTGTTTACTTGTATGTGTGTATGAGTTGAGTTGAGTGAATTTTAATTAAAAAGCGTTTTGCATGCCGCATACATCAAAGTGACTTATTATGCATTCATTTATTTGACGTTGTTTATTGTCAACAATACGACAAACATTCACACACACACACACATACACAGAAAGAACGCAATGTGCAGATAAGCACACATACACACAGAAACACATAGATATAAAAGCGCGCAAGAACACATCTAGCGCCGGGCCACTATCAGTCAGACAGACAGACAGGCAAGCAGGCAGCAGGCTGTACGCGGCAGTGCAGGCAGTGTCTGACAAGAAGATTGTTTGTGCCACGACTTGCAGTGAATGTTTGGTGGTTGTTGTGCTTGTTGTTGTTGTTGTTGTTGTCGTAGTGTTAATAGTCGTAATGGCAAAAACTGGGCGGAGGCAAATAGCGCTGCCTAAAAGCAGTTGTGATAGGCTTAAAAAGCCATTATTGTCAACATTTACCTACGTCGAGCGCATTGCTGGGCCGCAAGCGAAGAGACACAAGCATTGGGTTTAATAGTTTTTAATAGATGTGTTTACCTGCCGCACGAGCTGCTCGAGTACATATTGCCAACTGCCGGCAGGCAGGCAAGCAGACAGGCAAGCAGACAACTGAAGTGTTGCTCATCGGCGGCGCGTCTGCCTCGAACGCAACGCACACAGGACGAAGGCAAGAAGTGCGCCAAAGGAGCAGGCAATCGCAGTCGACAGACAGCTGCACAGTCGAATAAAAACGTATGCTTTTAACTGCTGCGTGTAGCTGGTTTGCTGGCTGACTGCGAGCAGAGCTGTGTGGCTGCTGCTGCTGTGCAGGTACAACGGGGCGTATGAGTGCCAGTCAACTGCGTATGTTGGCTGCAGTTGCCAGTGCTTACTGTTGCTGTAATAGTGGTTGTAGTGCTTAATGTTGTTGTTGTTATTGTTATTATAATTTGTTGTTGTTGTTGTTGCTGTTGCTCGTTGATGACGACGACAACGACAACTGCTGCGGCGCCGCTGCTGCTGATGATGATAAATCGAGTTTTACAGCATTTTGCAATAAATGTCGGCATTTTCATTTTGCACTTGTTTGAGCTGCCTGCATGACCTGATTCATGCTCCCCCCTCGCCCCTTTCCACCACTCCTTTAATACCACTACAAGCTACGTGCCATTCGTGTTGCCTGTGGCAGCGCCTTTATTTGCTTTGTTTTCATTTGTCGTTCATTAAATCGTAATTGTTAAGTACTTAAAGCGAGTGAATTATTTTGTTTTTGTGCAGCTTTACCAACTCCAACACATGCTGCAGCACGAGTGCAATTGCGAGTAGGCCAAGATGTGTCACTTTTGATTTGACACATTTCTACTTTGCATCATTTCAACTGCTTATGCAATCATTTCAACACATTTTCGCCCTGTTGCCAAAAGCATTTCGACTCTGTTTTGCCGCAATATTTCAATCACACGCACATCTATCTATATGCCATCTCTAACTTAATTAGAATTTTGCTCTTGTGTTCATTAAAAGCTCAACTTTTCGCTCAACTTTTTTGTGCGCTTCTTCTCATTTAACTGCTTACACATTTTGTTAGCCTTTCGCAGCGTTTGTTGTCGGTTGCCGGTTGTCGCATTTTGATTTTGTCTTTGCGTGCAAATTCGTTTGTTCGTTCGTTCGTTCGCCAACAATTCGCTGACAGACACTTTAAGCCTGCGCGCTCAGCTGCTCAGCTGCCTGGTTTTTGGTTGCTTCGGTGCACAGCGACAGCATAAGTCACTTTTGTACTTTTAATTACTTTCGTTTTTTGGCCGCTGTTGCGAGCGCGAACGGATTATCATTTTTCATAGCGCGTATGCGGCAAATACGCCAAATGCCACAACCAAAAGCCATAGTTGAGGCCAAAGTTAGCAGCTCGCTGATTGTCAAAGTTTTATTGCCCGACAATGCTGCGAAGTTGTCAAAAACTTCTGGCAATTATGCAGCGCACTCATTTGTTGCTACTGGAGGCGTCTTGACAGCGCCATGTAAAAACAACGTAAGACAATAACAACAACATTAAGAACTGACAACACGAACGTTGGCAACAAATTTCGCATTAACGTTTGGCGTTATCGTGGATTTTTAATTGAATCATAAAACGGGTAGTGGTGACTTATTGTGGCGCTTAAGACGCTCTGGAGTTTGAGTTGAAAAATGACTTTTGGTGAAAATTTGAAATTGGAAATTTAATTTTTTTTTAAATTTCTTTAATACTGATATTTAAGGTTGAGTGTAAATTTATTAAGAAAATTTTCAAATATATGATATCACTAAATAATTGAAAAAAATGAATGAACTGGCTGGTCAAACTTACAAATTTAAAACCAATTTTTCTTTGCAATTTTGTATTACTAACAATTTGCGTTGAGCTTAATATTTTAAGAAATTCTTACTGAATATATATTCAAGCATACTTTTTTTAAGAAATCTTAGTAACATTTCAGATCACTTTAAGTCTGAAACATAAAAATTTTTTAACACTTGAAATGTTAAATGTTAATTATTTTGAAAGTTAATTTTTTTTTAATTTTTATTACTAACATTTTGAGTTTAGCGTCTATTTTTGGTGATATCTTTATCTAACTGAATATACAATAAAATTAAAAACAGAAAATACCAAAATTGTTATTATTGTATGCACTTAAGCACATTTTGAGCCACTTTGAGCCAATGGAGATGAAAAATCTAGTTTAACTGGCTCAAAATTGTATATTATTTAAAAAATTGGGGAAGTGACATTGAAAAGCTTAAAATTTTAAAGAAAAGAGTTAACATTATATAATAGTTCAATCAGACTTAAGAAGAAACTTGAGCCTGGCAGTTTTTCCATAGCAAAGTTAGGCAACAAGTTTTAATAGAAATGTTGATACATTCTGCATTGAACTAAGAGCAACCCCGGGACACAAAAACAGCTGATTTTTTTTACTTTTTGTAATGTCACAATATTACAAAAATCGTTCTGTCAGAATAAAGTAGAAGCTTGAGCCTATGGGTTTTTTCGCAGCAATTTTATAAGCAAAAAGTTTTAATAGAAATTTCGACATAATTTTCATTTTGGTTCTTTTGCAATTCTTTAGTGGAATCGTGCTATTCTGCACTTCTGAAGCTAAGGAAAATGACAAAAGTGAAAAACTTTTACTGGCTTTTAGTAAGATATTTTATTGTAATGCCACAAATTTGAAAAAAATTTTTAATATCTGAATTTTAAAGTTTTCGGCTCTACTGCTAATTAAAATATATTTGAGAGAGTTTCATATTCATTAATTCATTTGAAACCATTTTTGCTACCCAAAATGTTTGAAACTGTCACTATTCTAATATTATAAGAAATTGTTTAACCTATTTAATGGGTTACTGTTCAAAGATTTTTCGCACATTTTTATTTCACATCTTTGTTGCTAACATTTTTTAGCGAAAAAACAGATGTTTGAAGCTGCCACTATTCTAATATTATACGAATTTTTTTAACCTATTTAATGGGTTACTGTTCAAAGATTCTTCGCAAATTTTTTTTCATATCTTTGTTGCTAACATTTTTTGGCGAGTGTAAAATTCCAAATATATGCTCATTTCCACGAATATTTCTTTTATTTTGAAACCAAAGGCACACAATTTGAGGGCATTGTTTGTGTTTGAAAACATATTGAGACACTTTGAGCCAAAATAGACAAAATTTGCAGTGTATTGGCTCAAAATGAAGGTTACTAAATAAATTATAGAGAAATTGAAGTTCTTAACTGGAAATCTTTTGACTGTGACTATACTTAAATTGTAAGAATATTTTAATCTATTTAGTGAGTTTATGTTCAACATTTGTTTCACGCATTTTTCTTTCACATTATTATTATTAACATTTTGCAGCGAGTGTTAAATTCCAAATATATGCTCATTTTCATTAATATTTCTTTTATTTTGAAACCAATGGCACCTAATTTTAGGACATTGTAACAATTTGATCACATATTGAGACACTTTGAGCCAAAATAGACCAACATTTCAGTCTATTGGCTTAAAATTAAGCCTACTACAGACACTATTGAGAAATTTAAATGCTGAACTGGAAAATCTAAAAAAATAATAAAACTTGTATTACCTGTTTAGTGAGTTTGAGTGAGTTTAGTGAGTGTTCAAAGTTTTTGCTTATATATGTTTATTACTAACATTTTTCAGCGAGCGTATAATTCCAAATATATAGTAAATTATATATATAAATGCTTATTTTATTCTGAAACCAATGACACCCAATTTTCATACGTTATTTGTGTTTTAATACACATTGAGCCGCTTTGAGCCTGAAAAGTCAGAAATTGCTGTATTTTGGCTCAAAATGACGCCTAACACACACTTAAGAAAAACAGCATTGGAAAGTCTGGAAAATCCACTCATTTAAGTTTAAGTTTGCATTTAAAATTCATATTTCGAAACTTTAATGAATGTTTTATTGTTCAATTGGGTGCAAAAGTTCAACAACAAAAGAATGTGGTTGTTTAATATCAAAAGTACCTAAGAAAAAAATCACTGGTAATGCTTTTGTGCTGCATTCATTAACTTAGTCTAAGCCTTTTAGATAAAATCAATTAAAATTAAATGGGCTTCAACTTTAAGAAACACAAAAATAATCCCTGCAAGTAAGGACGATGAAGAAGAAATAAAAAAATATTATAAAATGCGCCAGAAGGTAAATCCATCACAATTAATTTGCAATAGTAATTATGGCTAAAATACCAAAAACAACAACAACGGCATTAATTACACGAGTACGGCGGCTGATACCTTGTTCGATGTACAAATAAACTAACACGAACACATACTACGTACAAGGATTATCAGGATTATAAGCTCCACCTATTGCACACTAAAACGTTGTTATTTCGCTGTTTTTACTCTGTCTCTCAGAGTATTCATAATTATGCCAACAACAAAACGGAATTTGTAAAAATGATCAGCGCAAGCCACTCACTCATGCACTCACTTCATTCTCTATGTGCTTGTGTAGGTTTCTAGTATATTTGCGCTGTCAATATCCTGGCATATCCTGTTGTTCAACATTAATACCACGACATATCGCCCAAAGGAACAAAATTAAAAAAACACAACTACAACATCTACACAGAAATGCAGTGGTGGTGGGCCAATGAAGTGCGCCAAATACACCAAACAAGGAACGAAGCAGCGCACAACGATAAGCCACCAAAATCCGTTGCCTGTACATAAGTCGGTTTTAATTTTTTGCCGCCATTGTTCCGGCTTCAGCTGTTGTTCGACTTGCGAGTTTTTTCGCGCTTTGTTTTCTTATGCCATTTCCATACGAAATTTTTTCCACATTATTTTCCGCTGCAGTGCCTGAAGAATTCAGCGCTGCAACGGCACCACGGCAAGGATAATGGCTCAGCGCATGGCAGTGCTGGCGTCAGTCTAGCGGAAGTCTTCTCACCATTACAACAAGAGAGCCATAAGCCATGCACACGCCCCCCGCTGTAGTGCAGCATATGTAAATCATGTCAAATAAAAATAATAGCTTTGGCGCAAAAAATCAGAAAAGCTGTAAAAAGAAAAGAAAAGCAACGAGAACAAAAAATGGAAAAACTGTGTAGCGACGTGGTGCAACAACGAAGATAATCCATCAAGTTGTGCGTTCTTTTTGTGTGCTCATGGCCAGCTCAAATCGAATGGAAAAGTAGGAAAAATTATTAAAATGCGTGCTTGCTGCCGTCGACAAACACACCCACACACACACCTCGCTAATTGGTGCTCGGCAGTCTATGAGCCACCAGCGACTGAAGTCAGCCACCAAAGCTTGGTGGTTGGGTGTGAATAATACAATAGTTAACTTTTGCCTTTGTCTATATGAAAACAAAAATGTTAGTATAATGAAAAGCTTTCTTTTAGGTGAATTTGTATGTGTTTCTCTCTTTGAGTCTACTTTGATTTAGTGGCGCAGTCACGTCATAGCGTAGCGTAGGAGGTTGTTCGGCGTGGGCATTGTTGCCTTAAGTATAATAAATGGCACTAAGAAATATGTAATTCAAAACGAAATGCGTATAATAAAGAAGAAGTTGGCATTTTGGCTGTTATACAAATTCTTAAACACAGCAAACAAATACAAAATTAACCTTTCAAATGAACCCTAGATTTGTGAGTTTGTAGAAGCGCTGTCAAACTAAATATTAGAGAATTTGTTTATTGATGTTTGAAGCTGTGTCTATAAGCTATGAAATGATGTAACTTTTATAGATTTGTGCAAATGTTTGGTCCATATTGAGCCACTTTGAGCCATAGTATTCCAATTCAACTTAATTCATTAAACAATTTTAATCTGAGTTATGTGTATGAAAAACATAAATATTTTCAATTTAAGTTAAGAATTTAAGTTTTCATTGGGCTTGAGTTTATGTAAGATTAATAAAATTATAAAATTTTGTTTATATATATTGAGTCACTTTGAGCATTAGTACTTCGATTTTTCTTTATATCAATAGAACATTTGAAGAAAACGAACATTGAGCGTGTTTAGCTTCTCAAGACATTAGAGCAGCAGTTTCGACATAACTTTTACGGGTTTGAAAAGAAATTTTGTATCCATATTGAGCCACTTTGAGCCATAGTATTAAAATTCAACTTAATTCTTTGAACAAATTTAATCTGCATTATCTGTATACAAAAATTAATATATTCACCAATTTTAAGTTTTCATTGGGTTTGAAGATTAATAAATATAATTTTCTTTTATATTTTGAGTCAAAAATGAATATTTCCAGCCAATTTTAGTTTTCATTGCGCTTAAGTTTATGTAAGATTACTAAAATTATAAATATTTTTTATACATATTTTGCCACATTGAGCATTAGTACTTCGTCGACGTTTCCCATATCAATAGGAACATTGAGCGCGTTTAAATTCTCAAAATATTCCCACACCAATTTCGAGAATACTTGGTGCAATTGTAATGTTTTTACTGCTGCTTAGCTATCAGAAAGCAAAGCTATCTCCCGGTTCTGGCAATTCCTTGCTAGATTAAAATAAGTACACCTTTCAATTGCATATAAATCTACCTAAAATATAAGTGGCTCAAAGTGGCTCAAAGTTTGTTAGTTTTTGATGAAAAATTGTTCTAAGCGAAATTTTGAAGCCTTTAATGGAACATTTTAACTTAGTTTGAAGGCTATATAAAAATTTTTGACCCTTCATGAGGCTCAATGTGGCTCAAAGTTAGTTGGTAACAAAACTATGCTATTTTTTAAGAAAACTTGTTGTAAGCCAGATTTTGAGTCTTTTGCTAAAACATTTCGACGTATTTTGAAGGTCCACATAACAATTTTATGGTACTCAATGAGGCTCAAAGTGGCTCAAAGTCTGTTAGCAACAAAACTATGTTAGTTTTTCATTAAAATTTGTTGTGAGCGAGATTTTGCGGCCTTTTCTAGAACATTTCAACTTAATTTGAAGGTCCATTTAAAATTGTATGGTACTCAATGAGGCTCAATGTGGCTCAAAGTCTGTTGGTAAAAACTATGTTAGTTTTTGATGAAAATTTATTGTAAGCAAAATTGTGAGGCCTTTAGAAGAACATTTCGACTTATTTATAACTTCCATATAAAAATTGTATGATACTCAATGAGGCTCAAAGTGGCTCAAAGTTAGTTGGTAACAAAACTATGATAGTTTTTGATGAAAACTTGTTGTAAGCGGATTTTGAGGCCTTTGCTAGAACATTTCCACTTATTTGGAAGGTCCATGTAAAAATTGTACGATGCTCAATGCGGCTCAAAGTGGCTCAAAGTCTGTTCGTAACAAAACTATGTTAGTTTTTGATGAAAACTTGTTGTAAACAAGATTTTGAGGCCTTTGCTTTAGCATTTCGACTTATTTTGAAGGTCCATACAAAAGCTTTATGATACTCAATGAGGCTCAATGTGGCTCAAAGTCTGTTGGTAACAAAACTATGTTAGTTTTTGCTGACATTTCGTTGTAAGCGAGATTTTGAGGCCTTTCCTATAACATTTCGACTTATTTTGAAGGTCCATATAAAAATTGTATGGTACTCAATGAGGCTCAAAGTGGCTCAAAGTCTGTTGGAAACAAAACTATATTATTATTTTTTTTTAATTGTTGTAAGCGAAATTTTGAGGCCTTTAGACGAAGATTTCGACTTATTTTGAGGTCCATATAAAAATTGTATGATACTCAATGAGGCTCAAAGTGGCTCAAAGTCTGTTGGCATCAAAACTATGTTAGTTTTTGATGAAAACTTGTTGTAATCGAAATTTTGAGGCCTTTGCTTGAACATTTCGACTTATTTTGAAGGTCCATATAAAAATTGTATGAAACTCAACTTATGGTACTCAATGAGGCTCAATGTGGCTCAAAATCTGTTGGTAACAAAACTATGTTAGTTTTTGATGAAAACTTGTTGTAATCGAAATTTTGAGGCCTTTGCTTGAACACTTCGACTTATTTTGAAGATCCACATAACAATTTTATGATACTCAACGAGGCTCAATGTGGATCAAAGTCGAATTGTAAACAAAACTGTAATATTTTTCAAAGAAAATTTTTTGTAAGCAACTGGACTTCAACTTGGCAAAGTTTATTATTAAACTTAGGCCTGACTCATACAAGCTTTGAAATTATTTAAAATTTATGAGCCTATACTAGTATTTTGTATGTATTGAGCCACTTAGAGATAATCAATTCATTTTTTCCTTATAGCATTCTTATTTATGTATTTTATTTATCTAAATTATGTTTATAAAAGATTTGAATATTTCCCAAAAAAAATGCTTACAAGGAATCAATGCTGTTTCTCACAAAAAAGCTTACAAAGGCTCAAAGCATTTTTTTTCAAGAAAATTCTTTCAAAAGATTAAAGCTTGTGAATCGTAAAATGTGCCTAAAAATTGTCTCAGAGCTGTTTTTCCACAGAAATGTGTGCAGAGGCTAAAATCTTTCAAAGAAATATTTATAAAGGCTTAGAAATGTTTGCAGGATCTTTAAAATGCAGCACATTTGCAATAAATGTATTTATTTATTTAAATTATTTAAATTATTTATTTTAATGTATTTATTTTTTTAAAATAATGTTTTTAAGTCCTATGTATGCAAATGTTGTATGTTCTTGAGCCTTAAAACGCAGACAGATTACAAAAAATATGAGCAATTTAAACGTTGAGCCACTTTAAACACCCAGTCAAGCATTCAAATGAAACGCTGAGGGCAAAATAACAAAAGGATGACCAAACAGATGGTTGGCTGCAATTATCGGCTAAAAGCCATGAAGGTGAAAAACTGGTGGTGGAAGGAAATATCTGAAAGAGAGTAGTTGCAGAGTAAGAACTATTTGATTTTGTCCAACATTTTTCTGCATTTTAGTGACAAGGTTTCGTTGAAATTTTATTAAACTTGACCTCAGAAGTCAAAGTTGATGAGCTGTTGAAAATATTTTTGAGTTTTCTTTAACTTTTTTTTAGATACTTTCTACAAGTAAAACAATATTTTCTAACAAACAAAATTAAAACAACACATTGGAAGAAACTCTCAGAAACTCTCTACAAATTACATATTAAAAACATCAAACATTTTCTAATCTTCCATCAACCAATCGAGTGCCGATGCCACTGTGAGCCACTGTAATTGCTCTGAGCCACATTGAGCCACTTGAGACGACAGCTGCAAACTTAATGCCGCACTCATTTTGCAGTGTGTTTGCGCGGAAATATTGCTTCCTTAGACACAGTCAATGCATTGCAAATTGATTACCAAACCCGCAGCACTGCGCTTTTTTGCCCCATGCCTCGTTCGGTCTACGCTTTCTTCTTGTGGCAGGAATGCCTCACAATAAAGCCGATATGAGCGCACAATGGAAGCCGCTGCCGCAAAAGTGCATACAGAACTGCAAACAGAAAAAACTGCAATAAAAATGTAGACACTGCGGCTGAAGGAATGACAAACGACAAGCGGCTTATGCCAAATAAGTTCGACTTTACACATTATTAAACCGCAATGCTCCAATGACAATTACAGCGGCGCATACGCACACACACTCTCACACACATACACACACACAAGCAGCCGACGACCAGCGAAATGATGAGCTGAAGCTTGAGATGTTGTTGTTGTTGTTATTGCCGCTGTTGACATTAAAGACAGTGACGACAAGTGCAAGAACAGCGACGACAGCTCAGATAACAACGGCAAAATGTATAGTCTTGTCTTTGGTCGTTCGGTCGCACTTTGGCGGTTTGGCGACAACACTGCAACACTCTGTTGACATTGTTGTTGGCACATCTTTTGTGCGGGCAGCGCGTGTGGACGGAACTAGCAGCAAGCCGCTTTTCACTTGACAAGCTCAACAAACAATTGCGCGCAAACCGAAAAACACACAAACACATACACACACACACACACATATATACATACAGTTGCATAGAGGCAAAAGCAGGCTGGCTGCATTGCAGGTTGACTGGGTTCGATGCAGACGAGAGAGGAACTGGAGTGATGCTGTTGCAGAGACGCTCATTTTTTATATGAGCGCAGAGTTGGGGACAAGTGTGGTTTCTGTGTGCGTGTGTGTGTGTTTACTTGTTGGCCTTTGTTGAAATATATGGACAAACAATGGTGCAACACGACTGCGGCATCGAGTGGCAGCAGAAGAAAAGTCAATTGCTTTACGGTGGCACATGTACACACACACACATTTGCCTACAAACATACAATCACATACAGGGTGCTGCCCTGCAAAAAGCTGAACTGAGTACAGAGGTGGGTAAAAAAGTCTTATATTTTGTTTACTTTATATTTAAAAATTCTTTTTTTTAAGTAAATAAAAATTATTTAAATCAGTTTCTTTTTATCTGTGTAGAAATGTGGTTACTTAAGAACTTTTTATACTTTATTCACTTATTATAAAAAATTAAAAAACCATAATTCAAATGACTCTCTTGAATGCCTTATTTATTTAGCTATTTATTATTTCATAAAAAAAAAAATAACTAAAATTATTTCCATTCATCCTTTAAATGTATTTTTTTTTATTTTTTTATACAATAGAACTAATGTAAATTGTTTTTATTTAAGTATTTATTTAATAATTTATTCACTTATTTATTTATTTTTTTAATTAAATGTTAATTTTTTGTTTATTTACTTATTTGTTTATTTTTATAATTAAATATAATTAAATAATTTATGTATTTAATTATTTATTTATTTATTTATTCTTTCTCTCATTCATTCATTCATTTATTCATTCATTCATTTGTTGATTTATTTATTCATTCACTCACTCATTCATTTATTCATTCATTCATTCATTCACTCACTCATTAATTTATTCATTCATTCATTCATTTATTTATTTATTTATTTAGTTATTTATTATTTTAATTAAATGTTAATTTTTTGTTTATTTACTTATTTGTTTATTTTTTTATTTATTTAATTATTTATTTATTTATTTGTTTATTTTTTTATTTATTTATTTTTATATTTTTTTAATTATTTATTAATATATTTATTCATTTATTTAATTATTTATTTATTTATGTATTTATTTATTTATTATTTATTTATTCATTTATTTATTTATTTATTTATTTATTCATTTATTTATTTATTTATTTATTTATTAATTAACTAATTTAGTTATTAATGCATTTACTAATCTATTTATTTATTTATTAATTTATTTATTGTTTATTTATTTATTTGTTTATTTAAATATTTATTTATTTGTATTTTAATATTTAAATATTTCTACTTATTTATTTATTTATTTGTAGAATTATTGAGTTATTTTTTTTACTTTATTTATCTATTTATTTAATTATTATGTTATTGATTTATTATTTTACTTTTATTTTATAAAAAATTATATTTAATAAAAAAATATTTAAATTAATTTTAATTATTGATTTATTGTTGTATTGATTATTTTATTTATTTTTATTTATTCAATTTAAAAAAAATTACATATATTATTCGAATTATTTTGTTATACTTCAAACTTCTTTTGGTATAATGGAATTAATTTGAAGTTTTCTTATTTGACGTTAAAAAATCTTTTCTTCAATTATTTCTTATATTTTTTATTGACATTTCAAATTTTCACAATTCTGTTCTTAGAATTTCTTACTTTTTTTAGTACAGAATGGGTAATTTATTGTAAATAATAATTATTTATTAATGTTTTTACAATACATGGTGAGTAATTTGCTGTAAGTTATTATTGTTTATTTATTAATTAATTATGTAATTAATTAATTAATCTATTTATTGTTTTACAAAAAAATTTATCTAAAAATTGTTTTATTTATTTTTGTGTATTTTAAGTGGTTTTTTAATGGAATTCCAATACAAAAAAAAAATTATTTTAAATATATATAGTTTTTTAATTCTATTATGAAAAAAATAAAACTACTTTTTAAATTATTATGTAATTAATTAATTTATTTATCTATAATTGTTTTATAAAAAAAATATTTAAATATTTTTTTATGTATTTTTGTGTATTTTATGTTTTTTTATAATGGATTTTCAAATAAAAGAGATTAAAAAATTTAATTGAAATATATATATTTTTTTAATTTTATTATAAAAAAACTAAAAATACATACAAAAATATTTAAATAAATTTGTTTTATAAAATAATAAATCACTAAAATAATAAATATAAAATAATAAGAATTACTTTATCTCTTTATTATTTTATTAAAAAAAAGTTTATTTAAATAATTTTTAATTTATTTTTGTGAATTTCACATAAATAATAAAAAATTATTTTAAATATTTTTTACCTACTTTTGTATATTTTCAATTTTTATTTATAACAAAATTGCAAATGAATTAATTTCTTCTTATTTAATTTTTTAACTAAGGACAAACACAAACGTAAAAAAAAATTCTTTACTTTAAATTACTTCTTATAATTTTTTTATTGACATTTGAAATTCTTAAAATTTTCTTCCTAGAGCTTCTTGTTTTTTACAATAAATTACTCAACCTATACAGGGTGTGTGCATTGTTCACATTGGGGCAAATAAAAAAACTGGAAGCAGTGTATTTCCTGCGGGAAATGCAACTTTTTAGCTTGTTGCTTGTTTGATTTGGTTGGGCAACGCTTGTTGATCGTCTTGTCTACACGCTGCTCTTACAACTTGGCCCACACATTTGCCTACCGCCTACGCGGAGCCTTTGCCCATTTCTCTCCTTACACTCACACAACCGAAACTCACTTCCCACTTTACTCGGTATCTGACCGACACTGCAACGGCCTCTTGTGGCTTGCGCCATTCAATCTTGTCGTGCTTAGGCAGGCACCAAGCTTCGCTTCCATATTTACGGGCCGCTCTGCTATGCATTGAAATAGAACTCTAGATTTTTGCACACTGCAACAACACATCCACACACATTCATTTATACGAGCGTAGTGATATGTTCGAGCATGAGGATTTATAAAAAATTTATTACGATTTTCGTTCAAGCTGCCAGCAGCGGCCATAAGTCGCTTTGCGTCGAAAGGCAATTGGCCGTGTACAACGCTACAATCGCCGATCGTCCTTTGCCTCACGAATTCGCACACAGCTTCTAAGGAATTCTTCTCGCTTGGGCGCAGATTATGGCGCAGCAAAAAGCTCGACATGCCGAACGGAAGTTCTCATAACGGCAGGCGAGGAGGTTGCAGCAGCAATATGTTGTAGTACATGGCAAGTCAATGAGTGGCAATATGCCACCAATAATTCAGGTCACGATAGCAAATGGTGCAACAGTGAAGGCGACGGCGACGACGCCAAATGCCATCGCAATGGCCGCATGGAGGCAAAAGAGCGACAAGAGCGCAGCGCCAGCGGATGGAGCAGCAGCTGTTGCTGTTGGTTTTGTTGTTATTGGCATCAATCGCATTGTTGTTATTGTTGTTGTAGGAACTTTTGTTGTTGTTCATTGAAATTAATGGCAGAATGTGACTTGGCGCAGATATGGGCGCACGAGCCGTTTTGTTCAGCCGATGCTCACAACTACGAAAGAGTTGGCGTTTCAACATGGTTCGAAGAGTTTTTGAATGTAATATGAAAAAATCATTTTTGAAATTATTTTAAATTTTTTTCAACTTTTCTCGCCTTCTATGATGATGTTTCATACCATTTCTTCAACAACTTATTTTTTCCCTTTTCTGCTTTCACCTACAACATTTTTTTTTCTCATACTTTTCGTCCCCTGCTAACTGGCTTTTTACCTTCTTCAACACCCTCGCATCCCAGCAATATTCCCTCTTTTCGAATTTCTCTATTGACCCCCAGAGCGCGCATTTACTTCTTTCCTCTTTTTCCACTTGAAACTCATTGAAGCCTCATCGAAGCATTTGGCCACTTCAGCGATTTTCAGCGTCGCAGCCACACAAGCTTCATTGATTTCCTTTGTACGCTTTTACCAGGACCCGATTCAGTACCAACAATGGCAAAATTGTGCGCGAGTAGACAAATAAAGGATTTGCCTTCTCCATTCTCCAACGTGGGCTTTCGCTTGCTGGCGACTTTTATTGTGTTGAAGTGGTTTGAAAATGCGATTTAAAACATATTCCAAATTCTATTTTAATTTAAACGACGAAGAAAAGGAAGCACAAGTGCAAGCAGAGTAGGTGGGAAATATATATACAAAGGATATCTATACAAA
This sequence comes from Melieria picta, assembly GCA_964056695.1. Taxonomy (NCBI): domain Eukaryota; kingdom Metazoa; phylum Arthropoda; class Insecta; order Diptera; family Ulidiidae; genus Melieria; species Melieria picta. The sequence continues at coordinate 109,650,909 of OZ057400.1, read as the reverse complement.
GGACTACGAGTCTACTTTGCATGTTTTGCTTTTTCTGGTAGTTCTGGCACCTAACCCCGCCGTTATTTCGCCGCCAGCGAGTCACTTCTATTTTAGGCAAATTAAACTTTTCCTCGTGCTTTTATTTACACCAACGTGCCAATAAGAAAAGCCGAAGAAGCGACAGCAGAACATAAAATAAATAAAGTTTCTCCAGAAATGTCTTGCACTCAATAAAGGCCAAAAGAATTTAGCATTCAATGAAAGTTGAAAACTTTAACAATCATTCGTGGCCTTTTGTTGTAATCCATCGACAGCGACAGCGGCAACGACAACGACAATGGCAGTCATAGTGTGGGGGCCATGAATGCCGAAAATTTTGGTACACGCACAATGGCACCTTTCACAAAAAATTAAATAAAACCTGAACCATGGGAACAGGCGCCTAAAAGCACACTTTGCTTCACACCTGTGCGAATTCTTGCTGCCTTTTTGCTTCGACTTTGACACTCCGCTTTCTTTTCGTTGTGCCTTTTAAGAATCGGCAATGTGTGTGTGTGCGTGTTCACTCATGCATGCACCCAGTTTTATGTGCTGACTCACAAACACACATCCCACATACATACATACATATGTACGTACAATACGTGTCTATTTGTGCATATAAGTGATAAGGATCGATTTTCTGTAACGCCTCAAGGATTTTGCTATTGTATTACGTTGCTCCTCTTTTGCCGCACCTTAGAAAAGATTTCTCTTTGTATTTGTATGCTATGCTTGTTGTTGTTACTATATTTTATTATATGGTGTGAAAATTATTGCAATGTTTATGTGCCTGTAGAAAATATTGGCCAATGCTTTGGTGTCCTTTTTGTGGTTGTTGGGCTCTCCAACAATGTTTTGTGTGCTATTTCTGGGGGCTTTTACTTTTTATGATAAACACGCTTAAGCGATGTCTTGAATTAATACCGTGTGAGTGTATATGTGAATGTGAAGGTTGTGTCTCTCAAAATATTTTCCTATTAACAGAAAAAAGGAGGGGATAAAGTCTGGAATGCGTTCATATGGAATATGAGATTTCAAGGTTATTGAATTGTTATCGATTGCTTGTGGCTTAATCGGGAGTTGTGTTCATTTTATGGGAAAAATCTTTTTTTATATTTACTTTGCTGTGTTCACACATATTTCAGTTCAATTTTGAGTGATATTTTTGCACAGTGTATTTTTGTGTTTTTACTCAGTTTAATTCTTTAAAGAAAATGTATTCATTATAGCTTCAAGCTATGTAAACATTTTGTACAAGGCTGTACAATAAGCACGTGTTGAGCCACATTGAGCCCAACAGTGTCAGTTTCTCGTTCTCAAGGGCTCAAAATGGCTCAAAGCTTTTACTACAGACCATTCTTTATAATTTTTATATATATTTGTTTACATGTCCTCTTCTTTATATATTTTTTGCTTCATATCTTCTTTATATTTGCTTGTATTTTCTCTATCTAAATATATTTGAACTGAATTAATTTTATAATTTTTCCAGTGTATATTTGAATTTTTACTCAGTTTATATATCAAAGGAAAACCTATAGATTTTAGCTTGAAATAATGTAAAAATTTCATATTAAGCTGAACAAAAAATCCACATTGGGCCACTTTAAGCACCACAGTGTCAATTTCGCGTTCTAGAAAGCTCAAAATGGCTCAAAGCCCTCTCAGAAGCTTGAACTACAGACCATTTTTAATATTTTTTTAAAATATATTTTTTTCAGATCCTCTTTTTCCTCTTCTTCTTCCATCTTCTTTATATTTGCTTTTTTTGTCTATATACATATATTTGAACTGAATTTGAAGCGCAATTTTTGCAGTGTATATTTGAATTTGTACTCAGTTTATATATATATCAAAGAAAAACCTATAGATTTTAGCTTGAAATTATATAACAATTTCATAATAAGCTATCCAACCAATCCTTATTGCACCACTTTGAGCACCACAGTATAAATTTCGCGCTCTAAAAAGCTCAAAATGGCTCAAAGCGCTCTCAAAGGTTTTTACTGCAGACCATCTTTTATATAGTTTACATATATTTTTTTCAGATCCTCTTCTTTATATCTTCCTCTTCATATTTTGTTTATATTTGCTTGAATTTCCTTGTCTATATTTATATTTGAACTGAATTTTAAGCGTAATTTTTCCAGTATATATTTGAATTTTTACTCAATTTATATATTAAAGAAAAACCTTTAGATCTAAGCTTGAAATTCCAAAAAATTGCATACTAGGCTGTATAACAAATCCATATTGCGCCACTTTGAGCACCACAGTGTCAATTTCGCGCTCTAAAGAGCTCAAAATGGCTCAAAGCGCTCTCAAAAGCTTGCACTGTTTTTATATTTTTTACATATCTTTTTTTCTATCCGTTATATATTTTTCTGCATATCTGCTTTATATTTGCTTTTCTTTGTCTATATTCATACATTTGAACTGAAATTTAGTTGTAATTTTTCCAGTGTATATTTTAATTTTTTCTCAGTTTATATATACCAAAAAAAACGTATAGACTTCAGCTTGAAATCACATAAAAATTGATTGCTAAGCTATGCAACAAATCCATATTGCGCCACTTTGAGCACCACAGTGCAAATTTCACTCTAAAAAGCTCAAAATGGCTCAATGTGCCTTTCTAACCATTCCATAAAAATCATTCCTCTGAAATAGGCTTTAATATGCACTACTTTTAAAATTGCCATCACAATTTCTAGAATATTATTGCTCCAATTTGTCGCTCTGACCTCAATTACCATCAAATGGCTAGCAAGAAGAATATTTTAACATTTTTTTGATAATTGGCCAATATTTTACAACTTCTAACAAACTTATTACTGCCACTCAATTGAGCAGCACACAAACACTTGAAGCATCACACGAAAACATGCCAAGTGTCCGGAAATCTTCATACACTGCAACCAGCAAGAAGCCAGCAATGACGGCAATGTAAATGCAAACAAATGAAAATGAGCGCGCTGTCAAAAGGATCAAAGCAATAAGTGCGCAGATTGGTGTCATATGCAAACAAATCACGCACACAAATGCACTCGAGTCTCACACTCGTCGCAAGCCGAAGCGGCATGTTCACGTGTGGGCAAATGGCAGACCGCAACAATGCGGGGCGCAGCAGGAGCGGCAACGGCAACGACAGACTGAGTGCATGTCTGAAGGGATAAAGATTTCATCAGCATCATTTCATCAACTGCATCAGGCGCGTTGACGTACGCTTATCCCAGCATGCATGCACAAGCTGCTTGGCATTTGCATTTGCCACACACACACACACATACACAAACACATACGCATACAGTGTACAGCGACAGCAACGCCTTGTGCGCGCACCCAGAAGTATGCTCGTAAAAAATGAGCTTTATCCCCTTTTGAATTTGTGCATAAACTACACACACACACACACGCATACACACACATGCACACTTATGGACAGATGCGCGCAGAAATATGCATATGGCAGCAATGGAAACACAACTGGCAACATGCAGCAAGTGGCGCATAATGCCTGCACTTCCCCCCCCCCCCTATGCACTTGTGATATTTTCTTCTTGAATGCATTGCATACATTTAGGCGCTCCCATGCATGCCCACTGCTTGCCTGGCTTTATGCGCTTTTAAATTGCAACTGTCACGACAGCTGGTGCGCTTTGCTGCAGTCGTGGGCCCAGCAACTTAAGCCAACAACGCCAATACGTCGTCGCGTCTGAGTGCCGCCGCCTAATGTTGTGCTACCGATTTGCATATATGACTGATTATCTGCAGTTGTTGTTGTTGTTGTTGTTGTTGTTGTTGTTGTTGTTGTTGTTGCTGCTGCTGTTAAAAATGTCACCGACAATGCAGAGAAAAGTCTGTGCTTTTATTTATTTATATTTGTTCAGCCGTAACGCCAAGAAGTGTGCAATAAATTTTTCACCGTAAAAATATACAATCGCATTCATGCAACATTTTCACTTAGACTCCAGTTGGTGACTTTGAAAACAACAAAAACAACGGCACTTACAATAACAACTACAACAATAAATTGCACAAATAGTGAAATCCCAATGCAGCAGTCAGCTTGCGCAAAAAAAGTGCAAATCCCACTTGAGTTAACGTTGACATATCGCCAACGTCATCATCAGCATCAGCCGCAGCCGCCGCAGCAACGGCATCCACATTGACATCAGCGCAGTGACAGCAACATAAATGCCATCACACATGTGCACTAAATGCGCGTACTTCATTCTGTGGCATTCGGCATGGCCGCATACCATCTGCGAGATGCTCATTTCTGTCCACTGTAGTGTGGACACAGTAATAAGGCAAATAAATATTTTTTCTTCAAACTGCTTATGCAAGTTGCTATATGCACAAATAGCAATGCAGACAGCACATATGGGCGCTTATTTGCTGCCATACAGTTGTATGCATTTAAAATGGCATTTTGCAATATTTTTACTGAGCACTAAACTTTAATAGATATTTTGTATTTTTTTTTCGCGGTGTATTTTCGTATTAACACACAAAATTAAATTTTTGAGAGAGGCCAAACTATCTAGTTTCATAATGTGTAAAATTTTTCTTTAGATTTCATGATCGAACCAATGTTGAGCCACTTTGAGCGCAACAGAGTCATTTAATGAGTTTCAGTGGCTCAAAAAGATTCAATGTGATTTCCAAGAGTTGTTATGATAATAATTTTGAATAAAAATACTTAAATATATTTAAGTCTTTAAATTGTAATCCAAAATTGATGGTATGGGTTGGCTCAATATGTCCTACAGCCTCTTGAAGTTGCTTCTTGTATTCTTAAATATGATTACGAAAAAATTTAGAAGCTCTGCGTGCTGTAACTAAAATTTTGTAGGGCTGTTGTGTTGTCGTCTTCAGAGCTGCTTAATAGGCCACTTGGAGCACCAGGGTGTAATATTATGAGATTCAGTGGCTCAAAATGGCTCAATGTAAGTTTAAAACCAAATTATGGTAACAATTATTGCTGAAAACGGATTAGTACAGGTTGCCCTTTAAATTACCATCTAAGCGTAGTGGCTCAATTTGAGTTTAAAACCAAAATATTATTATAGTTTTCTTAGTATAGTTTTCTATTTAAATTTTCATTAACTCATAAAGGCTCAAAATGGCTCAATGTTAGTTTAGAAGCAAATTATGGGAACAATTGTTGGAGAAAAGGAATTAGAATGGTCTGCTCTTTAAATTAATATTCAAGCGTAGTGCCTCAAAATGGCTTAATTTGAGTTAAATTATTATAATTTTCATAGTAAAGTTTCCCCTTTAAATTACCCTTAACTGATAATGGCTCAAAATGGCTCAATGTTAGTTTAAAACCAAATTATGGGAACACTTGTTTCTGAAAACGAGTTAGTATAGACTTTCCTTTAAATTACCATTCAAGCGTAGTGGCTCAAAATGGCTCAATATGAGTTTAAAATCGAAAAAATATTATAGTTTTCTTAGTATAGTTTTTTCTTTAAATTATCATTAACTCATAATGGCTCAAAATGGCTCAATGTGATTTTAAAATCGAAAAATTATTCTAATTTTCTTAGTATAGATTCCTTTTTAAACTATCCTCAACTGAGTATGGCTCAAAATGGCTCAATGTAAGTTTAAAACCAAATTATGGTAACAATTATTGCTGAAAACGGGTTGGTACAGTTTGCCCTTTAAATTACCATTTAAGCGTAGTGGCTCAATTTGAGTTTAAAACCAAAATATTATTATAATTTCCTTAGTATAGTTTTCTATTTAAATTTTCATTAACTCATAAAGGCTCAAAATGGCTCATTGTTAGTTTAGAAGCAAATTATGGGAACAATTGTAGCAGAAAAGGAATAAGTATTGTCTGCTCTTTAAATTAATATTCAAGCGTAGTGCCTCAAAATGGCTTAATTTGAGTTAAAAACCGAAAAATAATTATAATTTTCTTAGAATAGTTTTCTCTTTAAATTATCCTCAACTGATAATTTAAAAACAAATTATGGGAACAATTATTGCTGTACATGACTTGGCACAGTTTGCTCTTTGAATGATCTTTAGCTCATAATGGCTCAATGTTAGTTTAGAAGCAAATTATGGGAACAATTGTTCCAGAAAACGATTTAGTATAGTTTGCCCTTTAAATTACCATTTAAGCGTAGTGGCTCAAAATGGCTCAATTTGAGTTTAAAACCAAAATATTATTATAGTGCTTTTCTTACTTTAGTGCAATAATTATTTATAATTATTTCTCTCTTAAATAAAAAAATAAATTATTATAGTTTTCGTAGTATAGTTTTCTATTTGAATTTTCATTAACTCATAAAGGCTCAGAATGGCTCAATGATAATTTAGAAGCAAATTATGGGAACAATTGTTGCTGAAAGCGACTTAGTATAGTTTTCTAAAAGTCAAAACAGTTCTAAAACAGTCTAGTATATTCTGGTCTTTCAATTCTCAGCTGAAGTAAATTTGGACAGCCTCACCGTTGGGTGACTCTGTAGCCTTCAATAGTCAGCATTGGACACCAGGTTTCACAGAGACTCTGGATCCCTTTTAGCCAGTACGTCGCTTTTGTAAAGCAAAGCTCAGGTTTCAGTACCTCATTCTCTATTAGAGTTATTCTTCCGAAACACATGAGTCTGGAACGTCCGAAAGCACAGCATTTACTGTAACAGTGAGCAGCCGCGTGTTACTGGATTCAATTCATACAAGTTGTCTTAATTCAATTCTAACCCATTTTACTAAGTTTTTAAGCTTTTTTGAGCACCAACTTTCATTAACCCTTATTCTCATACCCAAACTTACGAACTTCGTTTGGCACCCGGGGTACCCGGGTACCCATTTCATGAAATTTTTAAGTTTTCAATATAGAAAACAAAATTTTTTAAATATATGATTTGTTCGCTTTTGTTCGTAAAAGAAAATTTTCATTATTTGTCAGTTTTTTTCACGAAAATACATCGCAGTGGGCACCCGGGTACCCGGGTATGAGAATAAGGGTTAAATACTTTCATTTAAATATTTTAAAGCAAATTCAAATATTTTAAAAGTGTGCGAAGCCAAAGTGTGCCTAAGCAGCTTTATCAATCAACATTTGCCTTATGTTATGAATTTTAAGCAAATTGCAAACCTTAGAGTCACTTTCTTTCATATTAAAACTTGAAGTATTTAAATGAAATGATATTTGCTATAAGCTCTAAGCTTTGTAGTTTTCGAATATGTCCAACTTGTGCTACAAAAATGAAACTAAAACTATTTTGAGCCACTTTGAGCACAAGAGTGTCAATATGACAGCTTTGGCAGCTCAAAGTGGCTAAAAATGCCTTTCAACTTTAACAATTCAGATTATTCCTTTCGTATACATTTCAACATGGATCAAGCTTTAATTTTTCATAAGAATTTGTTTTATTTACTTCATACAAAATGTTGCATTATACTTGTATACTTTGACTTGAACTTATAAATGTTATGCATGGCTCGATGCAGACTGATTAACGTCAACGTGCACGTACAATCAGCATAAGAAAGCTTTCAGCTTGCACACAAAATATTTGCTCTATAATTTGATGGGGGTAGAAATAAAAATGCCATGAAGGAGAATACGAAAGCGAACAAAACTTACAACTTGTACTTGCAACTTAAATAATTCATGAGAGCGCACACGCTTGTCACATGCCAGACAAATAAATGATTTTTATGTGATTCCTTTTATTTGGTTGCGCCAGTCGTTCGAGGGGTTGCAGACTGCCGCATTGTAACTTTCGGCTTACTGCAGTCTTTCTTATTACTTTTCATGTTATTTTGTTTGTTATTTTACACGTTGCACGTTTGCGTAGTTTTCCAAAGGCGCAAATCGAAATGAATTTGACATTTTCGACTGCGTTAATAGCAATCGCAGCCTTGGGCCGAACTGTTGGTGCGACGTGGCATCGAAACTTGTCAGTGTCGCTGTGCAGGATTTTGGTCCTGTCTGATGTCGCTTGGCCATGGTTCGATGGCTGTGTTGATGGTGCGCCCACTTCAATTGTTGTTTATGCTTAAAACCCAAATTACGTGGCAGGGGGTCGCACTAAATTTTTTAGCAAATTTTTTTCTTCATTGTTGCTTTTTGTTGAGTTCACAACAAACTTGTGACATTTTTCTCTGCGACAAAATCTCAAAGTTTTTAGCTGCAGTTCTTTGCTTGTTTTCGGCATCATCGTCGTCGTCATCGTCGTAGTCGTTTTCGTCTTTCGTCTTTTGGCTACTTTTTATTTTTTATTTACTGCTTTAATATTTTAGTGTGCACATGCAATATTTGCGCGCATTTGTATTCATCGTTGCGAGCGCTGTTAGTTTTCAAAATTCGTCGCCGCCACTTCCTGCCCCCAGTTTGAGTGTCGCGCCAAAAGGACAAAGTTTCTATTTTGGTCATATTTTCTTGAAATTCGAAAAGCGAAAAAACAATTCTATTTTTCTCGCTGCAAGTTGCGCGCGAACTGTGCAAACTTTAAAGTAATCTAAGCGCGCTGCTGCTCGCTTTTTGTTTGCCGCTTCCGTTGGCGCTTCGTGTGCGCGTCGAGAGTGGAAAATTTCTTTGTTTTTGCTCATCAGCGGCATTAGTGCAGCAAGCGAACACGCGTGCGCTCAACAACAAAAACAACAACAACAGCATCAGCAAAAAATATAGAAAGGCTGCACTGAACACAACTTTGCTGCCCGTCCAGTGACAACACAGGCGCTGCAACAACAAAATGAAAATGCGAAAAAATCCAATAGCACACAAACAGGAGCGGAGCGTGTAGCTGGAAAATAGCAACGAAGAAAAATTCAACTGCAATTTGTTGGGGTCGTGCGTGGCGCAATTTTTATCGCACGCACCCATTCCAGGTCACACACACACACACACACGCTGCTGCCTGCTCGCGTTGGCTCATTTGTTAACTTGAGTAACTTAACAACTTCGCAAGCGGCAATGCGCTCAGCACTGCCGAGAGTTGCTTTCTCGTACTTGCGGCGCACAAAACTACTTACGCGCTGCCAGCCATACAACAGATTTCGCCTCATTTATTTCGCTGCAACGTTAAAAATCTGCTGCTGCGCCAAATACGCTTACAAAGTAAGAGTACTTTAAGTTTATATGTGTCGCCAAGTTGCCTCGCAATGAGCTGCTTTGTAGTTGTTGTAGCATTTTTTTTTTTTTATAACAACATAATCAGCTACGACTATTTGGGGGGTTGACTGTGTATTTTTGCACAGCCTGCATTTGAAAAAATAAAAAAAATAATGAAAAGTCAATTTGGCTCAATATGGCTCAAAGCGGCTCAATGCACTGAAGGGTTGATTAGATTTGTTAAGAGTCGGCGAAAGGCAAAGCTTAGAGTTTGAGCTTTTTCTAGAGTGCTTAAATACTAAAATGAGTTGAGTATTGTCCATTTTATGACTGCCTGAAGTTGTGATATGTGCGAAAATAATATCAATTGTGCTCAAAGTAGCTAAACAGCGAGAAAACAATATTTTTTTTAAAGAAAACGCAATATGCATATAACACAGTTTACAAGTTTATAACTAGTCCTTTTTTTAATTTCTTGCTGGCTCAATGCTCAAAGTGGCTCAATATATTGAAATCTTTAGATAATTTTGTTAAAAGTTTACGTAATGTAAAATCGTAAGAGAAAAGTTTTCTTTGAAGTATTCAACAATTACAAACCATGAAATTCTTTCAATTTTATAACTGCTTGAAGTTCAAATATTGGTTTGAATATTATCAGTTGTTCTCAAAATGGCTCAATATTGTAAAAACAAAATTATTTTCTAAAGATAAATGCAATAAAAGTGTTTTGTGGTTCACAAATTTAAAACCAATAATTTTATAAAATTTTTTGTAAAGCTCAACAAGGCTCAAAGTGGCGCAATATATGGTTATAATATCTCAAATCTAACAAAACTTACAGAAGTGTAAAGCACAAGTTCAAACCTTTCTTTGGAGTGTTAAACTTCTGAAATCAGTGAAAGACTTTTGATTTTGTGTCTCTTTGAAGCTGTTGTACGATTGAAACATGTTCAGCTCTGCTCAAAGTGGCTCAATATTATAAAAACATTATTTTTTGTAAAGAAAATACAATCAAAGGGTTATGTGGTTCACAATTTTAAAACTAATAATTTTATATAATTTTTTGTAAAACTCAAGAAGGCTCAAAGTGGCTCAATATATATTTATAATAACTCAAATCTAACAAAACTTACAGAAGTCTAAAGCACAAGTTCAAACCTTTCTTTGGAGTGTTAAACGTCTGAAATAAGTGAAGGGCTTTTGATTTTCTGTCTTTTTGAAGTTGTTGTATGAGTTGAAATAGGATGAGCTGTGCTCAAAATGGCTCAATATTGTAAAAACACAATTCTTTTCTTAAGATAAATGCAATAGGAGTGTTATGTGATTCACAAGTTTAAAACTAATAATTTTATTAATTTTTTTGTAAAGCTCAACAAGGCTCAAAGTCGCTCAATGTATGGTTATAATTGCAAAATATTGTTACTAATTCAAGAAGCGCAATGTATAATGTATTAGCTTGGAGTATTTAACATTCAAAATTACAGCACTCTATACTTTGGATTGTATGCCTCTTTGAACTCATAATATGTGTGGAAATATCACCAGCTGTGCTCAATGTGGCTCAATGCTGTGATAAGTTCATTCTTATGTAAAGAGAATGTGACAAGAGCGTTATGTGATTTGCAAGTCTACTACTAATAATTAAAAAAATTAATTTTTTGGCTCAATAAGGCTCAAAGTGGCTCAATGTATGGTTATAATTGCTCAATTTTGTTCAAGTTCAAGAAGTTTATTGCATAATTCTAAAGCTTCCTTTGGAGTATTTAACTTTTGGAATAAGTGCCATACTTTTGATTGTATGCCTCTGTGAAGTTATAATATGTGTGAAAAATTCATCAACTGTGCTCAACATGGCTCAATGTTGTGAGAAATCCATTCTTTTGTAAAGAAAATTTAAAAAGATTTTTATTTTGTTCACATGTAACAAAAAATAATTTTTCAAAATTTTTTTCCGGCTCAATAAGGCTCAAAGTGGCTCAATATGCAGTTATAATGGCTAAATCTTGTTTGAAAGTCAAGAAGTATAATGCCTAAGTTCAGAGCTTTCTTTCGAATGTCTTTGTGTGGGAATATGTGCAATACTTTTGCTTTCATGCCTCTTTGAAGTTGTAATACGTTTGAAAATATCATAAGTTTTGCTCAATGTGGCTCAATATTGTGAAATTGGAATGATTTTGAAAAGAAAAAGTAGAAGGAGTACTATGTTCCTTATAGCAAATAGATTTTTCAAATTTCTTAATGGCTCAAGAAGACTCAAAGGGCTCAATATGACGGTATCACTACTAGAATTTGCTATAAATTTAATTTAATAGTCAATTCAATTTAATTTAATAGTCTCTAATTAGTAAAAGTTTAATAATCAAGGAGTTGAAATATGTTTTGACATGACATGAAGTCTGCTCAAAGTGGCTCAATATTGAAAAATAACATTTCTCTTGCAAATAAATGTTATTAAAGCATTCATTCTAATAATTCAAAACTATGGGACTATTTTGAACTTTTGAAGAAAATATGAAATTTATAATTTATTTATTTAATTATAAAATAATTAATTTAATTTATAAAATAAAAATATGGCTCATTTCACCACAAAGTGGCTCAACATAATAAGTTTAGTATATTTCATGCAGGAAATGAATGACATATAACTAGGAATAATTCTAAATTTTCTAAATTAACCAGATTTAAAAACTGTAGAGCATTTTCAAATTTTTGCACCTTCAATAAGTATTTTGTGGGTAACTATTCGAGGCTTAGCTCAAAGTGGCTCAATATATGTTCAGTGATTTTGTAATTGAAAAAAAGTAATAAAAAAGGTTCGGCAACCTTTCAACTTGGTTTGAGGTTAGAAATTAAGAAAAATTATACAAGTATTGATGAGATGTTTTGAGGTTTTTTTTTGTAATTTTCAAGCTTTATTCAGAAAAATTGGTACACAAAATTTTACTCAAAGTACTCTCCATCGTTAGCTAAAATTGTTTCCCAATTTTTCGGGCAGCATACGAATTCAGCTTTAAAAAACTACCCCATCCTTTGAAGCAATCCAAGAATCAACTCAATTTTTGTGTTCTTTTCTAAATATTTTTAAATGTTCAGAGCTGGTATGTCTTCAACTTGAACCAAACTGCAATGCGTGCCTTTAATCATTCTTTATTTTGAAGCCACCCACAAATTAAAGCCTTAATAATTCTCATTTCACATTACTAGTAAATTACACATGAAAACACACTTAACACATTGACAGGCCCACAAATCTAGCCACGAAACATGCTGTCTAAATAATTGATATGATACGCTTTAAGCTTCAGTGCAATGCCATAACAATTTCAAATCGGTTCTAAATTGTTGGAGGGCGCAGTGTGACGTTGATAACTGTCTGTTTTTTTTTTATACACTAACAAATGCAACAACAACATGCACCACACAATACGAGGGTAGGAAAACACATTTGGAGGTATGGCATGAAATGAAATGAAAGGCGAAATGAATAAACGCAAAGAAAATGTGTAACTGTTGAGGAATTTCAATTGAAATCCATCAAGGAAATCAATTCAATCATGCTTATCACTAACATCGCATCCGCAGCATTCAAACGTATCCTGGCACTGTTCGGCTGGCGTCATTTTCATGCGCACGCAACGTCATCGACGTCATCGACAGCATCGGCGTTAGCAACGAAAAATCAACATTAACCGCCCGGCCAGTGTTACAAAAAAACATACACACACAGCCGCTCATGCTGATATATCCACACACACACACACACATATACACAAATGTATACAAAACGGCGACAGTAAGAAAAAAAATCACAATTCAAAGCGCAATTTTCGGTATGTTTGGCTCAAAAACACACACAACATGATTTAGTGCTTTTCGGCGCTTTTGCTGGCTTGGTTTGGTTTGGCTTGGATTTTCTTCACGCTATTTTACATTTTTTTTTATGGAATATTTGCTGTTTTTGTTGTTTTATTGTTTGCTGGCGTGGGCGGAGTTGACGCCTAAGTTGGCAGCGACAGACATGCTGCTGACTGTTGTTGTTGTTGTTGTTTTTTTTGGCTGTTTATGCCAATGGCGCCAAGCAGTCGCGCTTGATTTGTGTTGAGTTGGCAATGCGCGCGTCAGCGTTCGCCCCTCGTCCCCCCATTCTGCGCACCTACAACCAGCCAGCTGCCAGTGAGCAGCTACGCGGCAACCTTGAACGATTTTTCGCATTTTTCGTGGGGTGCATTTGAAAGGCACAACGAGCCAAATGAGTTGACTGAAGTGCGATGGTTTTGGTAAAAGTGTAAAAAAAATTTATATCGATGGAATTTGGCACATTTTAGTTGGAAGGAAAAAGAGAACAGAAAACGAGAGTGAAGAATTGGCAATGGAGTTCGAGAAAAGTGGAAGATGGAAAAAGGGACAAAAAAAATTTTTAAAATTCAAATGAAGGATGGTTGGCTGGCTGCCTTTGTATGAGACCCTCTAAGAAATGAAAGTTCAGATGTATTCAAAATACATTGAAGAAGCTTGAATAGAGATAAAGAAATAAATATTTTAAGCTCACATTAAAACTGATAGGAGTTTTAATACAATTTTATATAGATTATGAAATTATTTTTTTTTAATAGTCTTTTTTTTTTAATAGTCTTGATTATGAAATGAAATACAAATTTGTGAAATTGTCAAAAAATTACAACAACAAAAAAATCCCACAAACACAATCATTTTCACAACTGCACCACTTTGCTATCAAATTAAAGTAGAAAACTATATAGATCACTATTTTTTTTATTCACTGCTTACTCTTACTCACAACTACACTCTACTTCACTTTACATTCAAGTACAACAAAACTTGTTTTCAATCTATAAATTAAAACCAAATTTCAAATTTACTCCAAACCCTCAGCTTTCAATGAAATTGTTGGCTAAAATTATTTAAAAAACTGCCATAAAAATTCACTCAATTCAATGCTCTACTTCACTCTGTATTTAAATACAACAACAATTTTTTGCAAGCCATAAGTCAAAATCACATTGAGCCTTAACATTTCAACTTCACTCTAAACCCACAGCTTTCAATGCAATTTTTGACCAAAATTATTTAAAAAAAAAGCGAAAAAAATTCACTCAATTCAATACTCTACTTCACTCTATATTTAAATACAACAAAATTTTTCCGAAAACTGTAACTTAAAACCACTTTGAATTCAATTCACTCCAAACCCTCAGCTTTCAATGAAATTTTTGACCAAAATTATTTAAAAAAAAAGCGAAAAAAATTCACTCAATTCAATACTCTACTTCACTCTGCATTTAAATACAACAACATTTTTCTGCAAACTATAACTTAAAACCACTTTGAGTTACATTGAGCCTTAAAATTTCAATTTCACTCAAAACCCTCAGATTTTAATGAAATTTTTGGCCAGAATTATTTAAAAACCTGTCATAAAATCTCATTCAATGCAATACAAACCTACAAATCTATTTTAAAATGTTGCCCAAATGTTGTGAAAATATTCAGTCAAATAACACATTGAGCCATGTTGAGCCCCAAATTTAACTACTTAAAATGTGCTTTCAATCGGGCAAAAAAAAAAATCACCCAATGCTCGAATTGAAAGCAACAAAAGTAAATAAATCATTTCAATGCTATTGAAAGTAGAAAATGTTTGCTTTTTGTTTGTAGTCATAGTGAAAATTCTTTGCATACTTTTTGCCGCTCAATAACACCGATTTTTGGTGCACGCTAACGCTCACACTCCCCCTTCATTTTCGCACTCAGGCAAATAGTTGCAAAATTAAATTGATTGGAAAATAAGCCACTTCGAAGTTGCAACACGCACACAAACAAACACATATTTTCACATACGATGTGGCATAATGTTGTTGTTGTTGTGTGCAAAAGCACTTTTGTTAGTGTTGTTGGCTCAAAACATTTTGCCAACTGTTTTCGGCTGGGTGATTGTATGTGTGTCTATATGTGTGTTTGTATGAGTCAGCGAACAGTTGAGCGTGTAACTAGAGAACCGAAAGCTCACCAAATGGCCAGCTGTGTGGCTGGTTTAGCTGCAATCAGTTGTTGCTGGAGTGAGCCCAATGCTTTGACCAACTTTGAGTTGAATGTGCTATTTATTGGCATTCAAACACACACACATATATAAATATGAAGCTGCATGTACGCAGTCAACGCACACATCAGCAGTTGCAAAAGTTTTGGCTGAGCGGCGCTGGAGTTGGTTGGTTGCCCGTAGCGCGCATAGTGGAGCTGGATGAGTGTGGCTCATGTGCGGAAGTGGCTAATAAGAGGCCTGCACACACACACAAACACACACACACTCAATTACCACATTATCCATGCACACCTAATGCAAGTCTCAAGTGTGCCTTCATTATTTCACTCTTCCGACTTCTGTTCACTGACATTATTAGTGTGGCCGCCAGCACCGCACGCTCCCCTATTCCGATTGCCGTGACCACAATTTAAACTGTAATGGCAATAAAATCAACAACAACAAAGCCATTGAAATCCCGCTTACAGCCGTTGAACTTTTGTAGCAAATGCCTTTAATTTATGGCCATAAGTTTTCATATCGCACTCGGCAAGCCATCGATTTGCTTAGAGGGTGCAGATAAAAATTTGCCATTATTTATTGAAGCAGTGTGCGGCAACTAGTGAGTCGTGGAACAATTTTTGGGGAATTTTATACTAAAAAAAATTAAATAAATTGCATAAAGTTTTCTAAAGTTTTTTCTCGCACTCGGCAAGCCATCGATATGCTGAGAGGGTGCAGATAAAAATTTGCCATTATTTACTGAAGCAGTGTGTGGCAACTAGTGAGGCGTGGAAAAATTTTTGGGGAGTTTTTCTACTGAAAAAATTAAATAAATTGCATAAAGATTTCTAAAATTTTTTCTTGCACTCGGTAAACGATCGATTTGCTTAGAGGGTGCAGATAAAAATTTGCCACTATTTATTTAAGCAGTGTGCGGCAAATTGTGAGTGGTGGAACAATTTTGGGGGAGATTGTTTTTACTGAAAATTTAATAAATTTCATAATAATTTCTCAAGTTTTGGTTAAAAGGTGCAGATAAAAATTTGCCACTATTTATTTAAGCAGTGTGCGACAAACTGTGGGTTGTGGAACAATTTTGGGGTAGTTTTTTTATACTGAAAGAAATTAAATAAATTGCATAAAGATTTCTCAAGTTTTGCTTAAAAGGTGCAGACAAAAATTTGCCATTATTTATTGAAGCAGTGTGCGACAAACTGTGGGTTGTGGAACCTGTTTGGGGGAGTTTTTTTATACTGAAAGAAATAAAATAAATTGCATAAAGATTTCCCAAGTTTTGCTTTAAGGTGCAGAAAAAAATTTGCCATTATTTATTAAAGCAGTGTGCGACAAACTGTGGGTTGTGGAACCTGTTTGGGGGAGTTGTTTTATACTGAAAGAAATTAAATAAATTGCATAAAGATTTCTCAAATTTTGCTTAAAAAGTGCAGAAAAAAATGTGTTGCAGTGTGCGGCAAACTGTGGGTTGTCGAACCTTTTTTGGGGAGTTTTTATAAAAGCAAATAAATAAATAAAATAAATTGCATAAAGATTTATCTTTATGCTTAAAGGATGCAGATACAAATTTGCCATTATCTATTGAAGCAGTGTGCGACAAACTGTGGGTTGTGGAACCTGTTTGGGGGAGTTTTTTTATACTGAAAGAAATTAAATAAATTGCATAAAGATTTCTCAAGTTTTACTTAAAAGGAGCAGAAAAAGATTTGCCATTATTTATTGAAGCAGTGTGCGGCAAATTGTGAGTGGTGGAGCAATTTATGGGGATTTTTTTTATACTGAAAAAAATTAAATAAATTGCATAAAGATTTCACAAGTTTTGCTTAAAAGGTGCAGAAAAAAATTTTCCATTATTTATTGAAGCAGTGTGCGACAAACTGTGGGTTGTGGAACCTTTTTCTGGGGAGTTTTTATAAAAAATTAATTAATTAAATAAATTGAATAAAGACTTCTCAAGTTTTGCTTAAAGGATGCAGATAAAAATTTGCCACTATTTATTGAAGCAGTGTGCTAAAAGGATTTTTAACGTTGAAAAATTCTTAAAAAAATTACATAAAAGTTTTTCAAGATTTAATAGTTTTTATTGACCTAAGTTTTTACTTAGTTCCAAGCAAAAATTGACGCCCTTTACATTGAAGTCTTCCTGTACATTTGAAATCAAGTAAAGCCTTTAAATGAATACATAACCAACAGTCATACTTGAAGATAAGGACTCGAACTAAATCTATACCAAACCTCAGGGCCAGACACCCACAAAAATACACATAAACATTCCCAATGCTTTCAACTTTTCTTAGTCTGCTTTAGGGCGCACATTTAAAGTTACTTTCATTCGCAAATTAAATTGTTTCCTTCCCTTTTCTACTCAATTTTTGTAATTTTTCTAATAGATTTTCACTCACTACAAAAATTGAAAAAAAAATTAAAAATGTCTTTTCACATTTTCTTTCTATTTTCTTTGCATTGCCAGTACGTTTGCATTTGCATGCATTGTAAAATGTTCAAGCAATTGATTTCACTTCATTGAACTATAAATGCAAACATTTGTAATGCATTTCTACATTCATTAAATTGAAATTATTAAGCATTGGCTTAAAACTTAAAAAATAAACATTAAAAAAAAACTTCACAATGTGTTTATTTAAAGCAAACCTTATCAGTTTTGTGTGCATTACAAATTGCGCAAATCTTATATGCAAAATTGCAAAGCACTCAAGTTAATGAGCGCAAATATTGAAGTAATAAAATTGAGTGCATTGCAGCTGTAAGGAGAAATTTATTTCAATGCAATATGCAATTAATAAAATTATAGCAGCTGCACTGAATTGTTTGCTCCCATGCACACAGATGTGCGTACAGACATACGAGACAATGTAGAAGTCTTGCTGGAAATATTTCAAACTCCTGGCGGCGCATTTAAAGCTAGAAACTTTATAGCACAAACTTGTTTTTATTAACAATTCATTGATTTCATAGAAACACCAATATTGTTGCTTAAAATTTGCCAGAACTATACATTGAGTCTCTATGAGCTCCAAGTACTTGCATTAAGCATTTTTTAATTTGAACACAAACTTAAAGTTTGGAGCGATTTCTGCGAAAAAGTTCAAGCAGTATTGCTTTGAAATTTTGAGCAACCAGGGTACAGTAAATTAGCTTTAAAAACTGATATCAAACTTTAAGAAATTTCAATATAAAGTGAACATTGCGCCACATTGAGCCATGTTGAGCCAAACTGTGGAGTTTTTCTTAGCTAGAAAATAAACATAATTTTGCACAAATTTTAAATAATTTAGAGCAAAAAGTATAGTAAGATGAAGAATTTCAATATTTTTGGTAAAACATAAGTTTGAAAGACTTAAGCTTGAGGGTATATTTCTATACTTTAGGGCACCATAGTTGATCTATTTGAATTAATTTATTTGGCAAGCTGCTTTTTAACCTAAACATAATAAAAATGGCTTCTAAAGAGTATTTTTTAGAGGTTCCATTTGTCGATAACGATTAAAGTGTTACAAATTTGTCCCATCTGGCAACGCCATCATCAACTATGCTCAGTTTGGTTTGCCATTTTATCAATGCCAGGACCATGCTTGCAAATTGTGTAAATTTATTTCGAAAATTATGGTTCAACTTGGGAATGGGGTTTGTTCGATGCTAAGGTTGGTTTCAGTCAACACCGAACACAGAATAACAGAGACTTGCCTTCACTCTCTTCGGGCATTACAATGGACCTTTTGGGGCAAGCAAGCTGTCTGTCTTAGCTAACCTAATCTTGAAAATGTTACAGTGCGTTAAGTCTAATTGATGATCGATATAATCGTTAATTCGTGCGACTAACTCGACTAAGCATGAATCCTTTTCGTACCAATTACATTCTGAATGATAATAAGCACCCGCAGAGATGTCATATAGTGCGGAGCGAAGCAATAAATTCTGATATAGAAGTCAACATTGAGGAGGACCCTAATGAGTTGATTCGCTGTATAGAACATTTTACATGAAGATATCAGCCTACGCCCTTTTATGGTACAGCTGGTGCAGGAAGTAATCCAGTACGATCATTGTTCGTGAAACATGTTCCCATTGACCGAAATCAATGAATTGGAAGTCAACTCACTGTTTTATTGCAATGAATTTACAATGAATGAACAGTATCAATAACGAGATAAACTTTTGGCTCAATGAGCATCAAATCATGGATTTGAAGTGAGAGAATCTACGAGAGATTCACGAGGCATCGTTACATTCACAAAAAATCACTGTTTTATGTGCTTTAAGTGCCTGCGGAATCGTTGGTCCTTAGGATAGGTTAGGTTAGATTAAAAAAAGAGTGTGAGTGGCTTCTACTTTCGCTCAGAGACCTTGTTGGGTCCATTGTGATTCACTTTAGTTTAGAAATCTGGTGCCCTTCTCTGTTGGGTTCCGTGCAAGGTGCATTGTAATTCCAGTAATTTTAGATTCTGTTGATCCAGACGGCATTTTTTGGGATTCTTTTGATCTTGGCGAAGAAATTCTGTGGATCAGTAATCTTTGTATCGGATATTTGCGCAAAGCCTTCGGTCTTTTTCCTTACTTTTTGGATAATAAGAACAGCAAGAACTTTAACGTCAACGGCTTTGCGCTATAGGACCACAATTGCCGATTATTTCATGCCCCAATTGAATGGAATTTCGATTGAAGACATGTTTTGCTATTAGGACGAACAAACAATCGTCTTCGACTCATTGAAGGAAACGCAATTTTGGTGAACGAATTATTTCTCAAAATGGGCGAGTCGATTGGCCGCCGACATTGTGGAATTGAAAGCCTTTAGTTTAGTTTCTCTGGGGTTATGTGAAACAGGAGACTGAAGAGGAAACTTTGGATACCTTGGAAGATAACATTGTGTGAACCATTGCCGGGATACGGTACCCATTGCTTGAAAAAGTGATCTAAAATGAATCTGCAGATTACTCCATGTGGTGGCCACATAGATTAGGTTAGGTTAGATTAGGTAGGAAAGGTTGTCTGCAGCACAGAGACCGCACTTCCACTCGAAGGCCAAATTGGCCGATTGTGTCTCCCTTCTTAAATCGTTCTGGAGCTAATCATTTAGTCTCAATTCGGGGCAAGCCAGTACGATCTCTTCATAAAGAAGAACAGATCCGGAATTTCCGCTAGGAATCTCCCCCAGGAGAGTCGGCGTTTATGCAGACTCTGTATCCTGGGAGCTAGTGGGGCCAGAGGCCACATACTCGAAATTAAATTCAAGCACTAATGGCATAAAGTTTCCTTTCTAATGAAGGCAATTTTTAAATTTGAAGTTATGTTATCTGATTATTTTCTTTTAATTTAAAGTTTTAACCATTAAAAAAACAAAAATCTTTTATTTAAAGATTTATTTTCATTTTTTTATTTATTTATTTAATTCTTTTCTTTTAACAATAAAATTTGCATTCTTATTTTTATCAACTGAACTGACACATACAGCTCGAATTGACAGCACAAGTGAACGAAAACGCAAAACCGGTGACGATTCATGCATCAAATCAATACGCGTCTAGGCAGCAAGGACAACAACAACAACAACATCAGCTAACAACAAGGATAACAAAATCGAAATTAAATTCCAATACAAACGCCGCAAAGGCACAGCATCAATTGACAAAATGGGGAGGGGATGGGGAGGGGAATCGAAAAAAAACCGACACACTGGACGAGCGGCTCAAGTAGCTGTCGGGCTGGCAATGATGTCAGACTAACGAAGCCAATGCGCCGCGCTAAGGTGGCCTACAATTTTCGAGCGCGTGACTTGTGTCCTTCGTGTCACTTTCAATTTTCTATAAAAAAAAATTAAAAAACGCTGCCTAACGATTGGTTATTGCTTAGAGCGCAGCTGTTAAGTGGTCGAACAGGCTGCTTAGCCTCTTACTTTATCAAATATTCTGCAGATTTTTGTCTGCCGAAAAAGCATTGCTTCTGTTATGAACGACCGGAAAATTGTTTATGCCAACTATAAAGTAAGAAAAACTGAATAAATAGAAAAAAATTTAAATAAAAAGTCACTTCGTTTGTTTTGTAGTCAAATGCAAATGAGAGCAAAATAAGAACTACGCAGCGCTGAAAATGTCAATATTTGGTTTTAGTGTTAAAGTTGGTGTTGCCAGCCAGTAGGAAGAAAAATGTGTGCTGTTCTTCCGCTTACTTTTCTCAACTAAAAATTCGTTTCCCCCGCTTTTAGCTACTAACAAATATTGCCCAAAAATACTGAATGTCCTTTCAATTTCCTCTACATTGCTCCCCCCTTTCCCTGTGCGTTAACAGTTCCAGTCTCTATGGAGTCGCATTGCTCGTTGCTCGATTTCGCGATTTTGCATTCATTGCCGATTCAGCGATGCGGCACGTCAAACTGACATTTAAGTCATGCAATGTCAATAGTCAACTGTGAGTGAACGACACTAACTGGCAACGGCGGTGGCGGTGCGAGTGACAAGTTATACACTTTTTTCTGGCTCCCAACTCGACTCGATGCTCGACTGGCCGCGTTGTTGTGACGTTATTATTTACTTTAACGCGCGTTATGCCGTTACGCGTTGCTTTTCGTTGATTTTTCAGTTTTTGTAATTTGATATTGTTGTTGTGATTTTCTTTTTCTTTCGTATATGTGTGTTTAGTGTTGTTGTTTGTTTAGATTGGTGTGCCGAAAAAAATCGTTTTGACAGGCATTTATTTTTCGTTGTGGAGTTTGCTGCGTTCGCCGACTTGAGTGCATCTTTGTTTATATTTTGTTGTTATTGTTGTTGTGGAGTGTAGCGCTGGTGCCAGTGACTGGGGGAAGTTATTTAAGTAGCTGTGTATTTAATTCATGACAATTCAGCGAAGCTGCACGGTTTTGTTTACTTTCGTTAGCGGCGTTGCGTTTGTTGAAACAATGCGTCACTTTGAATTCGAGTCGCTGCTATTTATGAAATCATTATAGAATTTCATAGGAACTATAAAGTGATTTCATGTTGAGGGTGACTGGCATTTAAAGAAATTTAATACTGAGTGATAAAGTTGAGTGACGTTTGAGTGCAATTTTTAGTAAAATTCTTCTGATTTTAAGGCTTCAAATGATGTTTGGTTTGATAGAAAGTGGTTCAATATTGAGTGATAAAGTTGAGTGATTCTTGAGTGGACGTTTGAGTGCAGTTTTGAGTAAATTTCTTCTAATTTTAAGGCCTCAAATGGTGTTTGTTTTGGTATAAAGCGATTAAATATTGAGTGATAAAGTTGAGTGACTCTTGTATGAATGTTTGAGTGCAGTTTTGAGCAAAATTCTTTCGGTTTTAAAGCCTTAAATAAAGTTTTGTTTGGTATAAAACGGTTCAATATTGAGTGATAAAGTTGAGTGATTCTTTAATGGACGTTTGAGTGCAGTTTTCAGCAAAATTCTTTTGGTTTTAAGGCCTCAAAGGATGTTTGGTTTGGTATAAAGCGTTTCAATACTGAGGGATAAAGTTGAGTGATTCTTTAGTGAACATTTGAGTGCAGTTTTGAGCTACATTTTTGGTTTTAAGGCCTCAAATTACGATTTATTT
Source organism: Melieria picta (assembly GCA_964056695.1). Classification (NCBI taxonomy): domain Eukaryota; kingdom Metazoa; phylum Arthropoda; class Insecta; order Diptera; family Ulidiidae; genus Melieria; species Melieria picta. The sequence goes on along the minus strand of OZ057400.1, from coordinate 109,628,180 downwards.
TATATAAAGCGCTTCAATACTGAGTGATTAAGTTGAGTGATTCTTGAGTGGACGTTCGAAAGCAGTTTTGAACAAATTTCTTTCGGCTTTAAGGCCTTAAATTACGATTTGTTTTATATAAAGCGTTTCAATACTGAGTGACAAAGTTGAGTGACTCTTGAGGGGACGTTTGAGTACCGTTTTGAGCAAAATTCTTTCGGTTTTAAAGCCTCAGAAGATATTTGCTTTGGTATAAAGCGCTTCAATAATGAGTTATAAGATTGAGTGATTCTTGAGTTTACGTTTGAGTGCAGTTTTCAGTAAATTTCTTTCGAATCAAAGGACTCAAATGATTTTTGGTTTGGTATAAAGCGATTCAATATTGAGTGACAAAGTTGAGTGATTCTTGAGTGAAGGTGTGAGTGTTGTTTTGAGAAAATTTGTTTTGGTTTAAGGCGATAATGACGATTTGTTTTATATAAAGCGCTTCAATACTGAGTAATAAAACTGAGTGATTTTTCAAAAACGCTTGAATGCAGTTATGAGCCCATTTTTACGGTTTTAAGGCCTCAAATGATGTTTGTTTTATATAAAGCACTTCAATATTGAGTTATAAAGTTCAGTGATTTTTGAGTGGGCGTTTGAGCGCAGTTTTGGGCAAATTTCTTTCGGTTCTAAGGCCTCAAACGATGTTTGGTTTGGTATAAAACGGTTCAATAATGAGTGATAAACTTAAGTGATTCTTGAGTGGGCGTTTGAGTGCAGTTTTGAGCAAATTTCTTTCGATTCTAAGGCCTCAAATGATGTTTCGTTTTATATAAAACGGTTCAATATTGAGTGATAAAGTTGAGTGATTCTTGTGTGGGCGTTTGAGTGCAGTTTTCAGTAAATTTCTTTCGAATTAAAGGACTCAAATGATTTTTGGTTTGGTATAAAGCGATTCAATATTGAGTGACAAAGTTGAGTGATTCTTGAGTGAAGGTGTGAGTGTTGTTTTGAGAAAATTTGTTTTGGTTTAAGGCGATAATGACGATTTGTTTTATATAAAGCGCTTCAATACTGAGTAATAAAACTGAGTGATTTTTCAAAAACGCTTGAATGCAGTTATGAGCCCATTTTTACGGTTTTAAGGCCTCAAATGATGTTTGTTTTATATAAAGCACTTCAATATTGAGTTATAAAGTTCAGTGATTTTTGAGTGGGCGTTTGAGCGCAGTTTTGGGCAAATTTCTTTCGGTTCTAAGGCCTCAAACGATGTTTGGTTTGGTATAAAACGGTTCAATAATGAGTGATAAACTTAAGTGATTCTTGAGTGGGCGTTTGAGTGCAGTTTTGAGCAAATTTCTTTCGATTCTAAGGCCTCAAATGATGTTTCGTTTTATATAAAACGGTTCAATATTGAGTGATAAAGTTGAGTGATTCTTGTGTGGGCGTTTGAGTGCAGTTTTCAGTAAATTTATTTCGAATTAAAGGACTCAAATGATTTTTGGTTTGGTATAAAGCGATTCAATATTGAGTGACAAAGTTGAGTGATTCTTGAGTGAAGGTGTGAGTGTTGTTTTGAGAAAATTTGTTTTGGTTTAAGGCGATAATGACGATTTGTTTTATATAAAGCGCTTCAATACTGAGTAATAAAACTGAGTGATTTTTCAAAAACGCTTGAATGCAGTTATGAGCCCATTTTTACGGTTTTAAGGCCTCAAATGATGTTTGTTTTATATAAAGCACTTCAATATTGAGTTATAAAGTTCAGTGATTTTTGAGTGGGCGTTTGAGCGCAGTTTTGGGCAAATTTCTTTCGGTTCTAAGGCCTCAAACGATGTTTGGTTTGGTATAAAACGGTTCAATAATGAGTGATAAACTTAAGTGATTCTTGAGTGGGCGTTTGAGTGCAGTTTTGAGCAAATTTCTTTCGATTCTAAGGCCTCAAATGATGTTTCGTTTTATATAAAACGGTTCAATATTGAGTGATAAAGTTGAGTGATTCTTGTGTGGGCGTTTGAGTGCAGTTTTCAGTAAATTTCTTTCGAATTAAAGGACTCAAATGATTTTTGGTTTGGTATAAAGCGATTCAATATTGAGTGACAAAGTTGAGTGATTCTTGAGTGAAGGTGTGAGTGTTGTTTTGAGAAAATTTGTTTTGGTTTAAGGCGATAATGACGATTTGTTTTATATAAAGCGCTTCAATACTGAGTAATAAAACTGAGTGATTTTTCAAAAACGCTTGAATGCAGTTATGAGCCCATTTTTACGGTTTTAAGGCCTCAAATGATGTTTGTTTTATATAAAGCACTTCAATATTGAGTTATAAAGTTCAGTGATTTTTGAGTGGGCGTTTGAGCGCAGTTTTGGGCAAATTTCTTTCGGTTCTAAGGCCTCAAACGATGTTTGGTTTGGTATAAAACGGTTCAATAATGAGTGATAAACTTAAGTGATTCTTGAGTGGGCGTTTGAGTGCAGTTTTGAGCAAATTTCTTTCGGTTCTAAGGCCTCAAATGATGTTTGGTTTTATATAAAACGGTTCAATATTGAGTGATAAAGTTGAGTGATTCTTGTGTGGGCGTTTGAGTGCAGTTTTGAGCAAAATTCTTTCGGTTTTCAATACTGAGTGATAAAATTGAGTGATTCTTGAGTTGACGCTGGAATGCTAATTCATGCAAATTTCCTGCAGTTCTAAAGTCTCAAATAATGATTTGTCTTGTTTCCATTTCTTATTTTATCATTGTCATGGTTTTTATATTTCGATTGCACAATTTAAATAAACTGCAATGTTAATGTTAAATAAAAAACCTTTCTTACAAACAAAATATTCGGAAAAATAAATCTAAAAAAAATACAAAATTTGAATAACTTGCTTTGAATGCAATTTCCTGCATTTCAGCTGCCCAAACAACATTCATCTTCCTGCAGGAAAAATGTAAAGCATTCAAATAGCGCAAGAAATATAGAAAATACGCGCAGCACAAACAAGCAACTTCGTATACTTTATAGAAATAAATAAAAAAAAATGACAAGTGCACCAAGGAGCAAAAATAGCGCCAACGTAGTCCTTTACATCAGAAAACCCGAAACCGAAACCGAAAAGTGTCACTTGAGAATTCGCATTGAGGTTACGGCGAGTCCGGCGACGGCAGTGCCACTTCAAGTGCCGGACAGTTGCCGCTTCGTTATGGCACACAACCTCAATGGAATAACAATTTTTGCGCCCGCACTTTCAGTGCTTTCGACCGAGCCGACACAACGTGCTGCCATCCTCGCTCGTTCCTATCTCGATCGGGCAACATTTGGCCGCGCACCACCCACTGCCACCGCAGCTCCCACGTGCAATTTATTTTGATTTGATTGCATCGAAACATTTTTAAGTATTTTCTACTTGGCAACTTTTTGTTGCGTTTGGGCTCCATTTGTGTGATTCCTGCGCCACACACACACATACACACCGGCACATTTACCAATGCGTAGCACTACAACAACCACAATAACAATGACAACAAATGCGCCATTTATTTAAATTGCATTTTCGTTTGCTGGCGCACCCATCATCCCCCAACTTCCCTGCCGCCCTCACGCGATAATATTTTTCTTCTCAACTGTAGTTCAGTTCGTTGTGCTTCTTCTTCTTCTTCCTCTGCTAATATGAATTTCCATTGTTGCCTATGTATATTTATCTGTTTTTTTTTTTTTTAGTTTTGTATTTTCTAGTCAACAGTCCGCACACACAGTCCAGTCCAGTCGAGTTCCGCTGAATGCGTTCGCCGTTCAGTCCGGCGAGGACTGCGATTTACATTCATCGAATCGCTGCTTGCACCGCCCGTCGACGCGTCGCTTTGGTCGCGTGTGTTGTGGACACTTTTCTATTTATATTTGCGTTATCGATTTCCACTTTTCTGCTTTTGATGGCGAATTGAATTTTAAAGTGATTGAGAGCAATTATAATTAAAATTAATTGGACGGTATTGAATGTCCTGGAAATTGAATTTCTTTCGTTTCTCCTTTATTTCTTTGCGTTCGTTCGCTCATTTATGCATCATTCGCTCGTTTGTGCCATTCATACGCGCCGCGAACCCTCAGCAAGGACAATCATTTTCTAGCCTTCTCACGGTTGTGTGTGTGTGTATGTGTGTTTGAACCGGAATTATGGCGCACAGCTGATGTGAATGTGTGCGACAATTGCAGCAAATGTACGCAAGCAGAGACAACTTGAATTAATATTTAAAATTTTGAATATCTTTTAATATCTGTTAAGGCAAAAACAACGATCGATACTTCGGCCAAAGTGTTACATAGGAAAACAATATCGGGTAATGGCCATAAATGACACGCAATCAAATATTTCGGCTACATTTTTAAACACGTGATTCCATTTCACTGAAAATTATGGCTTTCGAATTTATTTATGTGTGAACTTCAAAGTTTCTGTGAAAATGTTGGAAATAAGCGCAAAACGTGGCAACGATAGTTGTTGTTGATTGAGTGATTTTTTCCATCGAATTTATTCGAATTTATTTATATTGTTTTCAAATTTTTTTTGTTTATAGAATTACTTCATTTTTGTTTATTTCTACTGTTTTCAATTTTAGTATGTACTTAAAAATTTCTGTGAGTCTTGGAAATTAGCGGATAACTCTCCAAAAAAAAAGAGAAACTAAATCACTAGAAATTTGGTTACTATGAGCCAAAAGAGCTGGAAATGCTTTAAATAATGTTAACTAAATATTTCTAACTTTGTTTAATACAAATTATTGCATTATGTCAAACTAACGGGGCTAAATTACCTTAAGAACACTGCCACTTTTCTGAAAAACCTTTAAAACGTACCACACCTTGAGCCACTTTGAGCCTTAGTAACTCTAAATGCATGAAGGAAGGCAAACTTTGACGCATTTTATTGCTTGTAAGGAAGTTGTTTGCATTATAAGTCAGAAAACTGTTAATGTCAGAAGAAAGCCTACTAAATTAGCATTAAAACGCTGCCACTTTTCTTTAAATCCTTTACAACATATTACATATTGAGCCACTTTGAGCCTCACGAACTCTAAATGCGTGAAAGTAGGCAAACTTTGAAGCGTTTTATTGCTTGTAAGGAAGTTTTTTGCATTATATGTCAGAAAACTGTTAATGTCAGAAGAAAGCCTACTAAATTAGCATTAAAACGCTGCCACTTTTCTTTAAATCCTTTACAACATATTACATATTGAGCCACTTTGAGCCTCACGAACTCTCAGGCATTTGATTGCTTGCAAGAACATTTTTGAATTAAAAGCGAGAAAACTGTTAATGACAGAAGAAAATTTACTAAATTATCATAAAAACGCTGCTACTTTTTTAAAATTTTTAAGCTCTCATCGCCCATTGAGCCACTTTGAGTCTCAATAACGCGAAATGCATGAAAAAATAAATTGTTTGCATTAAAAGCCAAAAATCTGTTAATGTCACAAGAAAGCCTACTAAATTTTCATTAAGACGCTGCCACTTTTTTTTTTAATTTTTAACCCTTTATTACCCATTGAGCCACTTTGAGCCTCAGTAACTTCAAGTCCATGAAGAAAAGCAAACTTTGTATTTGATTGCTTGTAAGGAAACTTTTTGCAATAGAAGTCAGAACACTGTTATTGTTAGAAGAAAGCTTACTAAGTAATTAATAAAACACTACCATCCTTTTAAAATTCTTAACCTTTCATCACTCATTGAGCCACTTTGAGTCTCAGTAACTTAAATTGCATGAAAGAAGACAAAGTTCGACGCATTTAATTGATTGTTAACAAATTTTTTTGTATTAAAAGTCGGGAAACTATTAATGTCACAAGAAAGCTCACTAAATTTGCATTAAAACGCTGCCACTTTTCTTAAAATTCTTAACCTCTCATTACTAATTGAGCCACTTTGAGTCTTGGAAACTCGAAATGTGTGAAAGAAGGCAAACTTTCAGGCATTTGATTGCTTGTAAGGAAATCTTTTGCAATAGAAGTCAGAAAACTGTTAATGTTAGAAGAAAGCCTACTAAATTATCATGAAAACGCTGCCACTTTTTTAAAATTCTTAAGCTTTCATCACCCATTGAGCCACTTGGAGCCTCAGTAACTGCAAATGCATGAAAGAAGGCAAAACTTGAGGCATTTATTGGCTGTAAACAAATTTTTTTTATTAAAAGTCGGGAAACTATTAATGTCACAAGAAAGCTCACTAAATTTGCATTAAAACGCTGCCACTTTTCTTAAAATTCTTAACCTCTCATTACTAATTGAGCCACTTTGAGTCTTGGAAACTCGAAATGTGTGAAAGAAGGAAAACTTTCAGGCATTTGATTGCTTGTAAGGAAATTGTTTGCAATAGAAGTCAGAAAACTGTTAATGTTAGAAGAAAGCCTACTAAATTATCATGAAAACGCTGCCACTTTTTTAAAATTCTTAAGCTTTCATAACCCATTGAGCCACTTGGAGCCTCAGTAACATCAAATGCATGAAAGAGGACCACTTTGAAGCATTTGATTGATTGTAAACAATTTTTTTGTTTTAAAGGAAAAAAAACTATTAATGTCAAAAGAAAGGCTACTAAATTATCATTAAAACGCAACCACTTTTTGTAAAATTTTTTACCTCTCATTACCCATTGAGCCACTTTGAGTCTCAGTCACTCGAAATGCATGAAAGAATGCAAATTTGTACGAAGTTCATGACCTCTAATGTAATTTTTTTGCAATATAAGTCAGTAAACAGTGGATGTCTGTAAAGAGTCTGCCACTTTTTTAAAAATCTCTTTAAAAAAAATCACACATTGGGCCACTTTGAGACTTTTTATTTAAAAGAGGCATGAAAGAGTGCAAACTTTGACTCATTTATTGCTTTTAATGCAATTTTTCGCTATTTCTGGCTGTAAACTCTTATTGTCAGCAGAATTCACACTTAACTAACTTTACAATGCTGCCACCTTTTTCGAAATTCAACACACATTGCGCCACTTTGAGCGTACATTTCCTATAATAAAAAAATTTCACATTCAACAAAAACCCCCACATTTCCTCTTCTTCTTTTTCTCCTCCTCTTCTTCTTCTTTCCAATTCACTGATATAAAATGCATGAAATTGTTTTTAAATTCCGTATCGCCATTTAAGTGAAAGCATTGCATTGCAAAATGTTCAAATATTCATGCATTTTTAAGGTACTTATTCATTGCAACTTGAACGCCACTTTGCCGCTCAACACTAAATTACTTCCTTGCTGCAAACTGCCGCGGCCTGAACGACCAAATCATAAACTCCTTTAATTGCCAACAGCAGCCAGTGGGCCGTGTGAAAGCAGTGTGTTGAAAACTTCAAGCAGACACTGGTCGCTCCACTGAGCTCGCGGCCAGAGCCGCAGCTTGTCGCTTTAATTGTTTATTAACGCAACAATGAAGGCGCACGTGCCTTCGTCCCCGCGAAGACCCCCTTTCCACCCAACAACAACAACGACTGTTGTTGAAAGCGCGTTCTACCATGGCAAAAGTTGTTTGGCATTGTTTAGCCTTTGTGTGTTGGTCGCAACCGCAGCGCCGCAACAATGCCCGACGACTTTTGCTTCTATTCTGCTCCTATTTTGTTCATATTTTGCTGCCGCCGCTACAAAATTTTCCGCACTTCAAGTTGCACGCGGCAGACAAAAAATTAAAAAAAAAAAAGTGAAAACTAAAATATGGAAGTTGTAGGAGCAGGAGAAATGAAAATAAACGAGCGTCAGCAAGGATAATAGAAAAATAAGGTGCCACCAAATGGCCAAAAGCTTTTTCAAGTTGTTGAGCGTGAAAAGTGGCAGCGGCAGGACGAACAGCGCCGACCACTTTCAAAGCGAACGGAATAAGGAAGCGAGCAAAGTTGAAGGCGTGAGGCGTTCAAATTGTGTTGACAAGAAGTTATGAAGCGGAAAATGGATAATTGTGGCACATTTTTTCCCCACTGCACTTTCAACTGCCGAGCGGCAAAACTTTTGCTGATTAAAGAAAGTCTTGCAATTTTTTTTTTGCATTTAAAAGAATTTCTTTGATTTTTTGCACTGTGACACGCTTTTCAACTGGGGGAAAAGTAACGTACTTTAAAAATTAAAACAGAAACGAGACGGCATAACAATGCAGCAAGTGGCAACGGCAAAACACACAAAAACAGCGGTAACAGTGAAATTAACAAGACGACAAAGTGCACGCTGCGCCACATTTTATTGTACATACTTAGTTGTATGTGTGTTTGTGTGTGTGTGTGCTTGTATGTGAAGAGTGTGTTTGTGCAACAATGAAAAAAATTAAGTGTCATAGTGCAATTTCACACTAACATCCTTACATCGCCTTACAGCTGCCATCACTTGGGGTACAATGGTATGATTGGGGAAAATTATTTTACAAATTTTCATAAAAATTTACCCAAGTAATTTTTACAAAATAAATCTTTTGAAAGCAGTTCTGCTCTGGTCCCTTTCGTTTTATATGCAATTAATTTAATTATGCATACTTTTGAGCAGTTTAAATTGCAGCAGTCTAATTTTTTACAAAATATCTGCACTTCTCTTTAAGATTACCAGAGGAAAAATTACAAAAAATATAGCAATTTTATTAGAATATCAGCACAAAATCGTTCACAAACATTTAGTTTTCATTTCATATGGAAAGAGTTTAAATACTCAACTCTTTCTACACTTTGAGCAACTTTGAGCCAGTAAGAAAATGCCACCTAATCTCACAAATTGGCTGCAGTTTTATTTGAGTTTGGCGTATGAAAAATTGTATATACAAAACTATATCTTTATAATTGACAGCACAGAATCCAGTACAAACTTCTAGCTTCCATTTCATATGGAAGTAGTACAAATCGCTAGACTCTTTCAGTACTTTGAGCCACTTTGAGCTCATGCTTGACTTTTCTCCATAAAAATCAATTTGCAACCAAATTTTTTATATTTAAAATTCTACTCAAGGAAACCATTTTTTATTAAAAAGTTCTTCAATCTATTGGCTTTAAAAGGCCATAGAAACCTCCTCAATAATGCCTACTTTTATACTTACACTTTGAGCCAATTTGAGCCCCCCTGGATACAATAATTTATTGGCCTTCATTCATTGGCCTTATTCATTGGCCTTCATTTATTGGCCTTATAAAAATGCAAAATTGTAAATAAAACTGTCTCATTCAATACTAGTTGTGTTAACTGCGCAAAAATCTTGCTTACGAAAGCTTTTTATGTACAAAATTTAAATATTGTCATAAATTTGGTTTGAGCTTTATTGAGCATCTTAAAATTTGTTTATGGTCCACTTGAAAAATGCGTAGAAGTGCCTAAATCTGCTACACTCAATAGTTATTGATTGAATTTTTAGATTTCCATTTGAAAATATGCAAAATTTGTCAGCAAAATGGCTTTGAGTCACTTTGAGCGTTATTGAGCACTACACGACTTTTATATAGATCGCTTAAATATGCCTAAAATGTCCCTTAAACTGAATCATTTTAAATTAGTTGCTTAAATGTCTAAATTTATATTTCAAATTGTTATAATATTGTCACAAACTGGACTTTGAGCCTTATTGAGCTTTATACAGTTTTTATATTAACCGCTCAAAAATGTCTAAAATTTCTCTGAAATTACCTCATTTCAGACTCATTGCTTGAAATTTAAATTTTCATTTAAAAATCTTGAAATTTTGTTAGCAATTTGGCTTTGAGCCATTTTGAGCATTATTGGCCACCCTAATTTTTTATATTGATCACTTAAATACCTAAAAATGTCGCTAAGACTGTCACATTTAATAGTACTGGTTTTAATTTTAAAATTTCCATTTCAAAATATTTGAACTGTGACACTAATTTTACTTTGAGTCACCGTGATCATTATTGAGCATAATTCAATTTACATGCAGATCACTAAAAAAGGAATAAGATGCACAAAACTAAGTCATTCAAAACTCAAAATCTTGCTTATAAAAAAATTTTATCGAACAAGATTACAGTTTTGTTACCAATTCGGCTTTGAGCCATCTTGATTAATCTTGAGCCATTTAGTACTATGATATTTTTATATTGACCCTAAAAATAAGTCGAAAGTGTCATAGCAACTACTTTAAAATTTCGTTTTCACCAATTTTGTATTAAGAAAGGTTACAGTTTTGTTACCAATTCGACTTTGAGCCTTTTTGAGCATCGTTGAGTACCATAAAATATCTATATTGACCTTCAAAATAAGTCGAAAATGTCTTTGAAACCACTCAAAATCTCGTTTATAACAAAATTTAATTGAAAAATATTCAAGTTCTGTCACCAAATAGGCTTTGAGCCACATTGAGCCTCGTTGAGTACCATAAAAAATCTATATTGGCCTTCAAGATAAGTCGAATATGTCCTGGAAACCACTCAAAATCTCTCCTATAACAAATTTTCATTGAAAAATATTTAAGTTCTTAATTTTCTTGTTCAAGTTCTGTCATCAAATTGACTTTGAGCCACATTGAGCCTCATTGAGTTTGATACAACTTTTATATTGAACTCAAAATAAGTCGAAAATGTTCTTTCAACTGCCTTAAAATATTACTTTCAACAAGTTTTCATTCAAAAATATTTCAGTGTGTTCACCAACTCAGCTTTGAGCCATTTTGAGCTTTAGTACTATGCAATTTTTATATTGACCCTAAAAATAAGCCGAAAATGTCAGAGCAACTGCTTCAAGATTTCGCTTACAATAAATTTTTATTAAAAAAGATTGCGGTTTTGTTGCTAATTCGGCTTTGAGCCACTTTGAGCCTTGTTTAGTACCATTAAATATCTAGATTGACGTTTAAAATAAATCGAAAAGGTCCTTGAAACAAGTCAAAATCTTACTTCTAACGAAATTTCATTGAAAATTATTTAATTTCTGTCATCAACTTGGCTTTGAGCCACATTGAGCCTCGTTGAGTACTATAAAACTTTTATATTGAACTCAAAATAAGTCGAAAATGTCCTTGCAATTATCTTAAAATCTCAGTTTCAACAAATTTGCATTCCAAAAAAATATTTCACCAATTCGGCTTTGAGCCATTTTGAGCCTCATTGAGTACCATACACATTTTTATATTGACCTTCAAATTAGATCGAAGTGTTCTAGCAACGTCTTATCTCACTTTCAAAAAGTTTTCATTCAAAAATATTTTAGTGTGGTCACCAATTCAACTTTGAGCCATTTTGAGCCTCATTGAGTACCATACAATTTTTATATTGGCCTTCCAAATAGATTGAAATACTTAAGGAACTGCATCAAAAGCTCACTTTCAACAAATTTTCATTCAAAAATAGTTCACCAACTCAGCTCTGAGCCACTTTGAGCCTCGTTGAGTACAATAACAATTCTTATTTAAATTTTCAAAATAAGTCAAATATATCCCTACTGCCTTATTCAGAGAAGTAGCTTAAAATTCACCAAAATATCGTTCAAAAAAACAACAAAAAGATTTTACAAAATTGTAATTTTAAAACAATTAAATTTTGTCACCAATTTGTAGATGTTTGGCCCGTGGTGCACTAGTGGCACACTTCTATGCAGGTGCCTACCAAGTAATCACGTGTGTGGTAGTGGCATTAAAACTGGCACACACAGACGCACAACCACACACAGAAAAAACAACACACACTTATTGCACACAGAGAGAGCGAATGCTGCTGGTTGGCATTCATTATGCTGGTTGGTTGCCCGGTTGGTTACTTGGTTGCACGGAACGCCGCTGACAGTGGCCTCCTGCTGCAGGTTTTTAGCATTTCTCAGGTCTCAAGTGTGTACACTTGGTGCAAAAACAGCAGCAGCGCACAGGGGAGCTAAAAACGAGGACAAACAACCACACACACACACACACACACGGAGACAGAGGCGTGGATACGGCAACGTGTGCGCCTAAACCAGCGCCACCACTTGGACCCACTTGTGACACACACACACATGCACACAACTCAAAACGCATGAAGTGCGCCTGCCGAGGGAGCTCGCAGCAGCAAAACAAACACAACAAAAAAAAAATATTGTTGCTTGGCAGGCGAGTATAAAAGTGAGTGGAGGCAGCGAGCAAACGCCGAGTGCGAGCAAAAATGCACAAAAGGACGAATTGGGTGGAAGCTTACTGAATAGTTAATTAATAGGATAATACAATTAATTTGTGGGCAATGAATGTCTGGGTTTATTTGCTGGCGCCGGCACTGACGCTTTAGTGGCTGCGGTGCCACCAAAGCCGACGAAGCAGGCGAAAGTAAGCTGGAAAACGGCAAACAGAAAAAAAGTCGCAAGGTTTTTCTCTCTCTATATCCAATTTTGTGTTTTTTTCGTTGTTGTTGTTGTTTCCTTTGAGAATGTGTGCAATTGGATTTTGTGCTGTGTCTTTCGTACTTTCTCGCCATCCAACTCACTCTAACTAGCTGTCTGTCTCTCCTTCTCGCTGTCTGTGCACTGCGCAGCTTTCATGCAGCGATGATTTAAAGCGCTCGGCATCAAAACGAGATTGGCGTGGATTTAAATGCTTTAGAAGTTTAGCGCTGTTACTCAAGTTGTTGTAGTTGCTGTTGTTGTTTTAGTGGTTAAATTGAAGGTTTTGTGCTGGCACTGCGGCTAAGCACGCTACTTGAGACTTGAAGCGCCGTAATTGAAGGATATCTGTGTAAGTAAACAATGGCGAGCCGGCGAAAATTGCAGCATTTGATTTTAAGCTGAATGGCGACTGACGGCAAAGGTGCCGCATGTGGCACAAAATTGTAATCTCTGCGGTAGTAAAACCATTAGCGTTGGTGTGGCTGGCAAACGGGTTGCCCTCAGTGTCTTCTCTTCGGAGAATAATTTAAGTGGTTTGGGGCCTTTTGGCAGGTAATGAAGCATTTTGACTGTGGGCTGAGTAATGCAAAATTTCAGTCGAGTTTTATGGTGAGAAAATTTTTAAAACTGAGCCACTTTGAACAGTTGAAATTACACTCCAAATATTTTGGTAGTAAAGAATCATTTCGACCTAAATTTTATTTGTTGAAATAACATCAAATTTTAATAAAATTTTGTTTTCAAATTAGTGCTAAGCTGAGCAAAACTATAGTCAAATTATATAGAATTGAGCCACTTTGAGCAGTTGAAAATTACACTCAAAAATATTTTGGTATCGAGTATTGAATCATTTTGTGTTGAATTTTATTTGTTAAAATAACGTCAAGTTATCATCAAATCAATCAAATTTTTTTTTCACATTAATGCTCATCTAGGCTGAAATAAAGTCAAACTATACAATTGAGCCACTTTGAGCGGTTGAAAATTACACTCAAAAATATTTTGGTATCCAGTATTGAATCATTTTGAGTTGAATTTTATTTGTTAAAATAACGTCAAGTTATCATCAAATCAATCAAATTTTTTTTTCACATTAATGCTCATCTAGGCTGAAATAAAGTCAAACTATACAATTGAGCCACTTTGAGCGGTTGAAAATTACACTCATAACTATTTTGGTATCTAGTAATGAATAATTTGGAGTTGCATTTTATTTGTTAAAATAACGTCAAGTTATCATCAAATCAATCAAATTTTGTTTTCAAAGTAATGCTAATCTAGACTGAAATAAAGCTAAACTATGTAGAACTGAGCCACTTTGAGCAGATGAAAATTACGCTCAAAAATATTTTAGTAGTAAAGAATCATTTTGAGTTGACTTTTATTTGTTGACATAACGTGAAATTATAATCAAATGTTGCTTTAAAATTAATCCTAAGATGGGCTGAAATATAATAAAATTATATAGAACTGAGCTACTTTGAGCAGTAGTAAATCAATTTGAGTTGATTTTTATTTATTGACATTACGTCAAATTATAAGCAAATCAATCAAATTTTGCTTTAAAATTAATGCTATAGTCAAATTATATATAATTGAGCCACTTTACGCAGCTGAAATGACACTCCAAATATTTTGGGTAGTAAAGAATCATATTGAGTTACTTTTATACTCTCAAAATATGATTCAAGCCACGCTATGTGAATAAAACTACGTTGGATTAGATGTCATCAAATTATACTCAAACTTTGTTCTCAAATTAATTCATTCTTAGAGCTTTCTTTCATAACTCAAACTGAGACAGATAGAGTATTACTTTAATAGAATGGTTACTTTAGGCTATTAAATTAGCTAAGTGTAAAAATCTTGCAAATTGTTTACATTGAGCTTCTCTAAACAACAACCAAATAAAAATTTGCTCAAACATTTCTGATAAGTAAATATCTTTATTGAGTGGTTTTAAAAGACTCAATGCGCGAGTCAAAATTAAATACACATATTTTTTGCCTTTTACGAATAATGAAAATTCAAATCGATGCCCCCAATCGCATCTTGAGCCACATTGAGCTCAAATCTACCCACACAAAACTCCACTCAAACTCAGCACAAACATTTGTGATAAGAAAATTTGGAAAATGAGTTGTTTTAGAGGGCCCAATGCGCGGCTGAAAGTTATATGCACATAAATTGTGTCTTTCATAATTTATGACAAATCAAATAAATGCCTCAAAGTGCGTCTTGAGCCTCATTGAGCTCAAATCTACCCATTCAAACTCAATACAAACATTTGTATTAAGAATTTTTGAGGAACTCAATGCACGTTTCACAATTCTATATACTTTTGGCTTTTAAAACTCAAATCCTTGCAATGCTTTTTTGTAAAAAAAAAACATTAAATGGCCCAAAATGCATCTTGAGCCACTCTAAGCTTGAATCTGCTCATATGAAACCAAATTTTTCTATTTTTCTCTCTAACCAAAATTAACTATGGATCGTATAGCACTAACTTTTAAATGGTTTTCAAGTGTTAATATAATTTTTGCAATATAAACAACTTAAAAATATATTGAGCCACTTTATGCCTAACGTATAAAATATTTCCACACAATACTCAGATTTCTTAATAATTGTCAAAAGCAAAAAGTAACAAAAATTTCACAGAAATATACCAAAACTTGTCAGCACTAAAAACGTTCAAGTGTTGTTGGAATTTTTGCAACATTTTCAGCGCAATTAGACTTTGAGCCCCCTTGAGCTGATGCACCAAATCTTTTCAATAAAAGTCAAATTTCTTTACACTTTTCAACCAGAAGAATTAACACAAAATTTCCTAAAATTCACCGACAGCTAGCCAGAACTATGGACTTATAATTGTTTAGTAATTTGTTTAAATATGGTAAACTTAATTTAACTTTGAGCCACATTGAGCTCATGTACCAACCCTTCTCAGAATAAAAATCAAATTTCTTTACACTTTTCTGCCAGAAGAATTAGTACAAAATTCTTAAAAACTCACTACCAGCTAGTCAGCACTATGGACTTTTACTTGTTTGGTAATTTTTTTTAAATGCTCAACTTAATTTCACTTTGAGCCACATTGAGCTAATATACCAAATCTTCTCACATAAAACTCAAATTTCTTTACAATTTTCTTCAGTAAAAAATTAATACAAAATTCTTAAAAATTCATTACCAGCTAGTCAGCACTTTGGGCTTTTAATTGTTTGGTAATTTTTTTTAAATGCTCAACTTAGTTTCATTTTGAGCCACATTGAGCTAATATACCAAATCTTCTCACATAAAACTCAAATTTCTTTAAAATTTTCTTCAGTAAAAAATTAATAAAAATTTCCTAAAAATTCACTACCAGCTAGTCAGCACTATGGAATTTTAATTGTTGGGTAATTTTTTGTTAAATGCTTATCTTAATTTCACTTTGAGCCACATTGAGCTCATGTACCAAACCTTCTAATATGAAACTCAAGTTTCTTTAAAATTTTCTTCAGTAAAAAATTAATACAAAATTCTTAAAAATTCACTACCAGCTAGTCAACACTATGGACTCATAATTGTTTGGTAATTTTTTTAAATGCTCAACTTAATTTCACTTTGAGCCACACTGAGCAACCCTTCTTACATAAAACTCAAATTTCTTTACAAATTTCTACAAAAAAAAAAATGAATACAAATTTTACCAAAACACACCGCCAGCTCCCCAACTCTCTGTTGTAATTGTTGTAATAAGCTCAACTTAATATCACTTTGAGCATTGTTGAGCACATTAGCGTTCATTTAATTGTCTGTATAAAACCGCTAAAAATGCAACAAAAAAACTTTAAAAGCTACTGTGAAAACGAACATCGCAGCAAAGTGGGGGAGCCAATTGAGAAAGCGTCAGTTTTTTTTCATGGAGCCTTTTGTGGGCACTTAAAGTGAAATGCGCGCAGGTTGAGTGAGGAAAATTGTGCAAGCGGAGGATGGAAAAAAGTGAGAAAAGGATAACAAGGCGAGCCTTATTGCAGTAGCTCAATTAAGTGAGTTTTAAGCTGAGCACACGGCTATTTATGTTCATAATTTTTAACTATTGTTTGCACTTTGAGCAAACACAAAAAAACGAACGAATGAACGACTATTTGTGGATAGGACAGGACTAGCTGGAAAATAACTGCCAGAAAACGCTGCAGTAACAGCAGAGCCGAGCCGACACACTCATTTATGCCGAACGAGTAGCAGGCAAACAGAAAAATTGTAGTGGCGCAATCAAGTTGCTGCAAACAAACAAAGGCGTGTAGGCGCCTCAAAGTAGGCTTTAAAAATGCATAGTTGGCAAGAAAAGGGGGGGGGGGGGGGCGAGTGAAAAGGCTTTGCAGCTTCATTGTCTTTTGTGGGGTGCCGAAGCGTGTTAACGCGTTTGCTGCTTTCATTTACAAGCAATTTTCTTTTTGCTATTTTGCTGGCTGCTTTTGTATGCCGACTGTCACAGCTGTGACGTTTGGGTGACACGCTGCCAACACCCGTAGCGTTAAATTTTTTGTTTTTTAATTTTTTTTCAAATATATTTTTCTGGTTTTGTTTTTGTTATTATTGTTTAGCTGCGCTTGTAAACTGTAAACAGCTTTTTACCAGCGCTTCAAGTTCGGCAGAATTTGTTGCTGTTTTTTTTTTCTCTGTTTTTATGGCATTTTACTACCTTCCGCACGACGGCAACGGCAGCTTTGTGCGAACAGAAATAAAGCAGCCAACGTTTTTGCTGTGTGCTTCTTTACAATTTTGCTGCTAATAAAGGAGCGAGCAAGTTTAATGCCGGTGCGAACGTTCTAGCTTTCGGTCGCACCCACACGCCGGTCGTCGTCGCCCACCAACGGTTGTTGTTGCTTTTGCCTTTTTGTGCATTTTCATTGTTTTGGACATTTTTACTAACGTTTTTCGTCAGGCAAATTTTTTCCGCAACACAGACTTTATTGTTGTTGCTGTTGTTACTGTGTTCTGGTGTTGTTTTCCCGTTTTATGGCTCGGCACCTTGTTGCCTTTCTGCTTTGCTACTTTACTCACTCGACTCTTTATTTTCATTGCTCGAGCGGTGCGAGTGCATTTTTCTTTGCTAATTTTATAATGCTGCTGTGTTTTTGTCTTTTTTTTGTTGTTGCTGTACGTTTTTGTGTGCGTCTTTTTTGTGGCTCTTCTTAGATTGGCACTTTTTTGTTTGCTGTACTGACAGGTATCAGCAACACCGCTCGAATGGTCGGGTTTCGTTGTGTTGTTATCCACTGAATGATTATGACATAAAGGTGTGCCCATAGCATACTTTGCGGCGCTCAACAGTGTTTTTTCGTTTGCTTGTTTGTTGAGTCGACAATTTACAAATTTTCAGCATCAAAGGCATATTCGTTCAGTTCGTGTTGATGGTATGGAAAATTGCTTAATTTCATAGAAAATTGCATGAGAAGGGCAACAAATTCGAGTTTTTTTGCAATCGATTGTTTTCCACTCAAGCGCTCTGCCCACAACTGCCCAGGCAAATTTTTTTAATTTTTGAAATTTATTTTTAGGCAATATGTCGATTAGCTGCTACTGCTGTTAGTAGTTTTTGTAAAAAAGAGAAAACCAACAATAAAAATTAAAAAAAAATTGTGACTGAAAGTTATGGCATAGCCTGGCGAGGCGCTAAAAGTGATCTATTGGTCCAAGATTTGATACTAAGTTAATGTAAATCGAAACGAATATTGAGGTCTAATTGCCGCGGCTTACTTTTGTACAACAACAACAAATGCCACTGTCTGTCACAAGAATGCCAACACACATTTTTTTTATTACATAAAATCGTCCAAGACGCAGATATTCCCAGCGTTCTTCGTCTAATTGGTAGCCTAAGTGTAGCCTCATTAAAAAAGTAGAAACGGGAACCAGAATGAAGGACTAATAACTTAGGTTTTGGTAATGCAACATGAATGCAAGAAATGTTATAAATTCAATCAGAGCCAAATTTTTTATGGTCACATTTTCTATATCAACATCGTCTGAGAATTTTTAGGTCAAAACCAAAATATTTGGGCATGTGTGGCAAAATCGTTTTGGTATAAAATTCGAACCGAAAATGTGCACAATTTCGTAATCTTCCTTGCCAATTTGTAATTCTTTCAATTAGAAGTTATTTCAAGTGCAACTTGTTCGAAAATCGTAGTTCCATTTTTCGTTCGATTTCAAATTTCGATTTCGAATTGAAGTCGGATTTTCCAAGACATGCTGATTGACTTTGCTTTCATGTTTACCATAGAAATTTAAAAAATGAATTACTTATGCTCCAAGAACTTAGAAATAAAAAACTTTTAAGCATTATCCTATTCATAGAAATGGATAAGTTAGAGGCGTCATTTTCCAAAAGTCAAAGCTCGATATATCTTGAAATTTATTTATGACAAGGATTGTCAATAACGATCTTCAGGTTCAACAGGATCACGAAGTGGGAGACGAAAAGGAAATGAATGAATTGTTCGAGAGAGACTGAGTTCTTAAGCATCAAAATCTGGAAGATGAAGTCAAGTCAGTCAGTGAAGTCCTCAAACTAGATCATATCTGTTCTGATTTTCTAAGGGTTCATCAGAAGAATCTCCTCTAAAGATTATTTGTCAGACTGTCTCCAAGAGAATTAATGAATATCAGAGTAATTAAATTTGGGTATTAAATGTTAGTAGAACACTAAGAGACGAAAAGAATATAGCAGAATTGTACAAGAGGATCTAAGTGACTTCTCTAGTATCAAATTCTAAAAAGTGTATAATTAGCCACCCAATCTTGACCTACTGCACCAGATTGGATTAAATTTCTAAAAGTATGTTAAACACTGCAAGGTGTCACATCTATTCCGCATCCTCTAATGGTTCATAAAACAAGGACTATCTCAACTTTAGATTCTCTTTCAGATCAATGTCTGCTAAAAATGTGTGAATGTCGGATGAATCACGCTGAAAGAGACAACTTTTGTCCAAAATAAGGTCTTTGTAGCTTTAAATATTAAAGTTTCACAGTCAGTGATCAGGTCAAATGATCTTTTCTACTTTGAAAGAGAATTTGAAACTGTTTTGACTTTTGCTCAATATTCATTCAAACCTTCTTCTAAGCAATTCTTTCTCTTAAAATCTGTGTTAATATGTCGAGAATATTTCAAGTCTAGGAAAAATCCTCTAATATGTTAACAATGAAATATGTTACCCAGTGGAAAGAAAATTTAAGAAATGTTTATTGAAATTCAAGGGAACTATTTATCATAGAAAATAATGGATAGCTACTAGTCTAATCCTTATCTACATTTAAATTATAGAATACTAATTCAGTGGTCCCAAAATGCTAATTATTGTTGATCAACACAGTCAGGCTTTCCAATTTATGACCTCCTCTGATAGCATCAGAAGCAGACAATTGGACGATGGACGTATGTTCACATTACTTTTCGATTACATATCACTTTAATGAATGAAAGGACATTTGTCTGGACCGCTCATGAACCATATTGGTGGTATATATGCATAACGGGTGCCATGAGCACGGCCTCGGACGATGTCCTGAATGCCATGCTTGACTTGCTTCCTCTAGATCTAAAAGTTCAACAGGAAGCAATGAAGTCAACATGTCGGCTGTATTCATAGGGGCAGTGGCACGATGAAAGGAACTCCGGTCACGGAGAAATCTTTAAGAGTGATATCTGCAGTATCCTTTGGGATAAATTTTGAAATCAGTACCCGACGCGTGAACAATGGTATAATCCGTAGTCCATGCTAGGGTACCTGACGGACATTTTCATCACTGACGGTTCCAAGACCGATAGAGGTACTGGAGCTGGGTGGCACCTTAATGAGAGTTTCAACTGTTTATATTCTTTGGGAGGGCTGGCAACCGTCTTCCAGTCGAAGGTCTTCACCATTTTGAAAGTATCTGAATGGATAATCGAGAAGATATGGCGCAGGAAACGTAAAGGAGTCTGTATTGACGGTCAGACTGCACTTAAAGCCCTGGAGAATGCGCTCGAAAATTGTCCAAGAATGTAAGATGAAGCTTAGATCTTATAAGCTACAACTTATCTGGGTTCCTGGACACTTTAGTGTTCAAGGTAACGACTCTGCCAATAAATTGGCTAACTGTGGATGAGGGGGCACGCGCTTGGGACCAGAACCAATAATCGTCAACAGTCTAGCAGGCACCCTGGACTGGATCAAGTCTTATGTAAACAGCTTACATAGGGAACGTTGGTCTAGTTTGGGAAACTGCAGGATTGCCAAGTGTTTTGTGTTTGGCCTGAACAAGAAGGCAGGGGTATTCCTTTTGAATTTAAGATGGATATCTCTTCGCGGGATCGTCGGACTAATCACAGGACACAATCCATGGGACCATCATCGAGGATCCAACGTGCGCATCTTGTCTGGAGGAGGTAGACAGCACAGAGCATTTTCTCTGCGTATGTCCCGCCTTCGCTAGAACAAGATTGTGCATTTTGGCTTCTAATGTCATGAAGATGGACGAGGTCTATTCTCCTACCCTGCGCGATCTCCTGAAATCCATTACAGAATCCAGGAAATGCATGCAGGGAGACTTGTAGTCCCCAACCCTTCCCTACTATTTTCTTTCTTTCTATCTATAACACCACCTTACTCTCTTCTATCACCCTTTTCCTCCCGAGTCTTCTCCCTTCTCGTCTTCTCCCGAGTCGTCTCCCATCCCTTCACTACTATTTTCTTTCTTTCTATCTATAACACCACCGTACTCTCTTCTATCACCCTTTTCCTCCCGAGTCTTAAGCACAATGGGCTATCTGAGTGCTTGAGAAATTGGACCCTCTAGGGTTCACTTTCTCTGCTCCCCTCATATCCATTCATCCATCCATCCAACCATATTGGTGAATGCCCGGCTTTCAGACCCACCCCAGTTAAATTACTTCCACAGAAGATAAGTTACTGAAACTCATGTTACCGGACATTGGAGCGGCAGAGTCTTTCGGTAACTTGATGATAAGGGCTGCCTAATTGAAGTCCGCAGGATAACTCAATGGTTGAATCTGCCAGATCTTCTTCCCTCAAGGAGGGAGGTAATAGCTAAGATACAATGGACAGTAACGTCTAAGTTCCTGTGTCCTTTGAACACTCCCTATAGTTTAATAATATAATTTAAAAGTACTTAACCGAATCTAACTCAGAACATAAACAATCCGTATATGATATCTTTGGATAAAGAAATAGCCAAAGCTATCGACGTACCAAAGCATTCGATAACCCATGGTTATTATTCAATATTCTTTGATTTCTTCTGGTACTTCATCAGGACACAAACTCCTCTTTTTTGAAATCGTTAAAGCTCTTTGCCACAACCGCTGAGTACCCAACGGTGTTCAAGCATGTCCTACCTTATAAGCTAATAGTACTTAACCCAAGCTAACTCAGACTGTATATGATATCCTTGGACGAGAGTCGAAGCCATTGAGATATCAGCGCATACAATGTTCTATCCTTTTGGTACTTCATAAGAACACAAACGCGTCGTTTATGAAATCGTTCAAGCTCTCTGCCACAATCATATATCAAAGCTTTTAAGCACAAGCTCACGATTCTCATAAAGCTTTAAAGCACACAATTTTAAAACTAGTCCATCTTCCAGATTAATGGAAGCTTCAAAAGCGTTGAACTCTAAGATAAAAGCACTGCTTGATAAAAGGTGATTCAACAAAAAAGCTTACATACACGCTTACGTTCTTATTGTGTTAGAATGAGAAAGTGACAATTTCAATGTAAAATGAATGAGCGCATTGTAGAAGCGGCAGCGTTAGTGGAAGCGCACAAGAAAGCAAGCTTTTTGGCGGATAGGCGAGTAAAACTGTTCATGGCAATGTGTGGGGTGAAACAAATGAAAATGTTTATATTCTATATATATGCACGATTGACCGATATCAGCCGTATAAAAATAGAAAAAAAAATGGTGTCAAAAGCTTACAAGCTAACACTACTTAAAAGCTACCGGATGCCTAGTTGGCAAATCTCGAAAGCGAGCATTGAAAACAAAATGAAGATTAAGCGCAAAGAACTAACCTTAATGCTGTCGTAGCAAGCGGTCACCTTTCCGTTCTGCACCTCAACGTTGGCGGGCGGATGGGCGAACTTGCATTCGGTGTCTTGGCGGGAGCATTTGTTCCGCTGGAACTCGCGACAGACCTCCAGCTGGAGCCAGCGCGAATCTTTGCCGTTCAACAGGCTGTTTACGTTCACCATGGTGGCCATTGTTGTTGTTGTTGTTTTTATCGTTGTTTTAGTTGTTGTTGTTGTAACAGTTGGATTTGGGTTAATTGTTGTAGATTTTGTGTATATTTTTTTTCGTTCACAATTTGAATGATTTTTATTATTTTCCTTTTTTTTTAGTTTTTGCCTTTCAAGGTTAAATATGCACTGTGTACGCCTTCACTGACTGGTTGCAACGCGTGTAGGGGCTTTTTTCTTTGACTTTTACTTTTTTGTGGGAGGGGGGCTGCAGTTGTCAATTGCTATCACAATGGGCTCGAGTCTGGCTGGTTGTTGTTGTTGTTGTTGTTGTCAAAGCGCGTCGCGTTGCGGCTGCACTCACTCGCTCCAAGTGGCGCTCAAGGTTGGCAGCTATTCCCTTCGGTCAGCTGCTGTCGCACAAGTCGGCTGTCTGTTGCTGCCTTTATTCTTGCTCAATTTCGATTTGGGGTTTTTTGGTTTTTTTTTTGCTGCTCTTCCAACTGTCGTCGTCACAATTTCGTAGCTGAGAAAAATATTTCGAAATATTTTTTGTTGCTTTTATTTTCTTTACACAACGTCGTCTGACTGACTGTTTTCACAATGCCTGCTTTGTTTGCGCAATGAGAAAAAAATCGTTTACGCAAAATTTATGTTTTGTTGTCGTTGCTGTTGTTTTTGTTGTTTGTTTGTTTGTTTGAATAACGATTTTGCGCGAGGCGCAAAATTCTTATGGCAAATTCAAAAATCGACTAGAATTTCAGGCAAAATACAAAATCGGCTCGGCTCGGCTCGTCTTCTTGCGGCGGCGATATTATCGTTTCGGCGTTCTGGCGTTGGCGCGTGTGCACGAAATCATAAAAATCTACAATTCGCTGCAATAGTCATTCAAATATTTCGCTTAGCAACTACAACAACACACACACACGTACGGTCGCCTGCTGGCGTATTTGTGTTCGAAAGCGTTGCTGGCCTGTTTCGAGCAGCGGCTGGCGCACCAATTAGCGGCAGCAATCACAAACTAACGACTCTGCGGTATACTTTTAGGCGTTTACTGGTCGGTTATCCCGTCTTAGCGGCAGCATGTGATGAGCGCTAAGTTCAAGCAAACTCATTCTCTGCTTTACAGCGTGTGTGGCCTCGAACTGGCGTGTCGTGTCGCACTATTTACGCTTTCACCTAATTGTGTAGGCAGCAGCTGGCGCTATGCATAAGTACGAGTATGTCTATGTTTAGGCGCTTGGCTAAGAATGGCATATAGTGTGTGGTATATATTTATACATAAGTATATAGATGCGTGTTGTGGATGTGTATACGGGCGGGGAGCGGATACAAGCTGGGTATGGGATAAGCGTTGCAGTTTTGTTCTTTACTCTTTACTCGTTTTGCTTGAAAATGTTTTGGTTCTTTTCAGCGATTTCGCTCTTAGCTCGATTGATTTTTTTTTATAGCTCGTAGTCAATGAATTTGTTTTGGTTTTTTTGATTTTTGAGCGCAGTTTTGCGGTTTTACAGTGTGTGATTTGGTTTGGTTTTAAGTAGGCTGGGGAGAGCGAGAGAGCGAGGATATGTAAGAGACAAAGCTTTGAGCATACGCTGATTTTACATTATCTGAAATGAAATAAAAGAATAGAAATATAACGTTACACACATATTTGGTAGCTGGTACATACAATTTATTAAGATTTGGGTTTTGTTTATAAGAAATACGAATTGTCCTAATGTGATTGCGCTGAGAAAGACGAAGCTGAGCTTAAAGATTTCTGTACAATTATCAAATGAAAGGTATTTGCGGAGAGCTGAGAGGGAGAAAATATCAATCAGATTTGGAAAGAATTTGCATGTAATAATTAAAATGGACAGAGCATCGTTTGAAGAAGACTTTTACAACAGATCTGAGAGGGGAAGGTGCCAATAAGATTTGGAAAAAATTTCTATTGAAACATTAGAATGGACTGAGCATCATTTAGGATCAGATTTGAAAGAATTCTTATTAAAAATTAGAATCAACTGAGCATGAAATGGGAAGATTTTATATCAAATCCGAAGGGAAGAGTGTCAATAAGATTTAAAAATAATTTCTACAAATTGAGCATAAATTGAGCAGACTTTAACAAGAAGAGGGAATCAGATTTAGAAAGAATTTTTATTAAAAATTTGAATCAACTGAAATGGGAAGATTTTATATCAAATCTGAAGGGAAGAAAGAAGGAAGTGTCAATAAGATTTAAAAAGAATGTCTATTGAAAAATTAGAATCGAATGAGCATCAATTGAGCAGACTTTAACAAGAAGAGGGAACCCGATTTAGAGTGAGTTTCTATTAAAAATTAAAATCGACTGAGCATGAATTGGCAAGATTTTACATCAAATCTGAAAAGGGAAAATGTCAATCAGATTTAGAAAAATTTTTGTATTAAAAAATATAATTGACTGAGCATCAATTGGGCAGACTTTTACAAAAAGAGGGAATCTGGTTTAGAAAGAATTTTTATTAAAAATAAGAATCGACTGAGCATGAATTGAAAAAACTTTTACATCAGATCTAAGGGGGAAGGTATCAATCAGATTAGAGTTTTAAAAGTTCAATTGAGTTCTATTGATTCTATTTAAGAGTTCTTTTGAAAAATTAGATTCGACTGAGCATTAATTGAGAAGACTTTTACTTTAGATCCGAGGGGGAAGGTGTTAATCAGCTTTAGAAATAATTTCTATTGAAATCGATTGAGCATCAATTTAGATGACTTTTACATTAGATCCAAAAAGGAAAATGCGTAGTTGAAAAAAATTTTTGACTGCGAAATAATTTTTGGAAAATGGGACAATAGTCCAGATGGTCAGATGGGTTAATAATGGAAGCAGAAGAAGTAGAGTCTTTATGGACTTCTAATTTAAAATCTTAACAGTAGAAGTTTTGTGGACTTTAAATTGAATACTAAAGAATCCACATCAAGAGCATTAAATATTTGTGAAATATTTGCGGAACTTTTAGAACAAATTCTATCAGTATTCCTACTAAATCTGTCAAGAGTCTCCCTAAGAGTTTTTCTTATATTAAATCTAAGAAATAAAAAAAGGGAAAACATTAAATGCGCTCAAAAAGTTTAACTATAAAAAATTATTACAAGAAAAATTATTAAAAATTATTCAAAAATAAAAAAATTTTAGTTAAAAGTAACCACAAAAATTACTTAAATTAAAGGTAGTCATTATTGAGGAATTGTTTAAAAAATTAATAAAAATTTAAATAAAAGCGCAAAAATCAGAGCAAATAAATTATTTAATAATTAAATATAAAATAAATATTTGTTTTGAATTATTAATAATTTTGACATTAAAAGATTAATAACACAAATTTAAATAAAATTGAAAAACTTATCAAGCAATTTGTTATATAAAAAATATACACATATAAACTAATAGTAAAAAAAATTATAAAAAAGAAAATGAAATAAACAATTATAAAATTAACAACAAAGTGAGATAACAATTTTTATGAAAATAATACAAATAAACTAATAACAGGAACAATTGTTCATAGACATAACATCGTTAAATACTTAGTAAACAAAATTTCTAAACGCAAAACCTAAAAAATTTAGCCAGTAATGTCAGACTTATTATTAAATAAATAAAAATATTAACTCGAAAAAGAAATCATACCTCATATGATACTTAAAATATACTTAAAAACCAAATC
The DNA here is from genome assembly GCA_964056695.1 of Melieria picta. Classification (NCBI taxonomy): domain Eukaryota; kingdom Metazoa; phylum Arthropoda; class Insecta; order Diptera; family Ulidiidae; genus Melieria; species Melieria picta. Next base: position 109,601,984 of record OZ057400.1, on the reverse strand, counting down.
ATAGTAAATAAACTAGAAAATAAAGACACTAAATTAGATTAAAACTTTGCATTTAAAGAAAGTTATTAATTATACAAACATTCAATAAAAAACAAAAATTAATTAAAAATATAATATTACGAACTAAAATAAATTCAAGGATATTTAAGTATATAAAAAATAAATACATAAAAAATAAATAAAGAAATGAGAACTAAAAAGAAATAAAAGTAATACAAAAATACAAAAAACTATTTAAAAAAAAGCAATTAATTAAATATATAATATTACGCAGCTAAAATAAATTCAAGGATATTTAAATAAAAAACCAAAATAAAAGAAATAAAAACTCAAAAGAAAAAAATAAATACAAAATTACACATAAAAACAAATTAAAAAATGTTTAAGTAAACTTAAATTTTAGAAAATAAAAAAATCATAAAATAGAAAAAGAAAGAAATAAAAATAGATATTAAAATAAAATATAAGGCGTAGTAAAAAAAAATCCATTATTTTTACAATAGATGCCTTTGGTAATCTGTATCTCGCGATGTGAAAGTGCGATTCGATTAATTTAGATTGGATTAGAAAAATTCCGAGATTCCGTTCCAGTAAAAATGCACCACGCTCTGGAAGGCCAGTTGGGGAAATTTTACTGAAGCCATGGAAATCGTCATATCAATGGAATTACCTTCAAGGGACCAGGGATGGTGCATATTTGACCTAAATCGTTCCATTCTAACTCTGCTCACTTCAATTTACCGAGTAACCACAGAAATCGGAGAAATAGAAATCGGAGAATAGCGATCCTTTCTGACAGTCAATCAAGGCGCTACAATCGCACTATCCTCGATCCACGATCCTCGAAACTGGTATTGTCTTGAGAAGCTAGACGATTAGTCTTCACAATCAGGAGTGGGTCTTCTAGGTTCCGGGTCAAGTTGGTATTGAAGGGAATGGAACAGCGAACAAACTTGCAAGGATGGGTGCTTCCACCCCTAGAACTAATCTGCGGTTTGGGAATAAGGAGCTCTCTTCATTCTTCTTCTTCGATCTTATATGTGGCAGTTCACTTTATCCATCAATAGTAATAACTATTAATAGTATAATAACTAAATAAAGCTAAATAATGGATTTTCTTTTACTACATCTTATAATATAACAATTAAGTTTAACTATGAAATCGAATGGAAACAAATCGAAATAATTTCAAATCGAGTAAAGTATTAAAAACTAAAAAATATACATATAATATAAAAAAATACATAAATAGGAAAATTAATTAATTATAAACACTTTTAGTACTGCAAATAGTAATTATAAATAAATAAAATATATAAAAAAATATTCATAAATTAAAAAATTTTGAAACAAGCAGAATAATAAAATAAAATAAAATTAAATAAAATAAAATAAAATAAAATAAAATAAAATAAAATAAAATAAAATAAAATCAAATCAAATCAAATCAAATCAAATCAAATCAAATCAAATCAAATCAAATCAATTCAAATCAAATCAAATCAAATAAAATAAAATAAAATAAAATAAAATAAAATAAAATAAAATAAAATAAAATCAAATCAAATCAAATCAAATCAAATCAAATCAAATCAAATCAAATCAAATCAAATCAAATCAAATCAAATCAAATCAAATCAAATAAATAAAATAAAATAAAATAAAATAAAATAAAATAAAATAAAATAAAATAAAATAAAATAAAATAAAATAAAATAAAATAAAATAAAATAAAATAAAATAAAATAAAATAAAATAAAATAATATAAAATAAAATAAAATAAAATAAAATAAAATAAAATAAAATAAAATAAAATAAAACAAAATAAAGTATAATAAAATATAATAAAAAATTAAAACAAAATTAAATTAATTTAAAAAAATAAAATATAATATAATAAAAAAATATAGCAAAATAAAATAAAATTAAATTAAAATAATTTATTTTAACTAACATTAGACTATTTGAAACAGTTCTAATAAGAAATAATGTATAAGCATGTTTGACTAATCAGGATGAAAAGGACGCAATGGACTTGCAGTTATCACAGTGGTCTGCACTAATGAATGAAGCTTATTTCAATTCGGGGTTGAAAAGTCCGACAACCCGCTTTCACCTGGCCCAATTAAAAATCGATTTGGCATAAAATAAACCGCAGAGATTAGAGCTAAAGCGCATTGTTGTGCTTCCAGGCAGTAGAGAGAAAGTCAGGCCGCTACAAATGCCCCAAACCTGGCGGCGTCCATGTGCGAGTTGATAATTAAGTATTGGCTGCTACCATGTTATGCCCACATTTTGCACTAAACTCTATGCTCTATGCTTTTACTGATTACACAATTCCATATGAATATAGTAGATAGATATGTATGTATATTTTCTATAAATAGTTAAAAAGCAAGCAACATAAAAATGCTTCGCGTCATACACAAAACGCACAGAGAAGTATCGCACTAATGATACATTTATGCGGTTGCAATAAGTGCGCTCTATGCATATATATTTACTTATATATAGAGAGAAAGAGAGAGACAGAGAGCGAGAGTAGAGTGGAGTAGAGACTGGTGTATGCGGTAATGTTTGGCCACTAATGCAGTTGGGTTGCACATCCACTAGACAGATAAACCTTACAGGCAGTTAAATATCACAAAACAAGCGCCAACATTACAAAAAGCACAAGACATATGTAACAAACTCTCCAGTTCAGTTTAAGTTTCAGTTTGCATTTAAAAACTTTTTTTTTGCTTTTAAAATATATATAAATTATTTTTATTCAGTTTTCTTTTAAGTTTAATTTAATGTTTAGCTTTTGTGTTGTTTTTTATAATTTTTGATTTTTCATTTTTTTGTATAGTAAATGGGAGATGAGCTAGATAGCGGTTTAAAGCGTTTACAGTTTAATGCACTTCATTTGACCTTTGCGTTCGCTGCTATTTGGCATTTAAATAGAAAATTTCAAAAATTTCCACTTACCACTTTTGGCATTTGCGATTTGCATTCGCAAATGTGTTTTGTGTTTCTTGTAATTTGCTTTTATTTTATAGTTAACTGAAAAGTGTTTAAATAAATTTAAAATAAATTTCAATAAATCATTGACAAATCAATTATATTTGCTGGAATTTTGTTTTCTAATGGCGCAAAATATTTTTGTAATTAAGTCATTAAATAAATTACGCTGCCATAGATTTTTCGTGTTTTTATCGACATTGCTGTCTCATAGGGAATATTTTATCATATCGTCAATGTGATAAAAAAGTATTTATTTTACCTATTTTTTGTTATTGCTGTTTTTTATCACTGTCAGTTTATCTTATCGGTGTCTATGGGGTCTGATTTATTGCACCAAATCGCAGAACAAATAACCGAAACTGTCGCAATTGTGGTCTAAGTCTAAATGCTTTTTGGCATTGATTTTGCATGCTGTCAGGTTTAATTAAAAATATGTATATGAAAAATTTATTGATAATCGAAATGGATTTTATAGATTTTAAGAAAAACAAAAAGATTGTATTAAAAGAAAAAACCATAAAATTTATTAAAATTCGAAAAAGTGTAGTTTCGAAATAAGTTTCTTGGATTTTTGTGATTACTTTTGTAACTCACAACTACACCTATAAAGTTTTATTTAACTTTTGGGCATAGTACAATGGCCTGAATGGACTAAGTACTTACAGCCCTCTTGTCCGACTTTACATCCACATCATCATCATCATTCAGTCAAAACCACCTATACAACTACATCTATGCCTCAAAGTCTCCATCGAGGCCTGTAAAACTAATTCGACACCTACAAAAACGCAGCCCTAACTTCAAGTCCCACTCAAGCATAGAAGTATCCTCTTCGACTCTAAGATCCACTGTGAAAACAATAATAATAAAAATTTACCCGATAATTGACCCATTTAGAGTTGTCTGTGAGGTTTCTAAATACCAGACCTGAAATTTAGCTCTGACACCAAAAAGAAGTAATCTAGATGGGTTTAATGTCTGCCGAACATGTCCAGAGAAGCCCACCCATGCTTTAACGTCTGCTTTTAGGCCTCTAAGAGTAATCTCGACCTGCAAGTCCAATCCAGGCCCTAAGAAGCCTCACCTAAGCATAAATGTATCCACTTTCATTTTAAGATTCATTGTGATGACAAATAAAATAGAATTTTCCCGGATCCCTTCATGGGATCAACTCCTTTAGAGCTATTCATAAGGTTTCTGAATATCTGACTTTGAAATTCAACCTTCAACTCCTAAAACAGTAACAGTCTACATGGATTCAGCGTCTGCAAAAAAATGTTCAGAGAAGAAGCTCTTTTTTCTTCTTTCTTTCTTCTTGTTTTCGAAACACCACAGATTAGCAATATGGTGCTTCGAAAAAATTATATAGAAGCTTCTGCCTGGTTACTTATTTAACTGTGAAAAAAGTCAGTCAAGTCAGTTAAGTCAAATTTTTGGTCCCACCTCATCGAAAGTGAGCGTCAGATACCTTGAAGCTTTGGATAACTTATCGAAAGAAGGTTATCTTATTTAACTTCCCTCTTCCACCGAGGAAATCTGTAGTTTGAGTGTCCTTCCTACTCTTGTGGTAATACAACGGGCCAGCCTAACCTAACGGTACGTACGGCTTGAGATTCGTAAGAAAATCTAGAAAAATTTCACAACAGAACTTATAGCCCTTCATTTCTTTCACTGTTACCCTTTTTCTGTACATTTTCTTGTAACTACTGTCATTCTTTCTTCTAAGCCTTGGTGAACTGTATTTCATTGAATAGTTTATCGGCTCAACCTCACATCCATCCATCGAAACTCGATGAGGAACAGATACCTAGAAACATGGGGTCTCCTTCGAACTAATGTCTTTCTTTTTAGCAAACGGCCCATAGCCGCGAGAATAGTCATAAACCAGGAGAGCGAATTCATTCTATTCTGCTGTGTGATCTTCTGAGATTCGTAAGAGGGCTGCCCGTTCTTTTCCCTTCTTTCCCGCTAACCCTTTTTCCTTCCCTTTTCTTGCATCTCCCACTGACTGCTGTCTATTCTTCTTCGAGCTAATTTCTTTCTATTTATCAAACGGCCCATAACTTCGACATTCGTCATCATCCTGGAACGAATGTCTAAGCCTATCTACCACCGATGCAAAGATCTGAAGATCACTTTAACTTTAGTAGCGAACATGTGCAGCCTGAGGGGTCAAAACTTGGTCCTACTGCGTTTTACCAACGACCAGAATTTCCAGGAGTTTAAGTTAAATGGTTTTATTATCCAGGATCAGAACCTGCCAGAGCACAAACCTTTAGTCGAATACACTAACCACTAATGTCCGACCGACTATTCGTTTTTGGCTTCGGTATTCGGCCTATTCGGCCAATTTTAAATCTTCGGCTTCGGCCAAAATAGCCGAATACTTTAGCCGAAGGTTTTTGCCCTGTAATGCAAGTTTCTTTTTCGAAGTATTTTATCAAATATCGAATTTTATCGATATTTCGGACTCAACAAAAATGATCCCTAATCAGCTATTTATGGCAACTCGATTGTCAGATTGTTTGTTGTTGTTAGAAACGGAACTCTAATTAAGACTGTTTTTGGTGTTTTTTTTGCTAAAATAAATTTATATAATATTATTAATTCTTAAGTGGAATAATGAAATGAATAAAGTAAGAACGGCTAAATTTATTCGGTTTTTTTTCTTTGAAATAATTTTATTAGTTGATATTCGGATTCGGCCTTCGGCCTCATATTTTATTTATGCCGAATACTCTGCTTCGGCTTCGGCCAAAAATCCACCTTCGGTCGGACACTACTAACCACTCAGTTAGAACGGCCATACAAAGTTTAATTTTGAATTTTCAAATTAAACTGAAAATTTTATTGGATCAGTGCATAAGTTCGTGTCCGATTTGAAGCCAAAAATCAAATACATTTTGAGAAAAAAAACCCTCTACTAAAGTGTAAAATCAAATATTTATTTTACATATTAATTTTAATCCCAAAATTAGTTTTAGTAACAAAAGCAGATCGCTTATTTTGCGGCGAAATTCTTCTTCTCCAAGCACAGCAAAACTTCCAACAATCTTTGCACATGCAACAATGGTCGCCGGCTTATGACTCGTTGCGCATTTTGTATATATTGACGTGTGTCATTGGTCTGACAATACCTTGTTAATTTCTTTTGTTTGCTGTTGACAAGGTTTTGCTATATTTCAGCTAATTTTTTTATACAATTGTGTGTGCGTTTTTCATATACAAAACTTTACATGCACTCACACTGAAGGCACTCATTCGTCTCTTGACTCATAGCTTGCATGACACACAAGCACACTGATGCATACATACAGCACACACACACATGCAAACATACAAACCACATGCGCCGGTAAATATTTAGTAACATTGCGTTAAACGATAAGTCAAAGTTAACAGCTGCCGCCGCTCGTTGCCGAATCAGTCGGAGCCATTCGTCCAGTCAGCCAGCCAACCCGACCAGCGTTCAATTCGTTTTATCTTCTGCTCTGCGCTTTCTGGTTTCGACCTCTTTATGCAAATGGCTTCGCCATAAGTTGGCATAATACCATTCAAGTCAATGTTAATATTAAACTAAATAAAATTGTTGCCAAGAAAAGCACTTAAAATGCGATTCAAACTAAAATTCCAACTTGTTCGACTTGTTTGGACAAATGATAAAATTTAATTTATGCAAAACAACAAAACCCATATGAAAATTAAAAAAAATTTGTTTGCTTTTATATTTCGACTTTTGTTTTCGTGGTGTTTGTAACTTTTCGATGATTAACAAATTAACTTGAAAAAAAAGAAAAATGTAGAAAAAGTGCAGAAATGTGTGGACAAAACCTCAACAATTGAGTTTGTTTCGAAGGTCAGTTTGCGCAAATGTTTGCAAATATTTGCAATTTTTTTTTTCATATTTCATTACGAATTTCCGACAAGAAAGTGTAATGTTTGTTTAGGTGTTTCAAGTTGTTTAGTTGGAAATTTTAGTAGCAAATTTCTACTAAAGTTTATAGCGCATTGTTTGTTCTAATTGTTGTCTGAATGGTTGCTTTTCACACCTGTCAAAGTTACCAACATTGTTATCGCATTTGTGGCGAACCAGCAAATCATTTCAATGAAGTCAATAATTAAATTTACAACATTTTGTTGATAAGGCAAAAACACCAACAATAGTCACAACAAAAAGGCAACGCTAAAATATGACACTGCACGCTATCTGGACATGGTTGATAGATAAGAAAGTTATTGTTCATAGAGCACTCAGTGCTATGTGGGCTGTGAAAGTTACACCTTCTCTACTAAAAAACACCAAACTGTCTTCAGAGCTTCTTTATTTATTTTATTTCGTTTCGGAAATCATTGTGTCCAAGTTCTTTCTGTCTCAAATACTGAATGTATGACGTTTTGACAAGCAACATTTGCATCTCCCGCGCAAAAATAAAATACATAGAAACTGATCTACATAGAAGATATTTCAATCTTCCAAAACATGTATCGAATCTATGTCCCAACTTCTTCCTTAAATGTTCTCCCTGAAACAATGCTCTCCATTTTTCTCTACATCCTACATATAGAACTTTTTCCTAAAATTTAAAGATCCTCTTTATACAACCTTGTCTCAAAATCTCCAGCTTTCACTAAATCCTTCATAAACAATTTTACATTAAAATCTCCAGCTTTCTCACGATACTTTACAAGCAACTTTTTCTCAAAATCCACAATCTCCTTTTCTTTATAATCACTTTATCTTCTCTTTCTTTTCCTTACAATCAACAACAAAATTCTTCTTGGATCCTGGTCTGCAGAAAAAACTTGAATTCATTTTAACAAGAAATAAAAAATGACTCATCTCAGGCTTATTTAAATATTTTAATACAATTGAAGAAACTAAGCCATATTTGAATTGAGAAGAAGGTTTCAGATCTTCGACTTTAAGAGATATCTAACATTGACGAAATTTGGGTAATGTTGAAATAAAATTTCTGACCTGAAAAAACATGAAAAACCCTTAGTGAAAATTATTTGGATTAATTGAGATCATTTGTGATTCAAAAGAAAATATTAGTTCCCTGCTGTCTCAACTCTCAATGAAGTTTCATTGACTTTAAGGGTTATTCCTGCTAAAACCTCTGGTTGTCCAGGTTATCTTGAAATCTTCTAGAGACGTTGTGACTAACATTCACGAATTTGGATGATGTTGAAATTAAAATTCGGATCTCAAAATACATTGAAAGCTCTTTGTGAAAAAGATTTTGATTGTTTGAAATCATTTCGGATTCAAAAGAAAATATTTATTCCATGCTGTTTTATTTCTCAATGAAGTTTCATTGACTTAAGAGTTATTTTTGCAAAAATCTCTGGTTGGTTGTTTAAGGATATCGTTAAATATTTTAGAGACGTTATGATTAAATTTGGGTGATGTTGTTGTATGATCTCAAAATACATTGAAAGCCCTTTGTGAAAAAGATTTGAATTGATTGAAATCATTTCTAATTCAAAAGAAAATATTAGTAAGCAGTCTCATTCACAATGAAGTTTCATTAGCTTTGAGGGTTTTTCCTGCAGGTTATCTTCAAATCTTCTAGAGACTAAAACAAGTGAAAAGAAGGCAATGGTAGAAAGAGGAGAGTGAGATTTTTTCATGTCATGTGTTGTTTTCATTACTAAAAAAAATAGAAAGTTCACTAATAAATATTAAAAAAGATTTCATAAACTTGACGTACATAATTTTTTTTTTATAAATAAATTTCTATTAACAAAATTTAAAGTGAAAGGAAAAAATGTTAGAAAGACAAATTTTTCTTTTGTGATGTTTTTTTTTTATTAATAGCAAATTTTAAAATGCACTAATAAATTTTCAAAAAGATTTCATAAAAATAACATGAGAACTTCTTTCAATAATTAAATTTCTCTCAACAAAATGTTCAAGTGCAAAGGAAGCAATGTTAGAAAGACAAATTTTTCTTTTGTCATGCTTTTTTTATTAATAGAAAAATTAAAAATTCACCAATAAATTTGCAAAAAAATTTCATAAAAATAACATGAGAACTTCTTTCAATAAATAAATGTCTCTCAACAAAATATTTAAGTGCAAAGAAAGCAATGTTAGAAAGACAAATTTTTCTTTTGTCATGTTGTTTTTATTAATAGAAAAATTAAACATGCACTAATAAATTTTCAAAAAGATTTCATAAATTAATTTCTATCAACAAAATGTTGAAGTGCAAACGAAACAGAGATGGAAAGAGGACAACGAGGGTTTCTTCTCATTTTTAAATATTTTAACGTCACTATGTGTTTTTTATTAATAAAAAATTAATAAAAAAAATTAATAAAAATTGTAAAATTCACAGCTAAATTAAAAAAAAATATCTCACAAAACTAATAAAATATTTTATTCAACAACTAAATCTCAATCAGCAAATTGAACGCTGCTCAAAAGTTTAACGCAACACAATTTTTTATGCGCTGACGTTAAACAACAAATAATCAAAACGAATTTATTGCTCCGGCGGCAAAAGAACTTTTCAAAAATAACAAATTATAATAAATACAAATTTCAAAACTAAGCAATAACAAACGAAAATCGAAAACAAATTGGCTACACTTGCGGCTGTCATTGCGACTATTCGACTAATGCTCGATGCGATTTTCGCTATAATTTTAATTTCTTGCCAATTTGCTTGCAGCAGCATCCGGCAACAGCCACAACAGCAACAACAACAACAATAGTGCGCATCATTAACGCAAGCAACGTGGCCAACGCCGCGAACGCCAGTCGGCCACGTCCACCAGTTGCGTCACAAACTAATTTGTTGCGCGCCAGCCGTCTGTGGGTGGCAGCGCACAATAAAATCGACAGACAACAACAACAACTACAATGGCAACAAATAAACTTTAAACTTTTTGTGGAGAAACAGCAGAAAAAAATAAGAGAAATTATAATAAAGAAATCTTAAGGCGAAACATTAAACGAAACCCACACACACACACACACACGCACACACACAGAACGAGATTGGCATTTGCGTCGTAAATTTCGAAATTAAAAGAAATTGAGGAAAACACACGCGTAGCTGACATCATACAAAGATGCCAAATAATCATAACAGAGAACAACAGCCAAACCAACAAAAGCCCAAATCAAGCAAATAAAATTATGATTAAGATGTATTTAAAAATATTAAAACCCTCAACACAATAGCAACGATTGAGAGTAGCGGAATGTTTGCTCGTTGATTTAGTGGCATTTTAATGCTTCTAAATAGTTTCAACAACAACAATTTAGTGTTAAAGATGCTGCATGTTTTGCCATAAAAAAATCAGTCCGTCATCACATCGTAAAGACATGTGCGTACAATTTTTAAATGGAACACTGCGCAAGGGAGTTGAAGGCCAAAGACGAACTGAAGGTCGAGAATTTGACAAGTGCAGACCTTTGGGGAGTTCAGAGTCGAGTCTTGGGGAGTTCATTTGCCTGGATTTCATTCTCGAAACATACATCAACACATTTGAGTTGGTATATGTGGGGTTTAAAAGTTTCATAGACTTTCGGCGAAGCTCTACGTTCATTGTTTTGACCTCTAAGAGATCACATCTATGAGATCTGAGTTCTTGAGATCGAAAAGTATAGATATCCAAGTTCAAGTTGGTTTGAAGTTTCGCATATTGGTTCATATTATTTGAAGTATTGGAAGAGTTCGAAATATTTTAAATCACTTGATTTGTGATTCAAAGCCATTGACCTATAATGCAAGAAGTAGTAACATCACTCTACTCAATCATACTGTACTCTACTCTAAAGAGCCATAACCAACAATCAGCTGATTTCATATACTTTACACCGTTGTGCAATGCTTGATTGGTCTCTCTCTTTCGCTTTTTCCATGCAATTCATGTTTTTATAGCCCACTAGTTAAATGCCAAAGGTTGCAACACATTGAGCAGGTTTTGTGTCTGTTTAGTCCACCTTTTGGTGATTTCACTCTGTAAAAATCAATGAATTGACTTGGCTTCAGATTGACGTTGATTAATTAATTTTCATGATTTTCTTTTGTTCGCTGTGCGTGTTGACCATGGAAAAAAAATCAAGATAACACAAAAAGATTTCAGCTAAAATTACATTTATCTACAAAAGTTATTAACCGCTCGTGGTTATTGTTGGGTGAGTAATTGTTGTGAATGGGTTCATTGTTGGCCTTCTGTGAGGTAACAACTTTAATAAGCAATACAAAATTAGTTTTTTTTTTCCAATGTATTTAGTAGTTTTGACATAAAAAAGCAAGTAATTACTTTATGTTTGTGATTAATTTTTGAGAAATTGTATAACAATTTTCAATTTCATGGATTAGTTTTCTGGCATATTTATGAAATACTGATCATCAAACAACAATCTTCAAGGTGATCTTCGTTTGAAGATGAGTTAAAGAGGAACTTATGACAATTGGATGGGGTAATTGTTAGACAATTTCAGTAAAATATCTTTTAGGGGTTAACCCTTTCGCTATTTTGTTGCCATATGGCAACATGCTACTTTGTGGACGTCTGCATCCTCTATTGTTGCATGAATACATTTTTTGTTGGTCTTTAGAATAGTTTGAAGTTTTAGGAAAAATACGAAATTAATAAAATGAATATTTAAGTTTAAAGAGGAGAAGTATACAAATTGTTTTAATGGTATATCTTGACATAGTAAAGGAAGAAGAAGCAGGAAAAATTAGAGAACTTTTCAATTTAGATACTTTTTTTTTTATTTTGGCTGAAGCAAATGAAGAAATATTCAAATTTTCGTTATGCGTAAAAAGTTTTATGTTTAAGTAATTATTATAGCCACAACGATGTGGTTGCTCTCATAGAAAAAAACTCTAAAATAAAGGGTCCGAGTATAAAAATTAAAAAATTTCTTATGGAATATTGCTAATATAACCACATAGAAGCCTAAGACGTAAAATTTAAAATTTTAACTTTCCCCAGTAAAAACCTGTAGCGAAAGGGTTAAGCAGTCTAGAGAAGTGGGAATGCATCCGAAACTGCAATACAAATACTAGAAAAATAATTTGTACTTTTTCGCGATCGAAATAAGCTTCTGGAGGATTATCTCACAACAGATGGTAATTGGGAATCCAGAGGTTTAGAAGCCATTTTAAAGTCAGATCTGATAGATGTCGATACAATAAATCCAGTGTTGCCAGATCAGGAGATTTCCGCCTAGATTTAGGAGATTCCTGGCCCTTTAGAAGAATTTTTTGGAGGAAGAATTTTTTTTAGTAGAAAGTTTAGGAGATTTTGATGGTGATACATTTGACATCATTAGTGGCACTGAAGACTTAAATATTGAAAGCTAAAGTGTCTAATTTATTTTAAATAATTTTTATGATTCAAATTATTTTTATTATTTCATTTATGTAAGGACTGAAGGAAGTATATAAAAGCGAATTTCATATCGATCTCATTTTTTATATGTTTTGTTTGTGTTAAGTTGTTGTTAACACTAGAATGCCCGAAAATCTGACATACCTAAAATGCCCGTATGTAGTCATTTTGACTACATTATTGTTTACTGACTTTTTTTTAATTTTATTGGTTTTTAAGTAGCAAATATGAATAAATGTACTCGAGATTAAACTAAAATAAGCATTTAGTTCTTATTTTTTATGGTTTACAAAGTAAATTAATTTAAATAAAATAGCGTAATTTACACATAAATGGGATAAAATGGAATGAAATTTGGAATTTGTGAATTAATGAATGAGTGAGTTTTGAATTGAAAATCTTGGGAATTGTCACAGCCTACTATGATATTATTTTTTTTAATTTTTGCAATTATTTTAAATTTTCATCTTTCGCAATTGAAGATGCATATTTTTCTATTTATCAGTAAGATTTGCTGAAAATTTTATATAGGTAGTCAAAATGACAACTTTTAAAAAATTTTTTTACAATATTTTTAATTTATTTATTCCATTTAGCTTTAAAAATTAATAAAAGTCACGTAAGATATTTTTTTAGAAAGCGATGCAACAAAAGTTATTTACAATAAAAGACCTCAATGTAGTCAAAATGACTACCTTGGGCATTCTAGTGTTAAGCTGAAGCTGAATAAAAAAAAAGGAATAAATAAAAACGAAATATATTTTTTTATGAGCAGTTTAATTCCTTAGTTTAAATTGGCAAATATTATTTAAAAAAGTTTTTACGAGATTTTTGAAATTTTTGAGAGGAAATTTTAGCTTTTTTTTAAGACTTAGGAGAAAATCATTTTAGGTATCTGGCAACACTGAACTAATCAATGGTTTGTGGTTGTTGTGGATCTGAGAGTCTATGACGCCATTGAAGAAAGTACTCGTAAGTTACGATTAGGTCGCTTTCCTGTAACAAAAAATCTGATCTAATAGATGTTCTAAGAGTCTTTGACACCATTGAAGAAAGTAAGATACGAGTAAGTCACCTTGGTGTATGGATCAAAGTGTCTATGACAGCATTGAAGAATAAAAGTTACGATTAAGTCGCCTTCCTGAAACAGGAAATCAGATCTGATAGATGTCAATACAACTAATCAATGGTTGGTTGGTATATGGATCAATGTGTCTATGACACCATTGACACCATTAAAGAAAGTAAGTTACGATTAGGTAGCCTTCTTGAAACAGAAAATTTGATCTTGGATCTCAAAAATGATAATAAAACTAATTTCACAAAAAAGAAGCCAAATATTATGAACGAATTGAAACTCTGCTATAATTAATTCAAACAAAATCAAAAATATCACTTCCACTTCAACTGATTCCAATGCAAACGTCATTTTACACAAAAAGTTAACATTTGTTTGAACACAAACAAATGTAAATCATTTGAAAAATCAATGAATTCAAATGAACTAAAAAAACAAACGTGACTTGAGTTTCTTTGAACGTGTTCAGTCATATTGTTTGTATAGCGTAATTTTTCGCTCCCACACGCTGCAGTCAAACTAATTTAACACCCGTCCAGCTGTGAGCTGCGTTGCGTTGCTGCGCTACGACACTGACTACAGCTTCCGTAGTTAGAGTTCTCATATTTTCCAACACGCATATGACACCAGACTTGAAACTGCGCAGCAGTGATTCTAAACAAAATATTATAAAAAAATATGAAAAAATAAATTGTTGACGAGCGCAATTAAAACACGCAAAAGTGAAATTGACTGCTCACCAAAAATAAAAAAATATATCGAAGATGAACAAACGAGATCTAAGCTGACTGGATTTGAGAAAAGCAGCCAAAAACTTTACATTCCTATGTTGTTGTTGTTGTTGTTGTTATTGTTGTACTCTTTTTATTGTCATTTAATATGTACGTATTTAAATAAAGGTGTGACGGCATTGCATTACGCAATGGCGGACACATTTAAATGGCTGTCATTGTTGTCATTGTCATTGTTGGTCAGAGTGACAAAAGGAAGTGCACATGAAATATATAAAATTTCATAGTGGTCAATGAGAGGAAAATGTTCGCTGACTGATAAGGAAATGAATGGCACTGTGTTGTAAATAAATCAAAAGTCGGTAGGTATTCAAAATGACAACGAATTGAATAATTGAGGAAGTCACTGTTGGGGGCTTAAGGCGATTTCTGTAACAAACTGACGGAGTCAGTCGAAATCGAAGTCTGACATTCGGCCTTGAACAATGAAAATGTAGCACGGATTTTCTGTCGTAGCATTTGCCATTACAATCTTACTTCATTAGATACCAACAACAACTTGGCTTCAAACATTTTCAGACTTCCCTAAGTAGTCCCATTGATCTAACATTAAAGCACGTACAACAGTCAGCAACATTCTACAAATTTAAAATTCCACACAAGTAACCACTTGAAAGTGAAAATTTGTTAGCCACCGAGCGAGTGTTGCCACCAATTAACGCACTCATACCAAAAGGTACAACCTTCAGTCAAAGTTGTGTGTGTGTGTGTGAGTGCAATTCGCACCCAACACACAGCCACAACAGTGGCAAAAATATTGGCACTAAAACAGGCAACACTTTTTTATTTAATTTTTTTTTTTAAAGGCTTGTCCCATACCACACTAAGCGCGACCCTGAACAAGCTTGGACAATCATTTATTTTCCACATCCGACTGTAGCAATTAACAATTTTCATTAACTTCAAACAGTTTCATACGAACGCACCAAGAATCCAGTTTTGTATTTTCATAAACACAACAAAGCAAAACGACTGTAATTAAATGTTTGTACGGTCGCTGTTGTTCCACATTGTGGCGACTCACTGATTATAATCTTCTGTGTGGCGTCCATTTTGCACTGTTCGAGGTTCATATGCTGCGAGGTTCGTTATGTCCCAGCAAACGTGTTTGAATTACTGATTTATGTGCGGCACAACGTGGCCGAAGGGCTTACAGCACTTTTAGTTTCGTTGGACCTTTTTGATGGGCTTTTTTTTTTGGAGCAGAAGAGTTTGAAAGAAAACGAAATTTCTTGACTTTAATACAGACATTTTCCGCGTATTGAATATTTAAAAGGGAATACAAAAATATTAATATTTGTTAATGAAAAACTATATAAAAACTGTTGTAATCAGTTCTTTGAAATTTAATAAAATGGATAATATAGAATTTTTAATAAATCATGTTGCGGAAATAGTTAGTTCAGATATGATAAGAATTGCTAATACAAAAACAAGAATTGAAACCCATAGAAATTTTTCCAGGAGAGCATTTTTCGATAGGTGAGTTGTTATGAGCAACTAGAGCAAATGTTAGACTAGAATAGAAACTAGAGCAGAGACTAGAGCGGAGACTAGACTAAAAACTCAACTAGAGACTAGACCGGACACTAGACTAACAACTCAACTAGAGACTAGAGTAGGGACTAAAGTAGAGACTAGACTGGAGACTAGACTCCAGACTAAACTAGAGACTAGAGCAGAAACTAGAATAGAGACTGGACTAGAGACTAGATTCGATACTAATACCGAAAGTAGAGCAAAGACTAGAGTAGAGACTAGAGTAGAGACTAGACTCCAGACTAAACTAGAGACTAGAGTACCAGTTAGAGACTACAGCAGAGACCAGAGACTAGACTAGACTAAAGTAGAGACTAAAGTAGAGACTAGACTAGCGACTAGACTCCAGACTAAACTAGAGACTAGACTTCATACTAAACTAGAGACTAAAGCAGAGACTAGAGTAGAGACTAGAGACTAGAACAGATACTAGAATAGAGACTAGACTAGATACTAAACTCGAGAGTAGAGTAGACACTAGAGTAAAGACCAGAATCGAGACCAGATCAGAGACTAGACTAGGGACTAGACTAAAAACTAGACTGGAGACTAGACCAGACTAGAGAGTTGACTAGACACTAGACTAGAGACTGGCCAGAGACTAGACTAGACTAGAAACTATAGTAGAGACTAGACTAGAGACTAGACTAAAGACTAGAGACTAGACTAGAGAGTTGACTAGAGACTAGACAAGAGACTACACCAGAGACTAGACTAGAGACTAGACTAGAGAGTTGACTAGAGACTAGACTAGGGACTTGACTAGAGACTTGACTAGAGACTAGACTAAAGACTAGACTAGAGACTCGACCAGAGACTCGACCATAGACTAGACTAGAGACTCGACTAGAGACTTGACTAAAGACTAGATCAGAGACTAGACTAGAGACTCGACCATTGACTAGACTAGAGACTCGACCATTGACTAGACTAGAGACTTGACTAGAGACTAGACCAGAGACTAGACTAGAGACTCGACTAGAGACTTGACTAAAGACTAGACCAGAGACTAGACTAGAGACTCGACCATTGACTAGACTAGAGACTCGACCATTGACTAGACTAGAGACTAGACCAGAGACTACACCAGAGACTAGACTAGAGACTAGACTAGAGAGTTGACTAGAGACTAGACTAGGGACTTGACTAGAGACTAGACTAAAGACTAGACTAGAGACTCGACCAGAGACTCGACCAGAGACTCGACCATAGACCAGACTAGAGACTCGACTAGAGACTTGACTAAAGACTAGACCAGAGCCTAGACTAGAGACTCGACCATTGACTAGACTAGAGACTCGACCATTGACTAGACTAGAGACTTGACTAGAGACTAGACCAGAGACTACACCAGAGACTAGACTAGAGACTAGACTAGAGAGTTGACTAGAGACTAGACTAGGGACTTGACTAGAGACTTGACTAGAGACTAGACTAAAGACTAGACTAGAGACTCGACCAGAGACTCGACCATAGACTAGACTAGAGACTCGACTAGAGACTTGACTAAAGACTAGACCAGAGACTAGACTAGAGACTCGACCATTGACTAGACTAGAGACTCGACCATTGACTAGACTAGAGACTTGACTAGAGACTAGACCAGAGACTAGACTAGAGACTCGACTAGAGACTTGACTAAAGACTAGACCAGAGACTAGACTAGAGACTCGACCATTGACTAGACTAGAGACTCGACCATTGACTAGACTAGAGACTAGACCAGAGACTACACCAGAGACTAGACTAGAGACTAGACTAGAGAGTTGACTAGAGACTAGACTAGGGACTTGACTAGAGACTAGACTAAAGACTAGACTAGAGACTCGACCAGAGACTAGATTAGAGACTCGACCAGAGACTAGACTAGAGACTCGACCATAGACTAGACTAGAGACTCGACCAGAGACTAAACTAGACTAGACTAGAGACTAGACTAACCATAAACTAGACTAGGCTGGACTAGCCACAAACTAGACTAGAGAATAGACTAACCTCGAGACTAATGTAGAGACTAGACTAGAGACTAAACCAGAAGCTAAACTAGATTAGTTCAGATGTTTTCATTTTTGTCAGTAATTTTCTTAGATTTCTGGGAATATTCCAACTTCCTCTTATACGCCAACAGTTGCTCGATATCAGACAACTAATTACGCACCAATTAAGCCTCAAACCCGCACATCTACTCTACCACCTAAAGCCCCAAGCAACACCCCAAGCTTTGCCCGCATTGCTGGTCTACCTTACAATTTCCCTTTGCGAGCTGGTATGACACATTTTTATGAAGTGACAAAACGTGTATAAAAGTAAATATCGACTTAAAACTAGAGAAGGGAAAATACGGAACAGATAAATGCGCAACAGTAGAGAGAAAAAGGGTAGAAACAACACAGCGAACGCCGGAACTGAAGACTGTTAAAATGCGCTCACGCTATCAATAACCGAACCCGAGCGGCGGCATGCGATTAGATAAAAGCGGTAAATGCGGTGCGGGCAGCTGTATGGCTGCGCTCCAACGTCGATACGCCGATACGTTGGTTGGTACGGTGCGACGGCAGTGTTTTATGGCGCCGCGTGTGCTCGCCTGTGTAGGTGTTGCGGAGCGTTGCTTTTTTTACGATGTTTTCTTGCTTTCTTGCTAATTCGATTTTTATTTTCAATTCCAGCCCCAGACCATTCGATGCGATGATGGCCGCAACTTTGCAAATACACAGAGGTTCACATCAATAAAATTGAAAACGACTAAAATAGATACGTGACAAAAACAACAACAATAAAAGCAAAAGCCAAAAGCCGTCTATCTGTGGTCCGAAGACGCTGCGACACGTTTCCGTGCCGCAATAACGCCAACGAACTCACAGTGCCGGCTGTCAGTCAGTGAGCGGCGCTGACAGTGCCGGTGCCATCGCCGGCCGACGCTTGCTCAGCTCAAATTGCGGTGCCATACCGTAAACGGCCGTAAGACGACAGACACGTCAAACGACAGCAGCGGCTCGGCGTCTTTTGCGGTTTGCTTCGCGCTGTTTTTGGTTTCTTCTGTCATGTGTATGCGCACTGTAGTTGTTGTCATTGTGGCTGTTGTGTCGGCCTATGCCGCCGTCTAGTGTTGTGTCTACGGCTTTGTGTCCGTCGCTGAGATTATGTCATTTACGTGCAAGCGTCACCGAACACCGCAAATGGCAGCCGCTCTGCGCACTGGCGAGCGTTTTTGTTGCGAGCATCGCAGTTTGTCCACATGCGGCCACAGCTGATTAATTCATTATTTTCACGGGAATTTTTGCGCGGGAAGATGTTTGGCGTTCGAGTTGGCAGCGTTTCGAATATAGTGGAAGCGGCTAAAACACACACAAAGTTGACAAAGTTTGATGAATTTTTGTAAATTTTTGTGAATGGCGCAGTTTATGCCGCGGGTTCAAGGCTCTTTCGAACACGAATAAGATAAGCTGGACGCCTTATTCGGTACAGCACGTTAACACTTAAATCATCGACAATTGTTAATGAGTTATCCTACGCAAACTCAGACAGTCGAGCAATAATCAATTTCAATAGGTTCGAGACAGTTTTGGTGTCTTCATTAAAGTTGAGCGCTAAAATGCGCAATTAATCACTGCTTTGGTTTAATCACGCCGAACGATTTGGGTTGAACTTTTCATTCACAAAGTGTACAGCAGAAGGTCACTCTTGAGTGTGATACTCCAGATTATATCTACATAAAGCTTTAAAGTTATCAGGAGGTCACGTTTTGAATGTGATTCAGAGCTCAACCGCGAGAGATCGCATCATGAAGGTTACCACTCCTGGTAACTCCAAATGTCTCTAGGGACACTTGACAAATAAATAAAAGAAAAGAATAACAAAATTTCGATGCTTATCTCAGCCGAATAGAACTGAGACTTTGAAATGTTTGCAACTTGTGCTCAGAAGACGATGAAATCGCTGAACACTTTAAAGGAAGGTACCCAGCTTTCGGTCGATTCAGAGACCAGTGCTTCGGCAAGATGCCGTTTACGATGGATGAACTCTAAAACTAAATTAATTAAAGACTACAGTTTGCGACTTTATAGGAGAGTGCCCAGCTTCCCATTCGGTCGATATCTATACGCAAGATGGCAATTACGATGGATGGACTCTTGAAGTATTAGGTTCTTGAACTGTTCTTCGACGAAAGAAGCTTTTGTCGAAGACCAACGGCTTGATCTGAATTCCTTATTTACTCTCTCCTAAGTGGAGCGTGGAACTTTATAGGGTGGAGTTAGGAATGCAAAAGAGTCTCTGATTAGCCCCTCAGCCCTACCAGTCTAAGATTGCCTAACCTTCGTACCAAAGGCACTTATTTACTTAACTGGCCATATTAACCCGTTACCGGGTTAAGGCCTACGTCAAAAGTTCCCACCCGACGCCTCTTTTTTGCGCGCACCCTCTCCAGTTGGTCACACCAAGAGAGTCGAACACCTTTTTCGCCGAAGCCCCATTGTCCATACGGGAGACATGGCCAAGTCAGCGTAGCCGTTGAATTTTAATTCGCTATGTCCATGTCTTTACACAACTCAAACGCTGATTGGTACTTGCTACTTAGATGAACAACGAGGGAGCTCCGACCAAACAAGGTGTTTGATGCGGTAGTTGGAATTTGGCGACAAAAACAGAGGACGTGTCTTTGTTGAAAGACGCTTACCTAGTAGAGGTGTCTTAAAAAAGGTTTTCTTGGGAGTCTTAATTTTATAGCGTTTTTTAACGATGGCCAACTTGAAAAGGATACCTCTATTGATAGCAATCATTGCGTTGGTTTTGAAAGGGTACAAATATCAGGAGACAAGGAAAATACCTTAGATTGCTTATCTGCCCTGAGCAGCTACCATAAAAGTATCTGTTGAATAGAGTGACGGACGTTACATTTCAAACATGATCCAAGGAGTCTATAGAGCTGGATGCCCTACTGTTCTCCATATAACATGGTTTTGAACGCAGTTAAGGGACTTCAAATGGAGCTCCCCCCACAGGTGCGAGTTAAACTTCATTTTTGATCGAATATGAGTTTGTTCTTACTAGCTTAATTGGTTAGTGGTGCTCAATAGTTTTTCAGTAGTCTGTCGAAAGCTGACCCTTTGCAGAGCTACCTTTACCTAGTACATTCCTGAGACTGTAATGGATACGAAGATATTTAATGATCCCTAAGGAACCGTCATTATTCTGTGTTTCGTTTTCATGAGACTGTGCGTTCGTATTCATTTCTTTTATATGAGGTCTTTCGGAGTCCAAAACATGGAGTCCAATGCGGAAGAAAGAAAGCGACTAAGAGGAAAGCTATGACTTGTTTAGAAGTACGAAGAAGGAGAAGCCCTTTTAATCTCTTTGTAATAGACATGAAAATATTGAGTGATCCCAAAGGAACAGTCATGAGTCTGGGCTTCGTTTTCATGAGTCTGTTCGTTTGTATTACTTATTTGCCTTTATTTTAGCTTTTTCGGTCAAAAACTAGAATCCAATGCGGTAGATGAAAGAAGGCGACTAAGAGGAAAACAATGACTTGTCTGGAAGTATCAAGTAGAGGAAGCCCTTTTAATCTCTTCGTAATAGACCCGAAGATATTGACTTATCCCAAAGGAACCATCATGAGTCTGGCTTCATTTTCATGAGTCTGTTCGTTTGTATTCATTGCTTTTAGATGAGGTTTTTCGGTCAAAACATGGAATCCAATGAGGTAAATGGAACAAAGCGACTAAGATAAAAGCCGTGACTTGTTTGGAGGTATCAAGTCGAGGAAGCCCTTTTAATCTCTTCATGTGACTATATGGTAAGACTATATGGTAAGATGGTAAGATGAGTACGGAACAAACTAGACCGAGCGAAGGTTCTTTGGGAGACCTTAATTTGATAACGAGTTGTCTAAACTGTTCATAGTTAAGTAAAACCCGTTCAGTAGCTTTTCAAAGATAGCTTTTGTAGAGTTCCACTGAAAGAAATCTTTTACAAATCTGCCTTTAACTAATGGATTTAATTAAGGGATCGAAGCACACGACTTATTAAGTGACCTCAAAAAAACCTTAATTTATTGATGATTAACTTTATTTTATTGTTTTCATACTAAGAAAAAATCATTGATTAAACACTTTTTGTCATCTCAAAAGAGTATTAAGGGGAGTTGCTACCAAATTTAATAGATTTCTATTCATTTTTTACTAAAACGAACAATCAAACGTCTCTTCCGTAGCGAATTGTGGAAAAATTTCCTCAAACCTGCAGATCATCACTCAAATTGTGCTAATGAAAAGAATTGATTTCGTGTAAAAAAATGTTGACCTGAAATTTTCAAATTAAATCTTTCAGCTCAATATGCCGCAAGCGACAAAAAAAGAAAACTGGGCAGCGAATTTCGGTGATGCCATCGCCACGAGATGGATGACGTGTTGTGTGCGCCGGTGCTAAGCAATGCCGGCAACCGCAAAAACAACAACAACAAATCTTTGGAATATCCCACAATCTTGTGTGTGCTAATTTTTTTATAATCAACGGGCCCGCTTACGTCGCGCTGCCAAATCGAATCGACTTCTGCTTCTTGCAGCAGTGTCGAGCGTATCGAGTTGTGCGTTGCTAATCTCTTCGGCTAAGCGCGCTCAGCATCGCACGCCCGACTGCCGTCTTACGACGCGCACCAGCAGCAGCTGTGCAGGCATTTAGTTAGCTGCTACTCGGCGGTCGTCGGTGTTGCCATGGACCGCCAGAGCGATGGGTTGGCGTCGAGACGGGCTTAAACCTTTTTGGGTTAAAGAAAGGAAACGAGCAACAAAGAAGCAGCAGCAACTAAAACAAGACAGCGAAAAGTTCAAACTGAAAATTTCGCTCAGCTCGCAACCGCAATTGCGGCATGCGGCAGTCAGCCAGTGCTGCAAGCAACTGGCGGAGAAGGGGGCCTGATGGAGGAGGTGATCCGTGTAGCAGACATCGGTGCGTCCGTCGTTCGATTCAGCACATGTGATGTGTTGTGATGTGATGTGGTGCGGTGAAATCAAATGAAATGGTGGGGACGACTTGCAGTTGTTTCGGTATTTGTGAGCAGCAGCGACTCGCTGAGCGGCGCAAAGCGTGTGTGAGTGTGTGTGTGTGTGCACTCTTTTCACACACACACACGCGATGACTACAACAAAATCATAAGAACAACAGGCCGCGCGTTGAGGAAGAAACAACACTTTCCAGTTGCTGCTCTTTGACTTTTTGTTATTGTTTTGTTTATTTTTTTTTGGGTCTTGTTTTATTTATATTTTGTTGTTGTTGTTGTTGTTGGTGCAAACTTGAAAAGGTTGGGGCTGCTGTTGCTCCCGTCGCTGTTGTTGCTATTGTAGTGCTCGTTGTTGTTGTTGCTGCTATTCGAGCTGTTGCCGTCGCTTATCTTAAATTTGGGATTTTGTGCTCCGGCGTCTTTGACGGCAGTGTACTTAGTAATTGTTGTTGTTGTGGTATTTGTAGTTCTCATATTTTTGTTGATTTTTTGTTGTAACTTGTGTTGTGTTTAATGTTTTGTATTTTGTGTTTTTCATTGTTATTCTTTTGAGTGTGTTTTTTGTTATTGTACTGGCTGTCTCGCTTGTTGTTGTTCTTATTGTTATATATATATATGATTCTTGTTTTTTAATTATTAATAACACACATTTATAGAACGCATAGCAAATTTTACCGATACTGGATCGAGCAAATTTTGACTACTGTTTCTTGTTTGCTTTCGACGCTCCCATTCGTTGAGCATTTCAACGCCTTTGTTTTTGTCTTTATTATTTTTTGTGTTGTCGAAAATTTCGTAGACTATAGAAAATAGCTTTCAGTATGATTTGTTTGGAGTGCACAAAAAATTGGGGCTATGAATCTGTCTACTTTTCTACTTAGGACAGAGAGTAGTGACGATTAAGAGAATCTCCGAAGCTTACAGCGGTTTTCTTTTTCATTACATTAGGTTAGACTGGTCTTCATTAAGGTTCTTGATATAAGTAGGACTTGTTGGATGTCTTAATAAACCTATGCAAAATTCTTACAAGTTTCAAAATGACAACTGATTTGTTTAGCGAAAATTTAGCTAATAAGTTGAAGTGCTCGTAAAATATTATATTTTTCAAAACTCAATATTACTGAATATTCAAACGAAAATAATTCGTCTGTGGAATATTCCAGAGGTCTTTTTAGTTCAGATATTTTTTAAATCTGTGAAAGTTGTGGAATATTTTAATATGTGACTCGAGAACTTTTTATATACCGAATACCATGCACAAAGTTTTTGACTGAACTGGATTTCGTTCAGACTAGAGAAGATGAGTAGAATAGATGGTTTTGACAGACAGTGAAAGTTTCAGAATGTGCAAGGAATATGAAGCTTTAGAGTATTCGAAAGCTTTGGCATCTTTGTTATTCTTCAAACCGGTTTCTTTGGCCTCTACGACAGGTCACCTCTTTACCTCTGATTACAGGAATTTTTTCCGGTCTTCATATTAATTTACCTTCGAATGAAGGACAGAACATGAAATATCACCTCTTCTGATGACTTCAGATAATTTTGTCTGGTCTTAAAAATATTTGCTACCTTTCTTTATACTCTGCAATATTTCAATCTCTTCCATCGAGAAGATTTGATTTTGTTCAAGAACTGAAGAATATTTTATTCATATTCCTACAAGTACGTTGTATGTATTTTATATAGTTCGAATATTATATTTTGCCCCTTTTTTCTACTTTATTTAAGCTTTATCTCCCTCTGTGAGCTATAATTATTCGATATTGTAAGACTAGTTAAGACTTTTTTGGGCCTTGCACACATTTCAGTCTATTTGTGGCAACTATTTGTTAGCTATTTCAAGCATTATTACCGTATTTTAGACTTCCTTTCCTAATCTCTATGGGTGCTGTATGGAGATGGAGATGGGATCTATAAAAGTGGAAGAACAATTTTTTCTAAAACATTCTGAACCATTGGATTCCAATGACAAATTGCATGAACATATTTTAAAAAATTCTAAAGCATTGGATTTAAAAGAAAAAATTGCTGAAAAACTTATCTGTATACCTAAAAGTTTAAATGTTTTCAATCAAATCAATTCCATTCAAATTCCATTCACCGAATTTAAAAAGCTTTAATTTTAATTAATCAATTAATTATTATTAATTAATTAATTAATTTTAATCAATTAACAAATTGATTAAAGTTAAATTATAAGTTCAATTAAATTTTATTCTGACAAAATGTTTAGCAATTTTTTCTTTTACAACCATTTAAATTATATTAATAAATTACTAGTCTACTTACAAATTTATAATTTAAGTTACTCAATTTAAATAATTATGATAGTTTTTAGCTCATCTTTCCAGTTTTAGCAACTCCAAAGGTTTACCTTCAAACAACAAAATCGTAAACACCGCTAAGCTTTTATTCCGCTACAACAACAACAATGCATAGCTAATACTACTGTTGAAGGTTACGTCCAGCAAGCGGCCGACAATAAAAAAAAGGTCAAAAAGTCAATTTTGGTTTTCAATTGATGCCAATTGGCAGCGGCGCAGCAGTGCTCCCAGTCCCATCATTCTCTCCGTAATCTCTCTCTCTCTCTTACTTGCTATATGATCTTCTCTCTATAAACGTTTCTCTTCTAGCTGTGCTCACTTCATAGCGCCACACTTTCATAGATTTGACTGTTTTAATTTCTGAGCTCAACTTCTTCGCTCTACTCCACCTTCTCTTCAAGTTACTTTATTGGTAATTTTATTACTGAGCAACAACAACAAAACGTTGTTCATTAGCATCGCACGTCTGCGCAAATTAAGTGTGTAAATATTTTCCACTTTAGTTGGACCACGTTTGATTACAAATTCGAGTTTTTAACATTTTTATTTTCAATATATTTTTTCCTAAAAAAGTTAAAAACTGCATGTGACTGTTAACACTGACCTGACCTGACCTGCCCAAATAAATAAAGTGCCAAAATGTTTTCACTTCCGGCGTATTGTGTCAATTTAAGGCTTGGTGACGTTTTAAGTGGTCAAACTTTTTCAATAGTTGTGGTGGACACCAACAGTTGGCAATTCGTTGCTGTCACTGAAATGATGCGAAAAACTTGGCACCTGAAGTAACGATTGAAAAACTGTTTGGAGAAATATTGAGCCACTGAAAACTGAGCTTGAAGTTGAAATGTGAACCTCTCAACCCAAAACTTGAGAGCAATTCTGACGTTGTCAACCAAAGCATTGATTGAAGTATAGAAATTCGAGCTAAACACTTGCACGACTTTAATCATGATGAAGATGATTGATGATGACTAAATGGCACTTCTCACAAATCTCTTCTTACAACTCATCAGCAAACATCAAACAACACTGCCGTATCGGTGCTGTTGCATCTCTCCAGCTATCCAAGAAAATCCATGTTTCGTGCTCGCAAATTGTTAAGCAAATCTTGACTTAAAATTTTCCTTAGCGCAATTAACAAACGAAAAAAATGGCAATGAATCAATAAAAACAGCCCAGAGGGGTGCAAGAGTGAGAGAGCGAAAAATGCGACTACCATCAACACAACATTTTTCATCTAAAGACGCAAATCAGTTAAAACATCAAAGGCAGATTGAAGGACCCAAAGTCGCAGCGAAAAACCAAATTTTCACAATCCGAATGTTGAATAGAACAGAGCAAAAGAGAATAAGAAAGAGAGAGCAAGCAATATTGACGCGGCGGTGCGTTTGAAAGGTCAATAATTTTCATCTTGCAGTCAGAGTTCAAATTAAATAAATAAATGAAAATAAATGAATTGAATTTGAGGTGCAGCGGCAAAGAAGTGCCAGAGGAGCAATGACAAGAAATGCCGCTGCCAAAGTAAGTTGGGGACAAAGCAATTCAATCAAATATAAAGTCGAATAATTTTTGAAAAAATGTTTAAAGAGCAGAGAGGGAACTGCAGCGGGAATTTATTGCAAAATGTAGAAATATTTGTGGTCATACAGACAGAAATACATCGGATCAAAAATGAAAAGAATCACATGGGACCCAACAAATAAGAAAGAATAGCGGATTCAAAATGAAGGGAATCACAATACACCCCACAGGGTCCTTCGAGTGGAAATACAAGCTGCACATCTCTCCTCCTGATTTAACAAAAATTAAATAACATATTTTATTTTACATATTAAATTTAAAAAAAACCAAATGTTAGTTCTACTTCAAATATGATGAAATTTCTTAGAGAAAATAACAAACTTTAAATGTTTAAATGTAAAATGTTTTTGGCCGTTTTTATGATTTTTGTCATTTTGAAAGGAAAGTTTCGTAGTTAAAAATTTAAAAATTGTTACTTAAATTATTAAATTTTTTCACTCAACAAACAAAAATTTTATGGGGACTTTGACTTTGCTTAAAACTAATGGAATTTTTTAGAATACCTTTTACATTAATACTTTTATTTTGTTCAGTTTTTAAGAATTTTTGACATCTTTAAAGGAAAGAATCATGGTTAAAATTAAAAAAAAAATGTAATTTAACTCAGTAAATTGTTTTCAGTAAAAAATAGAAATGTATTGGGACTTTGATTTTACTTTGAAAACGATGAAATTTCTTAAAATAAACTTTAAATTGAAATTTTATTTTTTTCAGTTTTTAAGATTTTCATATTCAAGAGAAAAATTATAAAAATAATAATTTATCTATTAAATTTTCCCACTAAAAAAATAAAACAGAAAGGGGACTTTGATTTTAGTCCGAAAACGATAATTTTTTCAGTTTTTGAGAATTTTTACATTTTCACCAAAAAAACAATGCTGACTTAGATTTTATGTTGGAAAGCAATGAAATATTTAAGAATAAATTAAAATGAAACTTTATTTCTTTCAGTTATTTAGAACTGTTGACATTTTTTGTGGAAAGTTTAACAGTTAAAATTAGATACAAAATATATTTTGTATTTTATTTTTTATTTATTAAATTTGTTCACTAAAAGAAAACAAAAATGTGTGGTGACTTTGATTTTATGTTTGAAAGCAATGAAATATTCAAGAATAAATTTACATGAAACTTCAGTTCTTTCAGTTGTTTAGAACTGTTGACATCTTGGAAAGTGGTGGAAAGTTTAACAGTAAAAATTAAGAGACAAAAGATATGTTTATTTTACTTTTTACTTAATAAATTTTTTCACTAACCAACAAAAATTGTTAGTGACTTTGATTTCATGTTTGAAAACAATAAAATATTTAAGATTAAGTAAACTTTTAACTTCATTTCTTTCAGTTGTTTAGAACTGTTGACATCTTTGGTGGAAAGTTTAACAGTTAAAATTAGGAGACAACAAATATTTTGTATATTATTTTTTACTTAATAAATTTTTTCACTAAACAACAAAAATTGTTTTCATAGATAAACTTTAAACTTAATTTCTTTCAGTTGTTTAGAACTGTTGACATCTTTCGTGGAAAGTTTAAGAGTTAAAATTAAGTATACAAATTATTTTATATAATATTATTTTTATGAAAACAACGTTATTTTCTATAATATTATTTTTATGAAAAAAAGTATTTAAATTTTTTTTAAATTATTTTAAATTTTTTTATGACGAATAAAAGTGCAGAGATACTTTAATTGAACTTCATATACATTGGAATTTCTAAGAATACACTTTAAATTTAAACTCAATTTTTTTAGTTTTTAAGGAATACATCCTTTAACTTAATTTGTTTTTGTAAAAATTATTTTATTGTTTTGTAATCAAGAATTTTTGCAACTAATCAAATTTGGATTTATTAAACAGTTTTTCAAAAGAAAAACTTTAAATTGAAATTTATTATTTATAATTTTAGCGACTTAAACATTTTAATGTTTTTGAAATATTTATTTAATTGTTTTGCCATCAAGAATTTTCGAAAATAATTAATTTAAAATTTTCAATTTTTCAAAAAAACCATAAACTTTAAATTGAAATTTTTCCCAGCTTTTAAGGAATAAATGCATTAATTTACATTGTATTTGAAATATTTATTTTATTGTTTTGTAATCATGAGTTTTTGCAAATAATAAACTTTAAATTTATTGAAAAGTTTTTCAAAAAAAAAAAACAAACCTCAAATTGAATTTTTTTCCAGTTTTTAAGGAATAAATCCTTTAATTTACATTGTATTTGAAATATTTATTTTATTTTTTTGTAATCATGAGTTTTTGCAAATAATTAACTGTAAATTTACTGAACAGTGTTTCAAAAACTAACCCAAACACTTGACATTTGTAAGGGATTTTCAAAAAAATTATATTGTACAATTGCAACGATTGTGAAATGCCGTGTCGGCCGTCTGCTCTGCGTTTTGTCATTTCTCTTTTCTTGCACTTTCCTCCATCCACACTTTACATTTGATTCATATACCTCACACGCACACAAGCAATCATACAGATTATTCTAAATACAAAAATACACTAAAAATAAACTCATTTCAATTTTCACCAAATGAATTTTCGTTGTTGGGAAAAACTCACTTTAACACGTCTGTATGCTTCCGCACACACCCGCACTGACCCCCAAAATAAATGGAAATTCAAAAATCACCACAACAATAACAACAAAACGATGCTGAAAATACGAGAGCACAGCGAAACGAAATTCTTGAATGCGCGCGCCCACATTCACAGCCGCACAGCCGCCCCGGCCCCCTTAACCCGCCGCTGCCTACGAAAGCGGCAGCACTCTCATAAATCGCTGCGGTATTTTTAATACTTTTATTTCGGTTCGGCTTTTCACTCGAAAAGCAACAACACACACATTTCGTTCCTGTGCGCTGCGCTTTCCAAAATGCACCAACACATCGAAGCGCCGCGCCGCGTACGCTTTTCCTTGCCGCCGCGGTTTCCGTTCGTCGACGCGGCACCGAAATGGCCGCGTCTTATTTTTAGCCGCGCACATGTTTCAAAACATCACCGACGATTTTCCGACTTCTGCTGTTCGCTCGTTCGCCTCCTGCCACTCGTCGCCTTCGGATTTCGGCTGCCTCGCGCAATATTTGCATAAACTTCAAATGATCTTGTGAAATATATCTACGGACACACATTTTGGCCACGCGAAAAATTTTCTGTACAAAAACAAAATACTAAAAATAAATTAAAAAAAAGGGAAAATGGCAGACGCGCAAAGTGCAAAATAACCAAATAAATGGCAACACTTTTTTCGTGCACTTTTTGCTTTCATTATGATCTCATAAAATCGGCGCAGCGTGACATTTAATATTTTGTGCGTTTCCTTCGTTTCTTGTACGTTTTTGGGTTGTTTTTTTTTCTCATAAGACGCAAAACAAGTTTCAGTGTTGGCGTATTGGAGAGACATTAAAATTTTGTCGCCGCAAAAAGTACAAAACACGCAGAAAAAACTTTAAAGCCGCTTAACGGGGGGAAGACCCCTTCGAGGAAAACAGGTTCGACTGACACACATAGACGCCAAGTACGATAACGTTTGGCAGTTTTTTTTTTTATTTTCAGTTTTGGGTGTAACGCAGTAGGGAACTAAAAAAAACTGTTGCAAAAATTATTTAAAAAGTAAGAACAAAATAAATTACATAAATCATTTTAATTTAAAAAAAATGCATATTTAATTCACAGTAAAAAAATTACCAAAAGGTCAAAAAAATATATTTAAATTTGAAAACCAAACTTTATAAACAATGCAGACAAATTTTAAAGACCGCTGGGAATTATACAAAAATTGATAGTTAAATATTTAATAAAGAAATCATTTTGCAATTTTTGTTTAATAATTTCAATATTTCAATATAATAAAGTTCAGAATCAGTTTGAAATTACTAAGAACGGGGTAAAGTTTTTTTATTTAATTATTTCATGAAAAAATTTCTAAAATTTTTGTTTTTTTTATTTCAATATTTGAATTTCGTGCCCAGTTTGAATTATTTGAAATTATTTGAATTCGAAAACCAAACATTATAAACGATGCAGACAAATTTTAAAGAGCAATGGAATTGATAACAAAAATTTATAGTTAATTAATTGATTAAAAAAATCATTTTGCAATTTGTGTTTAATAATTTCAATATTTGAAGTTCAGAATCAGTTTGAAATTACTAAGAACTGGGAAAAGTTTTTTAGTTAATTATTTAATGAAAAAATATCTACAATTTATGTACAATGATTTCAATATTTGAATGTCGTGCCCAGTTTGAAATTATTTAAATTTGAAAACCAAACATTAGAAACAATGCAGACAAATTTTAAAGAGCACTGGAAATGATAACAAAAATTTATAGTTAATTAATTGATTAAAAAAATCATTTTGCAATTTTGGTTTAATGATTTCAATATTTGTAGTTCAGATCAGTTTGAAATTACTAAGAACTGGGAAAATTTTTTTAGTTAATTATTTGATGAAAAAATAGCTACAATTTGTGTTTAATGATTTGAATTTCGTGCCCAGTTTGAATTATTTGAAATTAATTAAATTTGAAAACCAAATATTAGAAACAATGCAGACAAATTTTAAAGAGCACTGGAAATGATAACAAAAATTTATTCATTTTGCAATTTGTGTTTAATAATTTCAATATTTGAAGTTCAGAATCGGTTTGAAATTACTAAGAACGGGGAAAATTTTTTTAGTTAATTATTTGATAAAAAAATATCTACAATTTGTTTGTAATGATTTCAATATTTGAATTTCGTGCCCAGTTTGAATTATTTGAAATTAATTAAATTCGAAAACCAAACATTAGAAACAATGCAGACAAATTTAAAGGGCACTGGAAACTATAACAAAAATTGATAGTTAATTATTTGATTAAAAAAAATCATTTTGCAATTTGTGTTTAATAATTTCAATATTTGCATTTCCTGCCCTGTTTGCAATTATTTCGAACTATGGCAAAGTTTTTTAGTTGATTATTTGATGAAAAATATGTCTACAATTTGGTTTGATTGAAGGATTTCAATATTTAAACTTCAGGATCAGTTTGAAATTATTTAGAACTATAACAAAGTTTTTCAGTTGATTATTTTATGAAAAATATGTCTACAATTTGGTTTGATTGAAGGATTTCAATATTTAAAATTCAGGATCAGTTTGAAATTATTTAGAACTATAACAAAGTTTTTCTGTTCATTATTCGATGAAAAAATATCTCTACAATTTGTATTTGATGATCTCAATGCTTGAATTTCGAGCTCAGTGGATCAAAGTTGGTAAATCTCGAAACAACACCAAATGTAAACAATCTCCACTTGCCGTAGACAATCTCTCAACTAGAAATTAATTAAAAATTATTAATTCATTAATTATTTATTACTTGACTATTAATTAATTAATTAAATTAATTATTATTATTTACTTTTTATTTATTTAATTTATTCTAGTCACAAATATTAAAAAAAATGGGTCTGAATTGACGTTAAAAATAAGAGTTCGTGTTCTTGTGCTTCTTCTATTTTCTTTACTATGTGAAAAGATATCATTAAAAAAATCTATACTTCACTGTTTTGACCTAAAAACTTAGTTGCTTATACTTCAAAATACTCTCAAGACTTGAAACTATTCCAAAGACCAACAACAATTTTGCTTCCTCGAACCCTAGAGAGCTCAGGCGTTCACAAAGTGACATAACAAAATAGTAAAAAGATTAAATAAGATGTTCATGAAAATAATAAAAATTAATCCAAAAACAATAACTTCACCAAACACCTAAAAAATTCCTTGTGAACACAGTTAACTGCAAACTTTCAGCACTTTAAAACAGTTATTAACGCTTCAAAGCCCAACAATTTATTTTGTATCGAACAACGTGAGAGGCTAGAAAGTGCAAGTATCCATTCACTCTGTCAATCATTCAGTCACTCAAACCGAAAACCGGCCGGCCGTTCGTCTAGCTGACTCAGAGTTGTAACAATCAAACACACACACACACACACACACATAAACACACAGCCCTCCGACCGGCACAACGAATTGCCCTCAAGTTACAATCGTCGTTGTTTGCTACAAAAATCCCCAAAAGACCCCAAAGGCTTTTAACTTTTCATTTTCGTTTAAGTGAACGCGACTTTTTCCTTGGTTTTCGCTTTCGGTGTCTACTCATTTGATTTCGTGCTGCTCATGTTTCGTCTTCTTCTTCTTGTTTTGTGAGCGCTTTATAGCCGCCAAATGGAACGTGATTTCATGCCCAAGCGCCGAACAGTATTTACAAGACGATAAGAAAAAAGAAACAAGGAGCAAACAAACAAAAATCAACAAATTGTAAGTGCGAAATTTAAGTGTGACTGGTGTTTTTGTTGCTGATACTGGTCGCTTACTGTTTGTATGTATTCGTTTTATAGTTGCGAAAGTTAAAGTTGACAACAATGGTAAATGAGGTGATCGAGTGCGACGGAGTTGCAGTTGCACACTGAGCCAGTGTCAGTTGCAAATTTATTATGCATGCAGCGGAGACTCGTTGACGTTGCAGCTGTCGCTGCCAGCTGGCAAAAGATCTGCACATGCAAACCCTTTGAAAGGGTTTCTCGCGTTCATGGAGTGTTTGCAGTAAACATTTTTATTACTCTTGAACGTAAATTAAGAAAATTACTGGCTAAACGGAAACTATTCTAATCTGACTACGACTAATGACTTTATTTTTGTTTTAGTACTTAAACTTTACTGACTTAAACTACTAACAAAAATTAGGTTCGTGAATCATATTATTGAAAACAAATTTTTAAGGAGATATTTATGTTTATTGTTTGTGAAATTATTTCATTTTTGTTGTTGCTGAGTTGTCTTGTAAATTGTACAAATATGTTAGATAAAAAAAAATTTTTTAAGTTTGGAAATTTTCTCCGAATTTGCAATATTGTTGCATTTTTTAGTAACCGATTATTTTTAGTATTTTTTTAACTTGGAATTCTTCACTGAATTTGAAAAATTATTGTACTTTTTAATAACCGATTATTTGTAATATTGTTTTAGTTTGGAATTTTTCCCCGAATTTAAAAATTGTTTTTATTTTTTTAGTAGCCGATTATTTGTAATAATTTCGGTCAGTTTGGAACTCCTCACAGAATTTGAAAAATTTTGGGATTTTTTATATAAATTTTTTTTATATTTTTTGTATAAATAAATTATTATTTTTTCATTTAGTACTTCTTCTATAAATCGTTTTTTATTATTTTATATGTACATTTTTGCTTACACAAAAATCTTTGTTATAGTGTTTTATAGTTTGCATCTTATAAACATTTAAAAATTTGTTTTTTTGTTTTAGGAAAATGCAAGTAATAATGACAAACCATATACAGTTAATTTTTTTTAAATAAAAGTCATCAATTGAAGTATTTTTTAAAATTTTTCATGCCATATGCCTGCTTTTATGTTAAAAAAATACAAATAAATAACAATGAATTTTTATTCTTCGAGTAAGCAGTTTGCCAATTATTTTACAAAAATTTGCATAAAGATCTAAGCTGTCGAATTAATTTACCAACATTGAGCAAAGAGTCCATTGTTTATTTAAAACTAAATGCTTGTACCGCTATTTTTAGACTTTCATTACTTTTTTCTTGGATCTTAAGAAATTGTTTTTATATTGTAAATATTTTAATTTTTTATATAAAATATTCAACAAGCTTTTTAGATATTTTCTGACTAAAATTGTGTGAATATAAAGTAAAATTGAATTAATTTAAATTACTACAAATTTATAAAATAGTTTTTGATGTTCAAGTTTATGCCTAAAAAAATTTAAATATTGTGCGTATATAAAAAATTGTCAAATAATTTAATTTATATTTTATATAAAATATTAAACAAGCTTCTTAGGATATTTTCAGACTGGAATTGTATGCAAATATAAAGTAAAAAAAATTATTTTTAATTACTACAGCGTCAACAATTTTTTTAATAGTTTTTGATGGTCAAATTAAAGCCGAAAATAAGTAAAACATTGTGCTTTAAAAAAATTGTTAAATACTTTAATTGAAATGTCTGGTATTAAACAAACTTTAAACTTAAAAAAAATTCCAAACACACAACTTCAATGGAATTGTCTGGAAAAATTGTCTATGTCAATTATTTTATAATTGTTTAATTGTTTTGTTATAGCACTTAAAACAGCATCAAAAATTGTAAGCAAATGGTTTGTATTTCATTTTAACCGACAAAAAATTCTTAAGCTTTTAAAAAGTATTCAAAAAACACACAACTTGACAGGAATTGTCTGAAAAAACTTGTTTAAGTAAATTATTGCTTTAATTCTTAATTGTTTTATTCCTTGTTTAATTGCTTAACTACATGATTTGATTTATTGCACCTAAAACACCTTCAAAGATTGTAAACACATTTTTTTTATTTAATTTTAACGGCCAACAGACACGAATTGTCTGGAAATATTGAGGAAAAAAATGTTTATATTAAAATATATTTAAGCAAATAATAAATAAAAAATTGTAAACAACATTTTTGTATTTAATTTAAACAGGCAAACAAATATTGACTATTCAAAAATATTCAAAACAAGACATTTAATTTGACACAAATTGTCTGGAAATATTAAGCAAAAAGTATTTATATTCAAATATATTAAAAAACAAAAATACATTCATAAGAAATGTTTTCAATGTTTTTTTTTTGTAATTGATTACATCTGGATTGGCATTAGAAATTGTAAAAATCATTTTTTAAGTTTTTTTTCAATGCACAAAAATAATTATAATAATTTTAACTAATTATCCACGTACTTACAAAAGAATTATAATTAATACAAATTGCTGCAACGTATTTCGGATTAAATTATAAACAAATATTTAGCAGAAACATGAACTTAACACCTTTTATACTCAATTTTTTAGTAGCTGAACAGAATAAAAAAATTAATCCAAACTTTCCTAATTGCACGTTTGAAGTTAATTTGAAATTGTTTTCATTTAGATTGGTACAAAAACAGCAAAATTCATAAAAAAATTATAAAAATAAATAAATAATAAAATAACTAATAAAATAAATAATGAAAAATAGTAAAAATAAAAAAACTTCAAATGAGTAATTAAACTCCCGAACTTTGGCAGTCTAGTGTTAATATAAGTTAAAACAAACTGTTTTTTTTAATAATATGTGTGTATAATGTTATATGTGTTTATAATGTTTTTTTAATAATAAGCAATTTCTGACTTTTTCTTCCAAGAATTTTGTGTATTCAATTATAAAAATGTATTTTAAGTCATGCTTCAGATTTATTTCTCTCAGCTCAAACAACATTAAAGAAGTGAAATAAATTTATATTAATTTGTTAAAATCAATTAATTATTTTCTTGTTTGTTAAAAATACCAAATTTTTCCTTTAAACTTAAATCACAATCAGAAAATCATTTGACAAAAATATCTATTAAATACTAACAAAACGACTTTGATTTCAGTTACATTTCAGAAAACTATGTCGGGGTTTAATTTAAAAATATGTATGTACAGATGTGTTACTCTTAAGGCAGATTTATGCATCTGAGGGTTAAGAAAGTTGCTAAAGTATTTCAGCACCTTTTCAGCCCCAACTTCGTCCTTCAATTGCCACGTTCTTGTTTGTGCTTTTTAAATGTAAATTTCGAATTCGAATTGTTTTGAATTTTACTTGCTGAATTTTACTCGATTTGTTTTTGGTTTACTCGATTTTTGTTTATAACATTTTACAAAAATTCACTTCACTTTATATATTCACATAGCACTGACACTTGAATAAACCAATTGTTGTTGTTGCGTCTTCTACTCTTTTACAATACCTTTTTGGGGGAAAAAAATCAACAATTTGTTTGTTTCAATTGTTATTTTTGCGTCTGCTACACTTTTCAATACATTTGCCAAAATTTTGTATTTCACTTTTTACAAATTTTATATTCATTAATTTTGTTCATTTTTGTTTGCCTTACTGCACTTTGGCTGAGATTTTCTACATTCATTGTTGTTGTTGTTGTTATTATTATTGTTGCTGCCGCTGTATAGTTGACTTAACGGCTTTTGCAGTTGAAATCGAGATGACGTCATAAATGAGAATGCCGGTCGTTTGAGCGGGCGGCCGTGTTGTTTTCGTTGTTACTGTAATTGTGTTTGTTGTTATTGTTATTGTTGTTGTTGTTACTCTTGTGATAAAAACGTTTTCTTCGCTCTAGAAATGCCACTGACTGGACTGAGTTGCGATTGTAATTGTTGCTGTTTAGCAATAAAAATAATAAACTTTTTTGTGTGTAATTTCTTACGTTTGCTTTTTGCATTTATCGGGCATGCACACACACACACACACACAGGCACACAGACACTCAGTCAAACACATTCATACGCAGAGAGCGCGCCGAATGGGAATGTTGTTGACAGGCAGATGCCAATCGAATTTGTGAACTAAAGAGAATAGGGCGGGGGGGAGGGGCTGCCGTTTGGCGTTGACTGACTGACTGACTGGTTTTTTGGCAGAATTTTTTGCAATTATTGAGAAAAACAAAACCAAGAATTTGTGTCTTCATAAATTTTTTAAAGTCTGCTATGAATTGCCAAAACTTATATTTGAAATGATAATTTTTGAAATATTTTGTTGTTGTTTTGGTTGACTCACAATTGAACTTTCCTGGTTGACTGCGTTGAACTTTTCGCTTGGACACAGCGCGCTTGCACTTCAAGAAAACTCTTCAAACTCTTTTCTTCTCGTATGGAAACTGAGAATTTTTCACACTTGATTTATTTTTGCAAAATTTTTGCTCTGTAAATTTGCGCGCCTGGGCTGTGAAGCGTTGTTAACGTTGACAATTGTTGTTGTTGTTGTTATGGTTTGCACGTTGAAAGCGAAAGCGGTTTTGTGGGGATTTTTCGAAATATTTTAAAATTTTTCAATTGGTTTAATTGAACTTTTTTTTGCGCTTAGCACTCGAAATTTCGCACTTCACAAATATTTTATTTTTTCTTTATTTGCAACACAAATGATGCAAATTGCAGTTGAAAGAAATGAAAACAAATTAAGCGAACCGATTACTGTGAAGCAAAAGCGTTTTGCAAACTGGATAAACTTTGTGTTGTTGTTGTTGTAACGCGCGCGTTCACACACTTTGGGGGGGAAAATGATCGAAAGCCGAACAGACTTTACACAATTTGTTGAAAACTGTTTCTTTTTTTAATTTGAAAACTTTGTTGTTGTGGTATTCTCCTTCTTTTTTTTTTGTTGGTGCTATTTCTTGGAAATACAAGGAATTTCTTTTTTAAACTTTTTTCTGGGATACGATAACGCTTCTATGAAGAAAATGCTGTTCTCGAACGCAACAAATACAAAAGCTGTGCAGTGCTCGGCGCCTGTTCACAGACTGAATTCGTGAATGTGCAAAAGACTCTCAGCTAGCGCTGCCACCAAAAAACCAACGAGCCAGCCAAACGTCCAAAATGAGCCGAACCGAACCGTGCCACAAGCTGTTGTTGGCCAGCTACAAAATCCACAAACAAACACACGCACACACGTAGACTCGACTATACGAACGAGGCGAATCCAAAAGATACGCACCACGTATGGGTAGTTGGCTGCACGGACGGACGGACAAATGGATGGCTGGCTGGCTGGCTGGTAAATGTGCGCTCACTAGTAAAATGAGCGCAGACTAGCGCGAGCGCACACAAAAAGAGCGTCGCCTACTAAGCCAACCAGCGAGTCACTAATGACAGTTGCAGCGAGCGCGCTGGCGAGAGAGCGAGCACAAAACATCTGTTTGCTGCGGCAGCGAGTAGCGAGTCAGCCGGGACTGGCACAGCAGCGGCCGCAGCACGAGGTTTTCTTATAAGACCAATTGGTGGGAGAGGGGAGC
Organism: Melieria picta; assembly: GCA_964056695.1. Taxonomy (NCBI): domain Eukaryota; kingdom Metazoa; phylum Arthropoda; class Insecta; order Diptera; family Ulidiidae; genus Melieria; species Melieria picta. The sequence goes on along the minus strand of OZ057400.1, from coordinate 109,563,418 downwards.
TGTGGAGCTAGTGAAATGTTGCTGTTTGTGTGTGCTTTACTCGATGTGCTGCAGCAATAAAAAATCGGTAGATATTGTATGCAAGACGGCATTGTATGAAAGACGGCATTGTATGAAAGCGAAAAAACAAGTTAACAAACGCCTAACGAGTAAATATAAACAATGCAAAAGAGGGCACATCGACAGCAAAGAGCAATAACACCAACAATAAAAGCAACGATTGTGCAGCTAAGGACGTTGGAACATTGATGAAGGGTGACAGTCGGAGAGAGACAATGTGCGGCCAGACAGTGTGGGCCGCTTAGACAGACAGACATGTGTGTGTGCAGCAAGAGAGCGTCAACTAAAGAGCAGCAAAATTTTGCATAAATATTCATAAAGAGTTGTGTTAGTTTTTTTGTAATATTTGTAAGACCACAAATTTTAGTGCTCATTCAAAGCCAGACGCCGCATGGTCATAAAATTGCTCTTTAGTGTATTGCGCTCAAATTCACTGCGCCAGAGTTGCCGCCGCACCGCATAGTCACACTTTGAGCTACACTGTCAACTATGAGTCTTGTAGGTTTTATTACTCTTTCTAGTCTTCCAACTCTTTTTGTTTAATTTTTTTCTCTCAAAGAGCACAACAAAACACTCTGTCATTTCTTATAAGCCACCACATTTCTTATAAGCGACCCATTTCCATTTCTAGCGCGCTCAATGCTCCTTTCTTTTTCGCTTGCGCTCTTTCACTCTTTGCCTCACTCTCTCTCATATTCTTTCTTCAAACTCTCTCTCCACACTCCAACGCCACCGCTATTTTATTTCCCCCCCCCCCCCCCCACTTTCCCCACAAGCAATCTTCTCCCATTATTGTCTTATGTTTTGTTGTTGTTGCCTGTCTATTTTAAAACTGAGTCGGCCAACAACACATAAGAAAGAATTTAAAAAAAAAACAACACCAATGCGGGGGCGATTTTCATTTTCACTCGCCTTCAAATTAGTTTCCTCTTTCTAGCGGTTCTAGCGGTCTTTTTCTTGGCCCATTGTCTTTCTTCTGTTTTATGATTTCATTTCATGTTCTTTCTTTTCATTTTTAAGTTTTTGTTATGTGGCATGATTTGACTTTTTCTCCCCCCCTATGTGCCATATGCTTGTTTAGTCGATTGCTCTCCGTTCATTCGTTCGACTCCTGCGCGGCGGCAGTCACCGTCAAACCGTCACTTTTAATCGCATTGCTCCAAAGTGTCTGTGGCAGCGTGCCGATTTCTCATTCCACAGTCAATGCTTGCAAAATGCCACCAGACAACAGCAACAACAACAACTCGACTGTATGCGATTTTTGTTGGTCCTCATGTCTTCGGGATATTTGAGTTGAATTCAGTTGAGTTGAGCAGTTCATGATTTTTTTTTGGCCATTTTTCTGTTTGTTGGGCCATTTTTGATATTCAATTTATAGGCATTTTTTATTGAGGTGCAATGAGGTTTTCACAAATTTGTTGTTCTATTTTTAGAGGTGCTTCATTTACATATGCCGAGTAGATATAAATCTTTTAAAACTTTGCTCTGTTCAAATAAATATGAGCACTCAAAGAGTTTGCTACAAATTATTAAAATGTTACCCAAATATTTCTATGATCCCATTACAGGGTTTCTAATTGAAAACTGCTTAGTAGTTGCCACTAAGAATGGACATAAATCACATAGAAAGGACTCATACTCATAGAAAGGAAACTCCAAGCAGGGGCGGATTCAGAAAAATATTTTGTGGGGTTTCAAGAAGTAATTCTTAAATATTCATAAAATTCCTTTTAATTTGTATGTAGTTTTAAAGTCGACCCCAATATTTCGCCGCCCCCCTGAATCCACCACTGACTCCAAGGAAACAATTGAGAACCTCTCCTGCAGTTTGTGCAAAATCTCAAAAATTATTCATCCCAAGATTGAAAAGTTCATATACAGCTTTGATGCGCTGAAGAAGGTTTCAAAACTAGAAATAAATACTCAGTCAAGAAGCTCTTTCAGATCTGAGTCTCAATTTATTATGATCTAAGATATTTCAAAGTGTTATTTTCCAGTATTAAAGTAAAGTCTGTCAATAAAAAAACTGATCACTTATAATTGTATTTTAAAAATATGAAGCTTGAACCGCGCAATCTTAAGAATTATGATTGACTGAAAAGTTTATACGTTTATAAGTTTATGATATAAAAGTTTCAATGGGGTAAAGAGAGAGATTTCAAGCTACGAATTAAGACTTAGCACTTTCAGATCTGAGTATCAATTTATTTTGATCTCAGATACTCCAAAATGTCATGAAAGTTTTATGGTTTAAAAAAAGCTGATGCCTCATAATTAAATTTTTAAAAATTTCAAATGTTCACACCCAAGTAGGCTGTGACTTTTTCAAAAGCTTGAACATGTTCAAAGTAATCTGTTTTCATATTCACTTTGATTTTTACTTCTGAACGAAATGGTTGCGATTCAATTGGAGTAACGAAGAACAATTTGGCACACTTTGAAAAAATTAAGAAAACTTTTGTACACTTTGCCAAAAGTTTGATTTGCTACCAAGCTTCTTCTTGGTAGCAAATCAAGAAGAATCTATCGGTTGAAAGAGTCGAAGGTTCTGGCAAAAAGTTTCGCTTGTAAACAAAAAACTGGACGGTTCAGTAAAGATAAAAAAAAACCCAAATGCCTCTCTTAGAGGAATGGCGTCCCAAGTGGGGTTTGAAAAGGATAACAATTTTTAAGAATTTAAAAAGAACGCTCAGCTTAAATCATGTAAAATACAACAAGTTCCACACTACGAGAACCTAAAGGAATGACTTCTCCCTGTCATTGCGAAAAACGGGTCAGGAAACTGTACGAACCACCAATTTTTTTTTTACAAAATTGGAATATTGTATTAAGTTAGGTTAGGTAAACTGGCTAGTCAAGTCGGTCACGCATAGATCTTGTTGAACTAGAGTTCCTTAGTGTTTCAAATCGATGAGAATGTGGGTGTTCCCAGCGAAGTTCAGCAGCGACTTAATGGCATTCTCGTGGATCCTATCTAACCCAGATAAGAATGAGGCCCCTAAGTGAGTGAGGCACAGTCTTGAGATAGCCGGACAGAAGCAAAGAATGTACTCCAAGGTTTTGCGAGTACGATGTATGCTGAATGCTGCATTATGGACCATGAAACTTACGTCAGAGATGGCTTCTGACAACTGTTTGATCAGCAGTTTTGTCTAGCAGTCTCTAAAGGATCTGTGGATTGGAAATATTAAACGTAAAAAGAATAAAAATTCCTCAAGACAGTTTTAGTTTTAGCAGGCAATAGGCACTTGTGGGGTAAAAGTGGTATATTTTTTACCACCAGGTTTATAGAGAAGTGACTGTGCCAAAGCTGAGTAGCACAATTAGCACTTGAGATGCCGTTTCGGTGCCACATCCGCATTTTGTATTGTTGTAAGATCCAGTGTGCTGAAGCTTCTTTATCTCTATAGCTGAAATCCATAATTGAAAGAGTTTGGTGTTTCGGGAAGGGAGTCCCGAGTGAGCAAGGCCTGCTTCTTGCTTGACCCAGGAATGCACACAAGAATTGAAAAAAATTATTCCCTTCTTCTCCCCACAACTGTCACAATGATTGTTGAAGGGTATTTGCAGCCGGGCCACGTGTTCCCCCAACGGTCAATGACCCATAAGATCCAAGAAAAAATGTGCTCCAAGGTTTCGCTGACATGATGAATTAATCCATAACTGAAGCTCCCTGAACTGAACTCTCTCGGAAAGGGAGTCCCGAGTGAGCAAGACCTGCTCCTTGCTTAACCCGGGCATGCACACAAGAGTTGAAAAAATGATTCCCTCCTTCTCCCCACAACTGTGACAATGATTGTTGAAGGGAATTTGCAGCCGGACCATGTGTTTCTTCATCGGTCAATGACCCGTAAGATCCGCAGTGAGACTTGCGCTATTCCCCTGTGTATTTCCAAGCAGTTACTTCGTCCTGTTCAGGTTGTACTTTGGCCATGTTTTCCCTAATGTGCTACAGGTAGACAATTTCCATCCTTCTGTCCATCTTTCGTCTTAAACAGGAATCAGAAAGTAGCTGGATAAGACACTCCTTGGCTGATGGTTAGTTCTTGAGGAAGTATTCTCATGAAGTATGGACTGGTAGTTACTAGTTATATAATCAGTTAGATGGTCGCAACTCGGGGTTCGTGCTTTGGATCACAGATAGATGGAAGCTTGTGGTTCATGCTTTGGAGCACAAGTGGGTCAAAGCTTAAGGGTTGTGATAACTGCTAACTTATAAGTCATGGAATGTGCATTGTTAATATACTTTGTAGTCGTAGTAGCTGTGAGAGGATCGTAGTTTGCTGATTAGTGCTTTGAATCATAGGTGAATGGGTCTAGTTAATCTTGGTGGTCACGTGTGCTCAGAAGCAGAAAGCTAGAAGACTTAGACATAGTTTGTACAACGACACGGTAGGACATTGCCAGGTTCATTTGATGCTCAGGTTGGTTTCAGCCAACTTACTACTTAAAGGGTCGTAGCTTTATGGTTAATTCCGTAAGTTTGAGTTTCGGGTGTGGATTTCTAGTGAATAGTTCGGTTACCACTTTCAGGGCTCCTCACTTTTACAGGGTTCCTAACAGGGCACTATGCCATTGGTTTTTTTTCAGAAAGGTTTGGCTTGCCGCATCGGGACTACTGTCGTAACTGCTAGGATGGGGATGAAATATAATCTGTACAGCTCCTCCTATGCAAGTACCCTGTATTTAAAGCATATGCCACCGTCAGCTAGGTGGCAGAACGCTATATGAATTAGGAGTGGTTTGTATCGCGTCACTGGAGGACATTGAAAGGTGGATTCGACGCTCAGGTGGAGTTTATCCAACTTACTACTTAGAGGATCGTAGCTTTATGGTTAGTTCCTTAGATTTTGAGTTATGGGTGTGGATTTATAGACAACAGTTTTGTTACAACTTTCACATGGTTTCTCCATCGACCAAAGAGCTCTAAGTATGCTTGCTAAGAAACCAATCTTACATAACCTAACCTAACCTGTATTAGCACTTCGAGGGTCGCAACTTGATGGTTATTGCTTTGAATAATCGTTGAAGGTCTTAGCTTGATAGTGGCTTGGTTTTTTGTACGATCCAGTACACAGGGTATGTAATAATGCGAAGTATTGCATTAGTTTTGAAAGAGAGATTAGGAGATAGGTTTCTGAATGAAGAATTAATGAATAGTTGACTTGAAGGAGGTCGAGAGGAAGGTGCTTTGCAAAATCTTTCACCATGATCGAATTGGTAGCGACTACAGAATACGAAGGAGCTGTTTCCCTTTCCCTTTCGGGACTACGGGGATAATACGTCCCATTAAGTTTATAATATCCCTCAAAACAATTATTCTGATCTTATGACTCATGCAAAATACTCTATCGATTTATATGTCCCCGGATAAAGGATGCTTTCAGAATATATGAGTATTCAAAATAATTTTCTAGCCCCCAATTTTCATAACAATGGAAGGTTTTTACCAAGATTTGATTTTGATTTTCAAAATTAAACTCCGTCCCGAAAGGGGTAAAGACATGGACGCAGCAAAGCGAATCAACATCCAGTGGCTAGGCTTGGCCATGTCTCCCATATGAACGAAACTCCGGCGAAAAAGATGTTCGTCGCGGTGATTGGAGGTCGACGGCGAAGAGGGAGCCCGTGTCTGCGGTGGAAAGGCCGTGTTGAGGACTCTATTGTCTCCTGGTGTTATTAATTGGGGAAAGGCGTGAAGAACCTGCGAAAAGATGCTCTATATGCAGTCTTTTTAAGATCAAAGACTGTTTTTAGCTGCGGCAAATCTCCTAAGATGGTGTGACCAACTGGAGAAGGGGCGCTCAAAGCAGGGGCGCCTAGAGAGAACTTTTGTGGCAGGCCGTAACCCGGTAAAAAGTTGCTATGGACACATAGGTAGGTTACCTATGTTAGGTTGTTAGGATTTTAGGATGTTAGGTTGTTAGGAGACACACTTAGGCCTCTTAACGGGTCCGTTGTGATACCACAGATTCCACCCGTTTGAAATGCGTATGCAACACTGTTTTTTTTCCAACATGTGATACAACACACATTTCAAACGGATGGGGAAAGGAGGGGAGGGGACCTACGTTTAACGCCGAATCCGAACGGCGATTGGCAGTTTTTGTTTTCGTTCACACTTGGAGGTTTTGCCATTGCCTGCCAAGAGCGCACTTGTGCGATTCTTGTAATTCTCATTCCCTTCATGTGGAAGTGAATTGTGCTCATCAAGGTCATAGGTTTAGAAGTTGGTTGTTTGGTTCACAAGTATCTTAAAACAACCAACCCATGAGGTGGTGAGTGCTTTGGATTACACGTTGGAGAGTCACATATTTGTGTCTCGACTCAGAAATCACCGAATAAAAATAACTTTTTTCGTGGCGTCTGGCCGCTCAGAATTAAATCTCTGAACGCCAGAAACCTAATGATACCTTCTAACCATGACAAATTGCCTCATTAATGACAATTTTAATGAATCGCAAGAATCTCGATTTGAGTTCTCAGGTGTGTCATACCAATTCTGTGGTCGATCTTCAATTCTCTCAAAATCCCTCTTGCATTTTTTAAGCAAATTTTAAATAAATATTTCTGATCATTCAAAACTTGTGTGGTTATTCAATATCTGCTTAGCACTTTATTCAAATATTTTTCGCTTAATCAGAGCGTAAATCAAGCTTGTGGTGTCTTGAACTCGCACTAATTAAATTCTTCAGTGCCTTTTCCAAGCCGCCCGGGTCGCTGCTTTTAGCTGCAACCGGCTGCTTTACATACTAATAAATAAAGAACCGTTCGTTGGCTATTAAAAGCTTTGACCATTTTAACCAGTGCCGTTAGTTCTATGCACATAGCCGTTCTATGCCATTGGCAACGTCTCATTAAAACGCCTCGCCACAGCTCGATTACGAGCGGCGGCGAGCTCATTTCGCATTCACCGCAATTTTAAATATTAAAAGTTCACGATGGCCATAAAAATAAAGCCAACAACAACAACAAATATACTAAATAGCAACAATAACAACAGAAACATTAGCAATCAAGTGGACGCTGACGCAAAAGTTGGTGACTTTTAACTGGTCGAAGCCTCAATTCGAAGGCCAACGTCAAACTAGAATTTCGGCGTGAGTAATGCATGCTGCAAAAACAAGAAGAAGAAGAAGAAGAAAAAAGTAGAAACGCAAAAAAAGAGAGCAATGCACAGCGCGGAGAATAGCAGCGTCAAAGAGCAGCTCGAGCTCGAGTTCACTTTCACAAAATCGTTGGGGCCGTTGCTAAAGTCGCAGAATGCATGCGCCGCTTGGACCTGAACCGGCGCGACATGCAAAAAGTCCAGCATAGTGTGGCCAGAGTTGCCAGCAGCACAGGGCCGTTCGGTGCAAACCGGTTCCCAGCAAAAACAAAAGTTGCGCAGCGTTGATGCTGCAGTGCGCGCCAGTGGAGCACAAAGCGCACTCACTAAATCAGCGTCAACGTCGCGTCAGAATGGTGAGGAGGAGGGGGGAAGGCAGCAGCACCGACTATTGCAACAGCACGCAAACAAGTTTGACGCTGCGTCTGTGTCTGCGCCCAGCGCCGTTTCGTGCCTGCGGGATTTGCTGTCGCCGCTTTTAGGTTAAGATTTGAGTTTCTCTCTTTTTTATTTGCCTCTCGTTTGGCTCCTTTTTTTTTGATTCTTATAAGCACACAAGATTCTTTGCTTTTAGTGGTTTTTTGTTGTAAAACAGCTGAAACTTGTCGACAACGTAGCAACGCATGCGCAAACTGCAGGCCTTAAGGTGTGCTGCGCATGCGCAAATGTGCCGCACAAGGCGAGCACGAATGGTGGAAAGGTGGTGGTTGTTGAGCAGTGCTGCTGCCGTTCGAAGGGTGTGCAGGGTTTCGCCATTCGCATTGTTCGGGGCAGTGTTTCTGAGAAGCAAAAGAAGGACAGTGTTGAAAGGAGACGAAGAAACAAAGATTCAAAATTAGACAATAGCGAATGAGATGAACGAAAAATTCAGGGTTGAACATTAGACATTAGAAAGAGACAAGGATCGTTATTTACATTGCATAGAGCACAGTTCATTAGTCATAGGCGAGTGCACACTTACAAGGCGCTAAAGGAGACAAGGAGGCGTGTCTTCGTAGAGTGCCACCTTTTTCTGATTGGACTAGAAGAGAGTTAGGAAAATAGACTTTAAGGGGGTCTTCCGCAGTGACGGCTTCAAAAATTTGAAATATTTTTTATTACATTTTCATAATCTCAACGTATTTACAATTCAAACTGTGAAAGTATTTTTCCAATATCTCGAAAATTCCGAAAGTTATGGGATGTCAAAGTCGGCGCGCCGACCGCAAAATTATCTTAACCCAAAACTTAAATCCTCTTTTTCTCGAAACCATGTTTTTCAAACTGGTAGACATAATATCTCAAGTTCTACTAAGCCGATTTGCTTCAAATTTTAACTGAATATTCTACATACATGTCGCTATCGTACTGTCTAAAATTGTGTCTATACAATAAGTGGTTTTTTCTTAATCCAACATTTACTTTGAAAAAAAAACCCTCAAATCACATTTTTTTTTTAAATTTGCATAACTTTTCTAAATTTCAATATTTTTACTTTTCCGTAGTTCACACGATAGCTGACGTTACACAGATTCTAAAAAAATTTTTGTTTTTTGTTTTAGACTTCCGAGACAGCTGCAATCAGGTCTACCGTTTTCCTCTGCGTTGGAAACGACTTAGTTTCAACTCGCTCTGGAAGCCGTAATTTTTGTGTATGGCAACAGTAAAAATTATTTTGTATACATGAAATATGTATAAATATATGGCAGAAAACCAAAATTGAATATCTTTTATATTTTCTGAGAAAAAAATTCTTGGAAATCTACCAGAAAAAGGCGCGTCACTACGGAAGACCCCCTTAAGGGGAGGCGTTTTGTTTTCCTCTCAAGCGTTTCTAGAAATTATTATGGAATAAAGCTATTTGAAAATTTCACATTTTAACCCTGCAGCGCCTAACGTGACCATATAGTCTCACTAAACAAGCACCAACAAATTCATTTTTTCAGTTATGCTTCAAATTAAATCGCTCAAAAAATGTTTTCGCAAAATTCTAAAGAAAAAGAATTCCGGCACGTTCGCGTTAATTCAAGAAATATACAAAAATCGTTAACTAATTATTTCTCATTTGAAGTGTTTTAATCAAGTCTAAAGTCAATAGACCCATCAAATCATGTTTCGCCATTAGAACTATTAACCATTTTCTTCCCATTCAAAATTCATTCCCAAATTCCAATTTGGAATTTCAAAGTATAATTGTCGAGTTTTTCCCATTCTATGAATTGTATCGCTTAAAAGCAACATTGTTCTAAACTTTTTCGGCGAAATATGTAGTTTGTTCTATTGGCAACATTGAAAATTGACTGCTCGACAGGCAGCATCTTCCAGAATTAATTGCCAAAAATATAATGTTGCTCTATGTTTAACAAAGAACAAGAACTGTTTTTATAAGTTTCGTAACCAATAACTCTAAAAACTTGTAAATAAATGACAATTTTGTTTTCATTTAAAATATGTTTTAATTTTGCTTCATAAAAGCCCAATGTAGCCATATGGTTACCAACTCCCACCACCCACTGAAAAGTCGAAACTATTTCAAATTTGATACAAAACAATTTGAAATACCTCTCTCGTTTGAGATAACCAAATACCAATTTATTTCTATAGCTATTTCATAATACGGGAAGGAAAGGGTTAAATCATATTTCTCCATACGAACTCTTAAGCCATTGTTGGCCATCTTAGGTTTATTTAGATTTTGGAAAACTGTTCTAAAAACTAAAAAAACATATTAAGAATTATTTTTGATTTTGAGTACTTTCACTATGATTGAAATCATTGGGCCCATTCAATCACATTTCTCCATATAAAATTTACCAATTTGCTCTTTTTGACCTCGAACGATTAAGAATTCCGTCTCATCGAGAAGTACCTTTTTATTCCTTTCATTTTCTAAAATGAACCTGAAGATTGTCCATTACGATGTACTATACACCGCGCTTGTGAAGAACGCTCTTCATGGGGAAATTTAAGAGGTCGCATGACAAAGGATCACCTTGTCTGAAGACTCAAACAGTATCGAATGGGTCGAAGAGATCACTTGATCTTAAGAGAGGTGCGTGTATTGTCCAATTTCGATCTGTAAAGTCTCATGCGCTTTGTCGGGATACTAAGTTTAGAAAAAACGGCATATAGACGATCCCTTATTGGTCTTTCGAATACTGCCTTTTAATTGATAAAGAAATGGTAAATAACGACTTGAAGGATTTGAGGATTGAGTAACAACCCGATCCGGTGATCGGTGATTTGGTAATTTTTTCCACAATATTATTTACTTGATCGTGTTCTGTCCATCTTAAACCACCAACCAATTCTTTACACAATCATCACAGTTATTGATGATTTGTTATTTGTTTCACCATTCATGATTGTGATCCTTCTATGCTATTCTTAAGAGATGGTATGTCTTACTTAAAGGTGAAGATCGAGCACCAACCACCTCATTTAACGATCTTGACGGTGATCGGTGATTTGGTAATATATTTCCACGATTCATTTTTCTCTCACCAATCATAATTATGATTTTACTATCCCCAAGAGATGGTAAGTTTCGAATTAATGGTGAAGATCAAGCACCAACCAGCTCCTTACGTGATCGTTGATTTGGTATTTTCTTTTTTCTCAAACGTGATCTGTCCATCTCCATTGTTTCTCACATGATCATGATTCTGTACCAGAAATTATCTTGCGTGATCTTCACTGAGATCGATGATTTGATATTTCTCTCACCAATCATGATTATGATCTTTCTATCCCCAACTTCCTTTCACGATTCTGACTCGGCACCAGCCAGTTCACTACGCGATCATGACGGTGATCGCCGATTTTTGTCAATGGATCGTGTTCTGTCCATGTGCAATGTTCCTCACACGATCATCATCCTGCACCAGAGAGTTTCTTATGCAGTCATAACAGAGATCAGTGACTTGATATTGTCTTCAACAACATGATTGTGATCTGTCCATCTACAAGATTTCTCACATGATCATGATCGTGTACAAGCCAGTTTCCTACGCGATCATGGCAGTGATCATAGTTCTGTCCCAGTCAGTTGTTTATATGTTCTTTCCTGTTCCTTCATCTTGAATAAGTGATCATGATCGATCGAGCGATTGAGCATGATCAAGGACAAAAATCATGAAGGAGTAAGAAAAGAGTGGAAATAGTCTACACATGTGTGATCAAAGACGTTTTCGGGGCAACTAGAGGAACGAAGCAGTAGATGCAGTTTTTAAGAATAGAATTACTAAACGCAGTATTGCCAGATTATAAAATATCTTCCTAAAGTTGGAAATATTTGGAAATTTTGGCCTCATGAGAGAACAAATTGTTTGGCAGAAAGGGGAGGAGATTTTAATTTTCTGTTGGTAGGGTTTTCAGATTAAAAGATATATTCCTAAATTTGGCCTCATGAGAGGAAAAATTGTTTGCCAGAAAGAGGAGGAATTTTAATTTTTTGTTGGTAGAGTTCTCAGGTTACAAGATATCTTCCTAAATTTGGAAATTTTGGCCTCATGGGAGGACAAATTGCTTGGCAGAATTTTTTTAATTTTCTGTTGGTCGAGTTTTTAGATTACAAGATATCTTCCTAAATTTGGAAGTATTTTGAAATTTTGGAAGCCAAATTGTTTGGCAGAAAGAGCAGAAATTTTAGTTTTCATTTGATAGAGTTTTTAGGTGGTGATTAGTGGATTTTTGGGTAATTTTTTGGATAACATAGTAAAATGAATTGAATCTTCAAGGAAAATTTTGAAATGTTTTTGCAAGTAACGAAGTTTACAAATGTCATTTCGATAGCAAAACTTTTGCACTCTTTTTTTGAATAGTAGCACTAAGGCTTTGAATATTAATAGGTAATTTGTTAGGTTAGGTTATGGTGGCTGGCTTTGTAAGAGACACACTCAAAGGCCTATTGTGATACCACATATTTCACAAGTTTACGAAATGTTTAATTTTTTAATTACATTAATTTTCGCATCTCTTAAGTCAATCAATCCTTTGTGCCAATTCTTTGCAGATTTCCATAGCGAAATATTTGATCTTATTAGAGCACTGAGGCTTTAAATATTGAAAGCAGATTTCCATAGCGAAATATTTGATCTCATTAGAGCTTTGAGGCTTTAAATATTGAAAATTGTTAAATTTATTGTAAAGTCATTCAAGTCATTCCCTCACTGCGAAATTCTAGGCAGATTTTCATTGCAGTCTTCCCTGAATCTTCGCCGATATTGGCAGACCATCACCTACCTGCAAAATTCCTCTGCCCACAAAGTTGCCTCCATCAACCCACTCCCCACAGCAAACTTCATGTAGAGCACCAACAAAAGGTTCGAAGCAAACCGTCAAGCAGGCACAGACAGACACCAAAGAGATTTTATCGCCGCGTAGAATCTCGGCGAGACCGGCTTTTTCTTCATTGCCATTGGGAACGTTTTGCACGTCTTCGCGACTTGTTATTGCGTCTTGGCGTTCCTCGCAGCTTCTCTGCTGTGTTGCCGTTCAGTGTCGTCTTTGTGCGGCGTGTTCCCTTCGTTCGTTCTTTTTATTGGGTCTTTTGTTTTTAGATTTCTCTTTTTTCTTTACTGTGCTTTCGATTTGTTCTGTGTTTTATTGTTGTTATTAACGAAAAGTCCACAAACACACACATGTCGCGTGTGTCGGGCAACATTAACAAGGAATGGGCAAAGAAAAAACAATATAAAAAAATTATATAAAAAAAAGAAACAACAGCAAAGAAAGACGGACCGAGCAAAGGAAAAAAAACTGCTACACATCTCGCAGACGCGGTCACATTTTAGTGGCCGCGCGAGAACGAGTTTCTGTGCCGTTCGGTGCGCTGTTGTTGCCGATTCAGTGTCACTTCCAGTCCAGCTGAACGTTTTCTTTTTTGCATCCACATGACTCAGTCGGTAATTCATTGGCTGACAATTCTTCTTTAGGGATCTGCGGTGCAGTGCTTTTGCCTTGGAATTGCATGGGGAGCGAAAAAAATAAATAAATTTTAAAACAGCAAAAACTGACTGTTCCCAGTCAAGTTTATGCCTGCGTGTATAAGTATTCCCAGTTTTTGAGGCAATTCACTCGAGTTGGAGAGCGCCAAAGGAACGAGTGAAGTGTTGCCGAGTTGAGTGAGTCGTTGAAATGGGTTATGAGTGTTCATAGTGAGCGCTACGCAGTAGAACAGTGGGCTTGGTGTACTAATTTTTGGGCTTAATTTTTGAACCGAAAGCCGAAGGCGAATAACTTAATTAGATTGGGCGTTTAAACTGAGTTTAAACTTCATCTACTCTATTTTCTATCTAATTTCGTAGACAAAAAATTATTGCGTATTCCATACAAAATTTCTGCTTATAAATGGAAACAAATTTTTTTAACTGTGAACCAATTGCGATAGAAGAATAAAATTTTGAGGTATTATACTTCATACTAAGTTTCAAAACATATAATTTTTCCAGAAGGATTCGTTAGAAAACTTGAAGTATATCGCAGGATACATTTTTGAAAAGACCTTATTGACATATTTTAGTCTTGAAAGTTACAAATAAGAAATATAGTCTAAAAGCCACAACTGTCTTCGTCCATTTGATACCCATATCTTCATAATTGTACAACCGTAAATATTAAAAAAAAATCTTTGAATTGTGTATATCCTTGAAGTCCTTTTAAAGGGACTTTGGATCAGAAAATGAAAAACTGAGTATGCCAAGTTACTATGAATGACATGTAGTTTCATGCCTGTATAATCTTTGGGATGGGTCTTGACAAGAGTGGTTTTATCGATCACGGTGTTGTAGGCAGTGGGAACTGTAGGTGTTCCTGGCTAAATGAAAAGTTCTGATTATCAGGGAATGCAGTAGGATCCCTGCAAGTTGCCTTTCTAGGTATGGTAGGGAAATCACTGCTTATTCTTCTTCATTATTCTCTCTATCTCCAAACTTAATTAACAGTGGGACTCGAAACTTTCGAACGCTAAAACTGCCAGCCACGAAGTATTGACTCAAATCCATAAACCATCCCCGATCTTCATATCTAAAAAGATGAAAATTGTCGATGCTGCGTCCAGATCAGTTATGTTCCATGGTCCCAAATCTGGGGCCTTCGTCTCTTTGTAAAGAATTTAATCTTTCTGCCGACAAACACTCCGAACTAAATGCTCCACCTGGAAACAGAATTATTCTTCCAATTCTTTCCTAATCTGCGTTCCCAGATGTTCCTCAAACAGACTTACTCTCATTCTAGCCGAGGAAACGATGCAAAAAGGTGCATATCGGTGGAAAGGTGGAAAAAGTATAAAAGGTATACAAAATATAAAAGGTATATAAAAAAATATAATATGTTAAATTTGAGCTCGAAGAATAACTTCTACAATTCTTTGAAAATTATGTTCCATGGTCCCTCTGGGGAACTGATAAGTTTGGGTAACGCCTCCGTTTCTTATAAAGAAACTACCCTTTTTGCCCTCAAATACTCCGAACTATGTGCTCCAACTTGAAATAGGATTATTCCCTTAGTTCTTTCATACTCTGCATTCCTATATATTCTTCATTTTTCGTTTTTTTAGCCTACCGTCAAACGGACTTTTTCTCAATCCAGCTGAAAAAATTTCATGTAGGGTTAAATTATGGAAAAATTAAATATGCGGCAGTAACAAGAAACCCATTATTTTTCCAATAGATGGCTTTAGTAATCTGTATCTTGCGTTGTATAAATGCGATCGAGTTAAACTAGATGTCGTTAGAAAGATAAGATTGTGTGCTAAAAAAACTTCTCAGACAATTCTGTGATTGATCAATTCAATTTTGTTTACGCATCAAATATGTACAGCAGCAATGAGAAAATATGCCATATTAGCAGGGCCCAGCGGCTTTGCACGCCAGTTTGTAGTCAATGGGGCCAATAAATCAAGTTCTTCTTAACAATTTGTTGATCCCGGCAGATTTTTATGAAAAATACTTATCTAATTATTTTTCGCTTGAATTGCTTTCACCACATTTGAAGTTAATTGACGCATTAAGCCATGTTTCTCCATACAAACGTTTAACCCATCGTTGACCCGTTAGATTTTGATTTTCGGAAAAATAAAAAACACGTATGGAATTTTTTCTCACTAAAAGTACTTTCACGAAGTTTGAAGTCAAAGGTCCATACAATTTTTTTTTTTTTAGATTTTGATGTTGGAAAAATTTAAAAATACTTGTCGAAATATTTTTGATTTTGATTGAAATTTAAAGGCCCATTAACTATATCAAGGTTCTTCATACAGCACCTTAACCCATGTTTTGTCCCTTTAAACTCTGAATTTCAGAAAATCCCGTCTTAGCGAAGATTTATTTTTAAAGAAGTACTTACAGTTTAAATTTGATATTTGTAGCTTTAGCGGTTTGGGCTGGGCGATGATGAATCAGTCAATCAGGACAAACAATTATATGACCATACGATATAGATTTTATATAGATTTTACAGTTTTTTCGATGAAGACAGCTGAAAATCTAAAAAGTATTAATGGTCCTAACACTGTAAAAGCCCATCACGCCCAATTTTGATTGTGACAATGTTGTTCTGGAAATTTTGATGTCAAAGATGCAGCAAGCCCTCAGGGGACCATTGCGGAAAATGTCAATAAAATCATGAAAATCATAGAATTCGAGCACTGTTTCGGTTTCATAAAGTCCAAAAATTGCACCAAAAACTGTTTGGAACTAGTTGAATGAGGCAGAAAACAAAAAGAAGGTCGATGTCGGTGCTACAAAAAAAAACCCATAAACTTATTTTCCATTTGCGAATCGATGCTGAATCGCAACAAAATCGACCCATTTCTGAAACTAATGTTTACTGGTAATGAAAATTGGATGACCTACGACACCGTCAAGCGAAAACGGTTGTTATTTGAATCACAGTTTGAAGCCAGGTTTGATGATCCTGAAGGTTTTGCTCTGTGTTTGATGGCATTGGCAGGAATTAATCTACTATGACCTACTTCCCTCAGCCAAACTCTGAATTTGGATCTGTACTGTCAAAAACTGAATGGTCTGAAAGAACCAATTACCCAGCATTGACCAGCCTTGGCTAATAGGAAAGGAATTGTATTCCATCAGGACAACGCCAGGCTCCACAAAGAACGATAATGACTCACTAGAAGCTTCGAAAACATGGTTGAAGGGTTCAGTTATTATGAATTCATCTTGTAGTCCGGATCCGGTACCAACTGATTGTCACCTGTTCCTGTCTATGACGACTGATTTTGCTGGTGAAAAAATTTGCCTCAAGAGAAGCTTTCGAAAATAGGCTTTCCCAGTTTTTTTGTCAATAGCGATGAGGGATTCTATGCGAGAGGCATGGAATGGCCTTCAAAATGGCAAGAAGTTAACCCTTTCTTCCCCAAAGTTGCCTGAGAGCAACTTCACATATTTTTCATTTATAGTAAAAGCTACGATTGATTTATGTATTTAATTTAAGTAGGCACCAACAAATTCATATTTTTAGAAGTGAATTCAAAGCAAATTACAAAAATGTTACTGTTATCCCCAAAATAATTTTCAATAATTTGCAGCGACATCAGGGAAAGTTTGTGTAATAATTGAAGTCTACGAAGTGAGCGCGTTTGATCAAAACCCTGTTTCTTTAATAATGGTTAAATAAAATCAAAAAGTGATAATTTTGTATTTTTCCATAAATATTAGATAATTTTTCTGTAATTAAAAAATATTGATGCAAAATTTATTTAACCCGTTTTACACTGAAATTGAGGCGTGGCGACTTCAAATGTCGTGTGCACATTTCTTAGAAAAGTGTTTCATGATTTAAATACCAAAAAGTAATATCGAGACACAGGGTAAAATTTGGTGCCGCAAGGGTTAATGAACAAAATTGTGCATATTTGACCTAAATGGAATTATTCTAGCTATGCTAAATAAAGCCTTAAATAACATGCAAAAATTTATCATTTTCTACATTCTTCTTTACAACACTTGTCAAAAATGTCAAAATCAAAAATGTCAAATGTAAAAAATATGAATTGACTCACTTCGAAATGAATGAAAGTAATGGATTTCTTCACTTTACTTAAAGGAATCCGCAAAGAGGTCGTCTAGGCCTCCGAGCTTTCTTTTCTAACCCTCAATTCAATCATTACTGAGTCACTAATTGCACTCGTATGTCGACTTTGGGAAGCAAATCTTCACATGAAAAGCAAATTTTACATATCAGAGAACCAAAGCAACATTACACCGGCCAATATTAAATATTCATATGGAAGAGGCAAGGCGATTATTGCATTGATTTCAACTAATCGGCAAATTCAGTGTGCGGGGCATTTGGAATGGTCGCCACTAATTAGTTCGTTCAACAGCTCAAATTACCTAACGGCACTAATCTAGTAGCTACGTACATATGCACACAGACCACTGCTCATGCTTCTTCTTACACTGTTTCCCTTAGTTTTCGACTTGTTCTCGTTCTTCTTCTTCGTCGTATTTGAACATTGCAGCCAGACAGTCAGACAAAAACTGCAAATGAATTATTTTCACTGATTGATCGCTAATTTCGTTGTTATTGTAATTGTTTGTTTTGTTGTTGTTGTTGTTGTTGTTGTTGCTGTTGATTGTTGGTTGGCATCGCATTTGCCATTTGTAATTTGCACGCAATTCCAATTGCCACAATGCTGCAATTCCGATTCGGATTCAAAGTTTTCGCTTAATTGCCAACAGGCAGTCAGGATTTACAGTTGGCGCGCGCAATGCCACCGCCCCAACACCCGCCCCACCCCCCTCGTTGCTCCGACAACTACTTCATTCTGTGCTACTTTTGGCTCGATGCGGCCAACGAAAAACACGACCTACGCTGCATTGTTGATGTTATTGTTGTTCTTGTTGTTGTTGTTTTTGTTCTACGTGTGTTGTATGTGCACATGTGTGTGGGTGTAATTTTCAACTTTATATTTGTTATTGTAGTTGTTGTTGCTGCTGTTAAATCGCGCGTACTGCAATTTGCCACCAAAAAAAAATTAAATCCTTATTTACAGTTTTCCCTCCTCAATCCCTCCCAGACCAGTCAGTTGTTTTCTTGGATTTTCCAATATTTCCTACTTCAAGCAATTTGCTTTTGCCATTATTCTTGTTGTTGTTGTTTGAACTGCACCTAATTGACTTATCGTGATTATGACGTTTGGCATTGCTGCGTTGCGGCGGGTTAACCCTTTCGACCCCGAATTTTACCCTGTGTCTCGATACTACTTTTTGGTATTTAAATCATGAAACATTTGCCGAAGAAGTGTGCACACGACATTTGAAGTCGCCACGCCTCTTTGTTAGAGTTCTAGAGCTAGTTTACTTTTGAACAATTTTAGCTTAATAATAAATTTTCTATCAATATTTACTATTTAATAATTACAGAAACATTATTAAATAATGTTATGGAAAAATACAAAATTATTACTTTTTGATTTTATTTAACCATTATTAAAGAAACAGGGTTTGGATCAAACGCGCCCAATTCGTAGACTTCAATTAGAACACAAACTTTCCTGATATCGCTGCAAATTATTGGAAATTATGTTGGGGATAACAGTAAAAGTTTTGTAATATGCTTTGAATTCAATTCTAAAAATATTAATTTGTTGGTGCCTACTTAAAATAAACCCATAAATCAATCGTAGCTGTTGCTATAAGATGACAAATAGGTGAAGTTGCTCTCAGGCAACTTTGGGGTCGAAAGGGTTAAAGAGTTTTTGTTGTTCTTGTTAGAGTGTGAGTGTGTGTGAGTGTGTGTTTATGATTGTTTGTGTCTGTCTGCGGCAGATTGCACTTCCATGCATTTGGTTGTGTGACTATGTGTGTGTATGTGTGCAAAAGATTTACTGCAGTTGCACTCGAAACGCATAATTTCTGTCTGTAAATGAAATGGGTGGATTTTTTACTATTAAAAATTTCATAATTACAGCGCATACACAACAAATCGTAATAAAGGTCAGTCCCGATATGTTGTTGTACTGTGTGTGATCCGAGTATTAACACTAGAAAGACCGAAAGTTTTTCAAACCTACAAAGACTACATATTATATGCGCTGATATCTCGAAAAATACACATCGGATTTGGCTAATGTCATTGTATAGGGTTTTCCAACAAAAGGGTGTTATTTTGAATCACCCGGTATTTCGGTAGCTGTCACTTTTGAAGCTTTTATTCTTTGACATTTGACAAGTAGAAACTACGCCATTACTAAAAATGGAACGATACACGCTTCAACAACGCATTGAAATTATTAAAATTCACTACAAAAATGGTGAAAATCTTGCAGTCACAGTTCGCAAAACTAAAGCATTTTTGGGTCGTCGTGAAGCACCTTGTCGGACCGCAATACAGAAATTGGTGGAAAAATTCGAGCTGTTGGGACAAGTTAGTGATGTGAAGAATAAAACCCGTGCACGTCGCTCAAGAACAGCTGAGAATATTGCTGCTGTAGCCCAAAGTGTTGAAGAAAACCCAGGTTTGTCGATTCCTCGTCGTTCTTTGGAATTGGGCATTCCAAAAACGTCATTACAACGTATTTTGCATAAAGACTTGGGTCTTAAGGCTTATAAAGTTCAGTTAACACAAGAACTCAAGCCGACCGATCATAAACAACGTCGTGTCTTTGCTGACTGGGTCCTTGAAATGCATGAAAATGATCCGGAATTCCATCGAAAAATCATCTTGACTGATGAGGCCCATTTCCACCTCGGTGGCTACGTCAACAAGCAAAATTGTCGCATCTGGGGCTCGGAAAACCCAAGAGTTATTGTTGAGAAGCCTCTCCATCCTCAACGTGTGACTGTTTGGTGCGGTTTATGGTCCGGCGGGGTCATTGGACCTTACTTTTTCGAAAATGAGGTTGGATCAACAGTTACGGTGAATGGATTGCGCTATCGAGAGATGATTAATGATTTTTTATGGTCGGAGTTGGATGGTATTGATCTGGACAACGTTTACTTTCAACAAGACGGCGCTACGTGCCACACAAGCAACGAAACCATTGCTCTTTTACGGGAAAAGTTTCTGGACCGTGTTATCTCTGGAAGAGGTGATCACAATTGGCCACCGAGATCTTGTGATTTAACACCTTGCGACTTCTTCCTTTGGGGCCACGTGAAAGATAAGGTGTACGCCAACAGCCCAGCGTCGATTCAAGACCTCAAAAATAGAATTCGTGAGGCTATCGAGGACATAGGACAGCCACTTTGCGATTTGGTTATGGAAAATTTCATGAAAAGGATATGGTCCTGTAAGCGTGGTCGTGGTGGCCATTTGGCTGATGTTGTTTTTCATTATTAACGGCATACCTTCCTCTTTATTATGCAATAAACATCCGATCATTTATCTCAAAAAATGGCATTTTTCTTTGAATACCAAAATAACACCTCTTGTTGGAAAACCCTGTAGAACTCAATTGTTGAACTAATTGTAAAACTCGATCAAAAAAATTGAAGGCATCAAAGTAAAAGTTAATAGAAATACAAAAGAATAAAACAAAAAAAGAATAAAAAAAAATTATAAAAAGATAAATAAAAATGAAAAAGTAAAAGTTAATAGAAATACAAAAGGATAAAACAAAAAAGAATAAAAATAATAATAAAAAGATAAGTAAAAAATGAAAAAACCTAAAAAGTACCGCAATTGTTTTTCTAGTGTGAAAAAATAAAACAAAATTAAAAATTAAAATTTTAAAAATTCAGAAACTAAATTCAATAAAACAAATATATTAAGAAATTAAATAACTAAAAAAATTAAATGAAACAAACTAAAAAGTGTAGAAAAAATTGAAAATCCGTAAAAATTACCGCTCGGGTCTTCCTAGTGTTAAAAAAGAAATCAATTTTTAATTTTACATTTAATTTTGTTAGTTATATAATTTTTTAATATATTTGTTTTTTTCCATTTAGTTAAGTACTAAATTTTTAAGATTTCAATTCTTATTTATTGATTATCCGTAAAAATTACCGCTCGGGTCTTCCTAGTGTTAAAAAATAAATCAATTTTTTTAGTACTTAACTAAATTTAGTACTTAACTAAATGGAAAAAAACAAATATATTAAAAAATTATAAAAAAATTTTTTTTAACACTAGGAAGACCCGAGCGGTAATTTTTACGGATAATCAATAAATAAGAATTGAAATCTTAAAAATTTAGTACTTAACTAAATGGAAAAAAACAAATATATTAAAAAATTATATAACTAACAAAATTAAATGATACAAACTGAAAAGTGTACTAAAAAAATTTAGTAAAACTAAAGGCGCTGTAAAAATAAATTCAGTATTTTTGCATGAAATTGAACGTTCATTGAGTTCAAATATTAAGCGTTTTTTTCATAATTTGTAGCCATTTTCAAGGTAATTCCATACCATTTCATGCCTTTTTCATAGAAACCCCCATTCATATTGACAGAAAGCTGGGACAGCCATTTTTCAAAAGCTTCTCTTGAGGCAAATTATTCGTCAGCAAAATCATTCGACATAGACGGGAACAGGTGATAATCAATTGATGCCAGATTGGAACTATAAGGTGAATGCTTAAGAACCGAACCTCTCAAGCAAGCTTCCAGAGCTTCTGGCGTGTCACTATTGATGTGTCTGTCCTGGCGTGGTCCTAATGGAATACAATTCCTTTCTTATTAGCAAAGCTAGCCGCTTCTGGTCAATAGCTTCCCTCAGACCATTCAGTTGTTGACAGTACAGATCCAAATTAAAAGTTTGGCTGAGGAAAGCAGCTCATAGTAGATGACTTCCTGCCAATGCCATCAAACACACAGCAAAACCTTCAGGATCATCAAACCTGGCTTCAAACTGCGATTCGAACCACAACCGTCTTCGCTTGACATTGTCATAAGTAATTCACTCTTCATTATCAGTCACTTCCGCTATAGAAATAAATGGATTTTATTGCTATTCTCAGATGGAAATTTGGTCCATAAGGTTTTTGCTTTGACTCGTGTTGCACCCATAGATGGCGTTTCTTTTTGTATTCAGATTCATTCAAGTGGTTCCAAAAAGTTGTTGTTGCAATGTTTAGTTCTTGGACAATTGAAATGCTTGCATGACAGTCAAACCTGGGGTTTTCCATGATTTAAATGACATTTTTAACAATTGGCCTTCCAGAGCGTGATGCATCTTTGACATCAAAACAATGGAAACGAAATCGTCAAAATTAAAATTGAGACTGATTGGCTGTTACAATTTTAGAACCATTAATATTTTTCAGATTTTCAGCTGTCTTTATCGAAGAAAAACTGTAAAAAATGGCTTATTTTATCATTGCTGGTGTCCATATTTAATGCGCTCCCGAACAAAACTGAGTGAAGCAATCACCAAACTGTCTGAGAAGTTTTTTCAGTACAAAGTCTTATATTTCTAACGTCGACTAGTTTAACTCGATCGCATTTATACAACACAAGATTCAGATTACTAAAACCATCTATTGGGGAAATAATGGATATCTTTTGCTACACCTTGTGCATGTCATATATATTTAATATATAATTTGACTGACTGATTACTGATTACCAGGGAAAGGATTTTGTGGAAATTGCCTTTTTTGTTTGCTGCCAGATAGAGCATTTCTGATTGAAAATGAACACGAATTAGGTCCTCCTGATTAAAAATATACCACTTTTATTTGTTTTGCCTCTTTTTGCCTTAAAAAGGCAGTTTGCCTTTTTCATCCATAAATGCCTTTTTTAGTGCCTATTTTACCTATAAATGCCACAAAATGCCTTTTTCAAGATTTGTCGAACGCCTTTTTATTTTTCTTTCGTTTTTAATATTTTCCCCCTTTTGTTTCGCAAAAATACCTTGAAACTAAAAAAAAATTAAGTGGCAATTTCGTTAACTTATCGATGTTTTTACATTGATTTGATCATTCCTAAGCCGTTATTTTTTGTTGTGCAGTGGAAAATTTAAAGAAAAAAACATGCCAAAATCAAAAACTTCGGTTAGTGCAAACTTAAAACCTTGAAAACTTTGATGTTCCTTTTCTTTTACAAAAAACGAGGTATAAATATTGTATGTTGCATACGTCAGATGAAATAAAATTCTTAAAAAATACATACCGTTTCCCTTTTTTTTTTAGATTTTCTAGTATTTTTTTCTTATTTTTAAATGCCTATTTTTGCCTTTTTAACAGTTTTAATGCCCTTATTTTGCCTTTTTAGGCAGTTTTTAGTGCGTTTTTTTGCCTTTTTGGCAGTTTTTAGTGCCTTTCCGTGCCTTTTTTGCTATTTTATTTTGCCTTTTTTATAGGTTTTTAGGTCTTCAAAATCCTTTCCCTGCTGATTACATACTTAAGTATGAAATATTTATGTGACGAACAGAAGCTGTGGTACCACAAAGACATAAAATAGGCAAAATATTTATTTGCCTATTGAATGGGGACTAAGTTCCATTTGTCAAATAGAAACTTTTGCTCTTAACAATTCTCTCTAGGAGTGGCTGCCCGAAGGCGGAGTCCACTTAGGCCTTGAAGGCCTGTTGTGGAATCATATTGAATCGAACATAAAACTGCTCACTCATTGAACCAGTTCGAGCTTCCTACGAAGCTTAGCAGACAGCGAATAATATTTTCGGCTAGATCCCTTAGACTGTCGAAGAAAAAGTTGTCCCGGAGAGTCTTCCTTCTTCTGGATAAAGCAAGACAAGTGCAGAGAAGGTGAAGTGTATTTTCTTCCTCTTTCCCCTTCTTCCATACAGCTGAGATGGAAGTCGTTTGAAAACAACCCCAACCTTCTTGCGTAGCTGACAATTAAACAGTGATCAGTAAGAACATAAATCATGATTCTAATCTGGTCTCTGTTAAGTGAGAAAAAAATCTCTCTAGAATGCCGAAAGTTTAAGGTTTTTGAATTCTAGGTAAATCAGTCTGAAGAGATTACTTGATCATACTGAAGAATATTGAAGAATGCCACGCAAATTATAGTAAATTTAAAACAAATGAAATATTGAAGCAATTGAAATGAATGAACCCTCCGCAAGCAAGCTGCCTGTCTTATCTAACCTAATCTAAATGAATAAAGCTGCACTTCAAAAAAATGCACTTCAATTAGTTTCAACCGCAGAATTGTTGTTATTTGCTGTCGAATCCGAGTTTTATATGTCAAACAAAAATTATGGTATTTTTTTCAAGCTATGAGAAATTGCCTCAAAAACCACTGAATATTTTATGAAAGCATTTCCTCTCTATTTTAGTTTTCATTTGCACTGCTTTCCACTTCCGCTGATTGCCAGATCACAGACCATAAGAATTTAATTAGCTGCAAGCATGGCAAAAATTGACACAACAACTAAAAATAAAAGAGAGACACAAACAAAAATGCATTCACTTGAATATGACAATTAAATTATGGCTTGTCCAAATAGTCGCCATGCGAATCACTTTTCAAGGATATATCCACATAAAGTCAACAGCAGTCAGCGACGAGCCAAAAAAACAACAACAAAATAGAGCAAATTAAAAATGGAAAATGGACAAGTGGAAAATGAAAGACTCAAAAAAAAACACATATAGCAAAAAATGCAACAACAATAAAGACAACAACAACTGAACAAAAGCAATGAAATGTATTCAACATGGCGGCGCGCGAGGCGAACGCGAGCGGGAAATGCAAATGTGAATGCGCGCACAAAACGCCTGTGGCAATAATTTGAAATTCGATTACCATAACCAAGTGCGCGGCAACAAATACACAAACATTGCACACACGCACACACATAGAAAAGGCGCACAATACATGCGCACACTTAAACCAACCAAACAAAAGCATTTCAAAACAACTTAAACAACAACAACAACAATGCTTTCACAACAAGGACGAAGAAGTGAAAGCGTACATATGTATGTATGTATGTATGTTTGTATGGTTGTATAGGGGAGAGGGGCGTACACTGTTGGAGACTAACACCGCAACTGGCAAACCAAAAAATCAGCTTGCAGCTAACACAAACAACAACAACAACAGCAAAAAAACAACAAACAAAAATATAACTTGACGCAGCCAACAAACAACAACAACAATGATGATGTTGTTGACGCTGGCGAGCGGCAAAAATTTTGCAAGCGGAAAAAATGCGCCCGCAAAAACATTGGCGGGCGCCTGACCGCGCTGACACAGAGCGCAACCGAGCGGCAGCGACATGCAGTGGCAAGGTTCGAGAGGAATAGAAAGGGGCCGGGGAGGGGGGTGGAAGAACGCTGTGCGCCAAAAGTCAAGTCCAACAGCTGAACTCGAAATTATGAAGCACACATGTGGATGCCGCCTGACGCTTAGCTGCCTTTTTACTCAGTTCTTGTGTGTATGTGTGTGTGTGTGTGTGTTGTATTTGGCTGCATGTTTTTGTCGCTGTCGCGTGTGTTGGCTGCTTCGAAATATTTTCCGACAGCATCACAAAAAACCAAAACACTGACGTATGTACTCAAACACACAAACAACATACATCCCTGTAGGAAATCGGACTGGTCCAAGTGTAGTTTTTCAACTGGTCGCTTGACAGTCATATATGACCTCAGAATCGACTCGTTTTCTTGTAGCAAACTCACCCTTTTAACATGGCGGTGTCCTAGGCGAGGGTCAATTGTCCCCGTCTGCATCCATTTGCAACTAGTCCAAGGTTAGTCCGAAGTAAACCAGTTTTCAAACTAGTTGCAAAGTGACTAGTTTGCAAACTAGTTTATTATGGGTTAGTTCTTTAACCAGTTGAATTTTATAAAGGAAAATAAAACAATGCAATTTTTTAATATTCATTTTATTTTAAAAATATTTTTAAAATAACAATATTTCATCGGGAATGAAAAACAAAACATACATACGAGTACCAAAAAATTGCAGCTCTACAAAAAGATGAATTTGGACTGGACTTCTGGGCTTCTTCTGTTTGGGGTCTGTCGCAAATCAATATCCTCAACATTATTGACTACGCCTGCAATATTTAAACAAATTAATTAATTCATAAAAAATAAAATACAAACAAATGAATAAATAAATACCATTCAACTGCTGCTTCAATTCCTTGTTTCACTCAACTACGCAATATTCCAACTGAAAGCATTCAGTAAATCGAACGAGCCTCGAGTCGGCGAAACAGACATGTTCGAAAAATGCAAAAATTGCTACGTTGTTGTTGTTGTTACAAAAGTATCGTAAGATCAGCCTTAACTGTATTTTGTTGATTATTTCACCTCTGTCTCGTCTTTCGTATTTTCATGTCTCTTCTCGCCTATGAACGCGCACGCAGAACGTGAACGATTAGACGCGAACTGACTGACTTCTGCATCCGCTGACAGCTACTTTGACAACTAGTTGTCCAATTGACTACAAAAAACCAGTTGAAAAACCAATGCATTTTGGGAACTAGTTGTCTCAGGTCCGACAGGGATACACATGCCCAAACATCATACACACACACACACACATACATACTGCATGGCGCATGCATGACTACCGCTCGGGCGCCGTGTCACTCTATGTCAGACGATGTTGTCGTCGCTGGTTGCCATCGTATATTGTCAACATTTGTCTGCATTTTCCACCCCTTACCCTTTCAACCTTCAACGTTGCGTTGTTACTTCTTTGCCACTGTTCCCCAATGTTGGCGCTGCTGATTGTAGGGTGTGTGTGGTCAAGTTTAAAGGTTTCCCGCTCGCCGCCTTTTTTGCCGCTCATTCACCAGCACATTTTTAGCTGATTTAATAATTTTTTCCCCACTCACTCTTCTTTAATTACAAGCATTGCTTCGAGGGCCACGCACACTGCACAGTCTTTGAGCGGCACGCAGCCGTACGTGTGTGTGTGTGCACAGCGCCGGAAATTAATTAAATTTTAGTGTTTCGAATTGTTGGTTGAAACAGGTTTTTTGTTTTTGATTTTTGAAATTAACTTAAGAACTAGAAATGACTTTGTATTTGGAAATCACTGGCCGCCTTGGCCCAGTGTTCGTTCCATGTTTTTTTCTCTAAGCAGCATTTGGGTCTCAAGAAAGCTTTTTCATCTATTTGGAGCCAACTTTTTCAAGCTGTAATGTTGTCAGCAGCAAACCTGCCTCGAATGGTTGAATGCTGTGGCATAATCTTCTCAGAATGTCACCTTGACCAACTTAATCAAAAAGGTCCTGCAAGTTACACACCAGTGTTGCCAGATACCTGAACTGACTTTCTCCTAAATCTTAAAAAAATACTGAAATCCCTCCCAAAAGACTTAAAAATCTCCTAAAATTTATTTCTAATTTGCGTCATTTTAAAGGATTAAACTTCTCATAAAAAAATAAAAATATATACATGTAATCTATAGTTTAACACCATAGTTGGATACTGGTAATGTTATAAGGTGGCAACACCGGATAAATTGATTCATGTGAGTCACCCGGTCGGCTGATCGAGGATTTAGCAACTAGGTGACGATTGCCTTTTTCTTGAACCAACCGGTGAACGAGCAAGACGAAGATAAGTAAAAATCCAAAAGCATCGAGAGCCGGAGGTGCCGAATAAATAAAGAAGTATATTTTAAATACATAGGGGAATTCTTTGTAAGGTGCCACCCCATAGCTTTTTTGCGCATAACTCGTTAGAAAAATAACGTATCGCCAATGTTAATATACCGTTGGAAAAAGGATTTAAAGAGCTATGATCCAAGGTAACACTTCATTTGAATTTTTCGTAAATACCACCCCCTAAAAAAACCGCTAAAAACGTAAAACACTCAAGTAAAATGCATGATTTAGAAAATTTACGAAAGATTATTGAATTTAATTTGAATTGAATAGAAAATGACGAAAGCAAAATGCAAATTGAATGGTAACGAATAAAACAAATAATTGTATGGAAATTATTAAACAAAACTGAACTCATTTATTCCTCATGATAGGATTAGAGAAAAATTGACTAAGAAGACTTTAATTTCCTTTTAAGGACGATTCCGAGCAACAAAAAGGCATTTTACCGATATAGGAAAACAAAACAATAAAAAAAGGGGTGTGGCACCTTACAAAGAAAAAAAGGTGGCACTTTACATTTTTATGCCATTTTGGAAATCATGGTATAAATTTTTTCCTTTTACGATATGCTCGGATATCATTTCGGATTATGAAAAACCATTAAAAATTAAGTCCAACACTGATATTTACCTTAGTTTTTTTTTAAGTTTTTGGTTACTTTTTCACCGCAACAAAAAGCTTACTTTTTTATTTTTAAGTTTTTTTTTTACAGAACTTGACACTTTTTTCTACCCATACTGTGTTTTCGCGTCTGTTCCATAAAAAACCACATTAAATATGATGTTGACATATATACCTTAGATGACGGTAGGAATTTTTTTGCTTGGATTGCTGGAACGTCGAAATCGAGCAGTGGTGGCACATTACAAAGAGTGGCACCTTACAAAGAATTCCCCTATAATTTTTTTTAATGCAGCCTTTTTTTATTCATCTTCAGTTTAAAAACAAAAATGAATTCAACAAAAAGTGAAGTGAGAAAAAATGAATTAAGCAAAAAGTGCCATTTTTGGCGGGATTTCATTGTGACAGCAATAAGTGAGAACGAGCTTACATTTTGTTAGCTTACTAATTTTTAACACAATAGGGTGCTTTGACTATTAAAACAGTTGGCAAAATATTTTTGGTTGTCAGTGTTCCCAATACATCATACTTCGTTATCCAAAAATCTACCAAAAATCCACTAAGAATCCGAAAAATTCCCTGACATAAAATATAAATCTCCTAAACTTTCTCCTAAACAATTCTTCCTCCTAACAACTCTCCTAGAAAGCTAAGAATCTCCTAAAGCCAGGAGGAAATCTCCTGATCTAGCAACACTTTTCCACACCACCGTGTGACGCTCTCAGTATTCACTTGTAAGATTTCAAACTCGCATACAGCCACATTCAAAATCTAACTGTTAGAAATAACTAAAACTAAACTAAAAGTGTGGGTGATGCGAAAACATAGCATCCACTAATTCTGTTTATAAACAAACCAAAGACCCAATAAAGTTGTATCAATTCTGGCTTCCTTCAGGTGAGTGACGTGTTTCACTTCAGGTCGCTGCGAGGCAGTCAGTAGCGGTTATTCCAGTTACTTCCTGTTAAACTTCCCCATTGTACTCTTTTCCTGCATTTGTGATTAACTTCACACTTTTTCTCTTGTTTCACATTCCAATTTTTTGAATTTAGTTTCAACTCGCCTGCTGGTCTCTCTTTCCCTGATAGTCTCAATTGCAGCGCCTCTAAGACTATTTCTCGTGATTTTTCATTTCAGATTCCACCTTTGTCTTTTCTATAATCATGAGATAAGTAATTTCAGTCAATATCGCTAATATACATCACACAGTGTACATATTTTTCACGCAAACAACACGAAACTCCCTATACGAACTTCGGTGCTTTGAAATCACTCATACGACCCGATGTGCCGCATTAAACACATATCACTGTATTTAGTTCAGTTTTTAGTAATTATTTATGGATTTTCATTTAGGTATTTGTAATTGAAATATTATTTTATAATTTCAATTTATCTTAGCATGTTTGTTATTAAAAAGTCAATCTGTGAGTAAGTCGACAGAGCTTTACTTACATTTTAGCATTTAGAAGAAAGGTAAGTCAAAGCTGTTAAATATGTTGGTTTCTTTAAGTGACTGACAGCTGACAATGGCATAAAAGTGCTTAGATCAGTTTGCATATAAAAGCAAAGAATCCGAATTACACCAAAAGAAGAAAAACCTTGAAATGTGAACAGCTTTTGCTTGAATTTTCAACTTTGCTTTCAAGTAAACTTTCAACCCAAGTTTCAAACAAGTTTTCAAATTTGAAACGTTTGATGTCCTAATGCTCGATATGAACCAAAGATAGACACCATCGAAACGGGCCATACGACACTATCGACTCTTCGCGGATGGATTCAATTCAGACTTTGGTTCATATGCGAGGAATACAATATCAACTTTTGCAATATTTATCAACACTGCGAGAAATAATTCGCTTCTTCAAATGAAATTAAGGATTTCAATAAAGCATCAATTAACAATCCTTATCTGAGCTCTTGATTTAACTATTACATAAAATTTTTTTAATTTTTAGTTTAACTTAACTTTTAATATGACTTTCAATTTTGCTTTCAATTTTTGATTTAAATAATTGTATAATTTTCAACGTATCTTTCAAGTTTTCCTCTAATCTCTTTGACTTAACTGTATTTAACCATATTTTTCATCTACTTAGTTTTCAATCTTGGCTTTCAATTTAGCACATTTTTTCAACTTGACTTTAAACTTTTCCATTATCTTAACTTTCAACTAAGCTTACAAATTTCCTTTCCACTTAGCTTTCAATTGTTTCTTTAACTCATCTTTCAGACTTTCTTCCAGTTTAGGTTCAACTTGTCTTTCGGCTAAATTTTCAACTAAAGTTTTCGATTTTCTTTCAACTGAGTTTTCAACTTTCTGTTTAATTAATAATAATAATAATTTAATAATTGACTGGCACGACAGCCCGCTTACGCTAGACTAAGGCCTAGCTTCCCGCAACCACCCGTGTTGTGCGTGTGAATTTGTACGCGGTTGGAAGGGGCCTACAGTTTTATGCCGGTTCCGAACGGCGGGTTGGGAGCTCTTTCATAAGCAATTTTTACTCTCAGAGGTTTGCCATTTCCAGCTGAGAGGACAGCCACCGAAAGAGAAAACGAGTTTTCCCGTTATTATTTTTTAGGTGTTATTACAGGTAGTATTTGAACCTGAGGTTGCTGCCTTCGACTCGCGGTCCAACGCACTAACCAACTGAGCCACGGCGGCTGCTCTGTTTAATTAAACCTTAATATTTTTAATAAACTAAACTTTCAAACTTTCTTGTAACTTTCTACTAAAATTAAAACTTAGATTTCAGATGTTCCTAAAACTTATTTTTCAATTTTTTTTTTTTAACTAAAATTTCAAACTTTCTGTGAAATTAGCTTTCAACTTTCGGTTCAACTTAGCTTCAACCTTTGTACTAACTAAACTTTCTACAACTAAACTACAAACTAAACTTTATTTGGTTTCTTCTTTCTTTGAGCTCAGCTTTCAACTTTCTTTCAAATCAACTTTCAACATTTGGTTCCATTTAGTTTCAACTTTTTTTTTGAACTGAACTTTCAACTTAACTTTAAAATATTTTTTTAACTTAACTTTTAAATTTTCTGTCAACTTAGCTTTCAACTTTCAGTTCAACTTAGCTCCAACCTTTCTTTCAACTGAACTATCAACTTTTTGATGTTTCAATTAAACTTTCAACTTAACTCTCAGATCTTTTTTAAATTTACAAATTTTTTTTAAACTTATCTTTCAAATTTCGGTTCAAGCTAGCTTCAACCTTTCTTTCGACTGATCTTTCAATTTAGCTTAATGGTTTTCTCTTTTTTCTAACTTAGCTTTCAACTTTCTTTCAAATCAACTTTCAACATTCAGTTCAATTTAGTTTCAACTTTTCTTTGAACTGAACTTTAAACCTAACCTTAAGTTCTTTTTTTAACTTAACTTTCAGATTTTCTGTCAATTTACCTTTTAACTTTCGGTTCAACTTAGCTTTCAACTGAACTTTCAACTTTTTAATAGTTCAGAAAAAATTTTTCTTTTTCTTTAACTTTATTTTTCTTACAACTTTCTTTCAACTGAACTTTTCACTTAACTTGAAACTTAGCTTTTAACTTTTTTTCAACTTTTCTTTTGATTTTCCTTCAAATCAAATTTTAACATTCGGTTCAATTTAGCTTCAACTTTTCTTTGAACTGATCTTTCAACTAAACTTTCATCTTTTAGAAAAAGATCTTATCTTATTTCAACCTTTCATTCAACTGAACTTTCAGTTTTTTGATAGTTTAGAAAAATTTTTCATTTAAATTTGCTTTCAACTTTCTTTCTACTGAACTTGTCACTTAACTTTCAATTTAGCATTCAATTTTCTTTCAACTTTTCTTTTGAATTTCTTTCAAATCAACTTTCAACATTCGATTCGAAAAAGCTTCAACTGAACTTTCAACTTAATCTTCAACTGAACTTTAAGATTTTCTTTAGCTTTAACTTTTTATTCAACTGAAATTTCATCTTACCATTCAGATTTTTTTTCAACTTAGCTAAAAAACGTTGCTTTCAACTGAACTTTAAATATTTCTATCAACCTAACTTTAAACTTTCGATTCAAGTTAGCTTTCATTTTTCATTTAACTGAACTTTTAGATAATCTTTCAACTTATCTTTAAATTTTTCCTTCAACTGAACTTTTAGCTTAGCTTTGAACTTTCGATTCTATTTAGCTTCAACTTTCAATTTACCTTTTAATTTAGCTTTAATTCTAACTTTCAATTAAGCTTTCAATTTTTGCTCTCGCTTTGACTTCAGCTTTTTTATCTTTCCTTTCAGCTTTGTTTTCAAATTTACTTTCAGCTTAGCGTTCAACTTTTTATTTAAATTTGTTTTCAACTTAGTTTCAACTATTAATTTACCTCAAATCTTCTTTAACTATGACTTTATTTTGAACGAGCATGAGTTTATTTTTTAATTTCAAATTAAATCCTTTTCTCAACTTTCGCATTTCTTCAAACTAAACTTTAAACCCATTATTTTTAATTATAATTATATCATTAAAATTATAATAATTATTATTAAACTTTAAACCCACCATTCAACTTCGCTTTAGCTTTTACTGTAAACTTTGCTCTCAATACAACTCTGAGCCTTTCTTTTGCTGCAACTCACCACTCCTCTCACAACCTGGTTTTTAAACGCATTTTAACAATTCTTTCTAAAAAAAAAGTCGGCACCAACTTTAACGAAAATAGAAAAAACCAAAAATAGTTAAGCAAACTGCTGAGGTTAGCACAATGCCGCATTGACCTGCGCCCCCACTTGCCGCCAGCGTCAGCGCCCATTGACGGCACTGCACTTAATTTGACTTCTGCTCGATTTCGCTTTCTGTTTATCTTTCGAGCGAAACTTTTTCCCCCGCTCCGAATCGCCAATTCACCTGGCAATCTTTGTGCCACACTGCTGCCAACTTTTGCTATTGCTTGTGTTATTGTTGTTGTTGTCATATATGATTGTTGTTGTTGTTGGTTGGGTCTAGCAAATAGAGTATAATTGCAGTTGAGCGCAAACAACGACAAGCAGTTGTTGGAAATTTTCAACAAAAGCAACAGCCAAACGTTGCTACAAATACGCGCAACACACACATACAGACACACATACGCACACATACGCCACACTGCCACCAATACGGCAAACACAAATAGTGCTGCGGCTCTATTCGACGGATGCGGATGTGAACGGCAATGCGCAGCGATCCCGTTAAACTTGGCTGCACGCTGCGGGCCAACGTACTGGCGGCAAAATTACATGTAAACCACAGCGCGCGGCCACACGACTGTTCGGTCCGTCTTCGACAATGAAGTGAAATGAACTTTGCCATCGGTTGGTTGGCCGATTGCCGTTGGGCAGCGGCACTCGTAGCGCTTTGCTTGCGAACCGGCGCACAGTGATCCGAAGTGGGACAAAAATTGAAAAATTGTATGTCACCGATTTCAAAGAAATTGGTGTCATTTGAAAGATAATACTTTCATTAAGCAAGATCTCAAATTACTTCTTAATCGGGTAAATTTTGAGAGAGTTATAGCATTTACAAGTTGATCAAAATCTGGAAAAATTGTTCTATGATAAAATGCAGTCAACAATTGAAAACGTTACCAAAACACTATTTTCGCTTCAATCGGAGAAAATGTTACTGCTATGCGCTTATAAGAGTCCAAAAAATCATTTAATGAGCTATTTTGGAAAAAAAGTTGAATAAAAACGGGGTTGTACGTTATTTAAACAAAATATTTTTTTTTATTAAAAACTATAAACACTATATATTTTTGTAGATCGCAAATGTCGAATCGCGCATTATCACACCTACTTTTTTACGCAATCTTATAGAATGGACTTTCTTCTTTTGGATCAATAAAAAAATTCTGCGATTTCCTGCGATCTTGGAAAATAATAGAATTTTTGTAAACTACTCTAACTAAAAAAATTGGATTTTTATACTCTACGTTGAGGTGCCCACCGGTACATTCACTTTGGTACGGAGCTTGTAACGCCCAGAAAGTGATGTAACTGGAAAGAAAAAGTATAGTAGCACTGTCGCTATTTAAAATGGGCATGGTCCGCCCACTAAAGGCAGAGTTGCCATACGGAAGTCTTTCATAAAATATGAAAACTTCTTTATTAACAAAGCCAATGTCACAAATTATTAACGTGTTATAAAAAAATGGGTTTTGATTACCCGTTTAACCCGTTAAGAGCCATATTATCCTACTTTTGTTTTCATTATTATGAAATTTTTTGTTTAAATGTGATTTAATGCTAATATTTTTTGAGAATAAGAAGGAAAGTTAAGGAAGGCAATTTTGTTAAAATTACGTTGCATTATTTACACTTGTTTACAATAAAAAAGAAAACTATGGGAGAAAACTATTTGTAAAATAGTTGTATTTCAATTGAACTGTTTGTGTGGGATTAAAAACATCATTCTTGATGATAGTGAAACTGAATAAACTGAACTTTTTAAAAAATGGCAATTATTTTTTTTCCATCCTGGAAATTTTACTATACTTAGCATTCATTCATTCATAGCTGAGTCATCTCTATGTTAAGTTCTACGGAAATAAAAACAAAAAAGCTTTCTTTCAAGCAACTTCATCGCCCTCTTTCCACCCTTTAAAGGTCGAATATAGAAAAACGCTGAAATATGTAGTTCGTTATTTTTCTTTAAGTATATTTATACAAAATTTTAAAACAATCCTACCAAAAAACAATATCCGTCTATATAAGCTTCACCACCCCGTTTCCGGCCTGTCAAGGTCGAACTTTTAAAAATCGCTCCTTTTTAAAGGTTGACTTTTTAAAATACAACTATTGACCAAATTTCATCATTATAGTTCCAGCGGTTTGGGCTCGGTGGTGATGGCATACTTGGTTATATATTTTCGATTTTTTTAAAAACTATATATTTTTTGGAAAACAAACATCATTTTTCAAGTCAGTAGCCCCAAATAATTCAGATTGCAAATTTTCAGCGAATTTAGAGCACTCCTGCTATTTTTGTCCCAATTTTGTATCGAGTCGAAACACTGTGCGACGCTGCCGTGAGAGTTGCCGGCGGTTCGGTGAGCGGGGGTGAACGTGTAAGCGGTTGCGAATGCGATTATTTGCAATAAATTTCGCCAGCAAGCCAAAGTCAAACGCATCTCGACTCGCCCTCTTCGCCACTTTCGAGCGAAGCGGTCAACTGCAGTCGGTGGCCGAGGGGGACGAGCTGTGCTCAAATAAGTTCGGGGGCCAAGGAGCCAGCAATTTCTGTAAGTAGTGGCAGCAAATAATGGTAGTTGTTGTATTTGTTGTGGCAACTTGCCACATGCCACATGCTGCTCCCTCTGCTTATAGTTTTTTGTGTTAATTTATTTCATCCTTTTCGTTCACTTTTTTTCAAAACATAAATTTGTTTGGCTCTGTCTTGCACGTGTCTTAGCGTTTTGCTGAGTCTGTGTGTGTGCATTACATGATCTCAACTCCTTGCACACGTTTCCTGTTTTCTTGCCACTTCTTTGGTGTTCTCAATTTTTCAAGCCAACATTAACGAGTCTTGATTTCTTTTACAAACCACAACCAAAATCTGTCAATTTTTATCGCTTTCGTTACTTCACTTGAAGAATGTTGAATGTTGCCCATCAATTCCCCACCTACGACAGGCAGCGCACGCTCCACGTTTGCTTCTTCTGCAAGTCTGCAGTTGGTTTTCGTAAAATTGAGCATCTTGTGCTGTGCTCAAATATGCAACGCGCAATGTGGTAAAAAGTTCCCGAGTGTTGCATGCAACACATGCCACCGGCGACGGCGCATCGGCACGCCGCGCACACTTTATTTGTACAACATGACTTGCGGAAACCCAACCGAAGCGCATATTTGGAGCTTACGTGATTTGTTTTGCTGTAGCCAAGAAAACGCACACAAACACACACACACACACAAACAAATACTTGCAGCCAGTTGCAACATCAATGCGAACAAGTGCAAAAAATCATTGCACTCTCATTGCAATTTGTTGTCCGGACACACGTCACCGTCACACACACACACACACACACGAAAGGCAATGAATTGTGCTGCTCACGTGACTTTTTGTATGCAGCCCGCACAAGCAGCAAGCAGCCACCCACCACATGCCAGTTGAATTTTACGTACCTGCAACGAGACAGAAAGAGAAAGAGTGCATGAGAATGAGACAGTTGTATGTATTAGTTGAAGTGCTTAATATTTGTGAGGCTTCTTGTTGATTTTTCTACTTGCAACTTTTGTTGATTTTATAAATAAACATTTGAGTTGGCGGTAGCGGTTTGGGCTTTATTCTTGCTTCTTCTTCTTCTTCGTTGTATTCATCTTCTTGATTTCTTGTATTGGTGTGTTTTATTAAATGAATTGACATTTTCGTTTGCCAACTGCCCATACAACAAACTTGCCACAAATGAAATTGAGACAAGTTTGTTTGATTAGAGTTGGAAAAATGTTTTCGTTTGGTGAGAACCCTTTAAAGTTTAAACGAATGAATCGAAATAAATGAAATGAATTGATAAATAAATAAATAAATAAATAAATAAATAAATAAATAAATAAATAAATAAATAAATAAATAAATAAATAAATAAATAAATAATTATATAATTATTTAATTAGATAAATAAATAATCAAATCAAATAAATAAAATTAATCAAATAAATTAATTCATTAAAATAAATCAAACAACTAAATTAAATAAATAAAAAAAATAAATAAATAAATAATTGTATAAATAAATAAATAATTAAACAAATAAATAAATAAATAAATAAATAAATAAATACATAAATAAATGCATCAATAAATAAATAAACAATTAATTAATTAAAATAAATCAAACAAATAAATTAAATAAAAAATTAATAAATAAATAAGTAAATGAATAAATAAATAAATAAATAAACAAATTAATCAATAAACAAAATCATAAATAAATAAATAAATACATCAATAAAATAAATAAATAAACAAATTAATAAAATAAATAAATAAACAAATCAAATAAATAAAAGAAGTCAAATTAATCAAATAAATAAATTAATTAAAATGAATCAAACAAATAAATTAAATAAATCAAAAATAAAAAAATTAATAAATAAATAAATAATTAAATAAATAAATTATTAATAAATAAATGAAATAGTAAATAAATAAATACATAAATAAAATAAATAAAGAAATAAATAAACAAATAAATAAAATAAATAAATTGGATCCTTGTCAATACCAGACAGAGATCAGTTCACGAGCTATAATAAATAGTAATCCATCATAAAAAACAAAATATAATAAAAATATAATTAAAAAAATTAAATATAACCTATAAATAAAATAAGTATAACAAATAAAATAATAAAAATAAAAATAAAAATTATAACACAATAAAAATTTATATAAAATACCAAACAATAAAGCAGTAAAACTAATAAAAAATATAATAACCATAAAAAAACACAAACCAGTAAAATGTACAAAAATAATAAACAAATATAAACACAAAAAAAATTTAAAAAATACATAAATAATAAAAGATATAAAAGCACAAAAACAATAACAAATACAAAATCAATAAGAAATGCAAAAAATAATAGTAAACACAAAAATACTAAAACATAAACAATTATTATAATTAAAAAAAAATCAAAACTAACTATAATACAAAACTCATACAAAAAAACAAAAACTATAGCAAATAAAGAATAATAAAAAATTCAAAAGTAAAAAAAGATATGAAAATACGAAAAACAAATCAATGCCATAAAATTTATATATTTAGTTTAGTAATACAAAAACACCAAAATAATAAAACATACCAGAATAATAAAAAAAACAAAAACAATAAAAGATATAAATCAAAACCAAAAACCAAAATATACACAAAAATAAAATAAAAAAATAAAAATACTAAAAAAAATAATCAAAAAATTACACAAAATAACCAAGTCAAATACTATAAAAAATAATTAAAAAAAATACACAAATAATAAAAGGTATACAAATAAAAACTATTAAAAAAATTCAAAAATAATAATAAAAAATAATAAGGGATACAAAACAATTTAAAAACATTAAAATTTAGAAACATACAAGAACAATAAAACATATACAAATTTTTAAAAAGAAACCCCAAACTAACAATAATACAAAACTCATCAAAATACAAAAACCAAACCAAAACAAGAACAATAAAAAATACAAAAATAATGAAAGATATAAAAATTGAAAAAAACAAAAAAAAATAATTTATGCAAGAAAATAAATTTAAAATCGTAATAAAAAACGAGCCTCCGTGGCTCAGTTGGTTAGTGCGTTGGACCGCGAGTCGAAGGCAGCGACCCAGGTTCAATTACTACCTGTAATAACACCTAAAAAAATAACGGGAAAACTCGTTTTCTCTTTCGGTGGCTGTCCTCTCAGCTGAAAATGGCAAACCTCTGAGAGTAAAAATTGCTTATGAAAGAGCTCCCAACCTGCCGTTCGGAACCGGCATAAAACTGTAGGTCCCTTCCACCCGCGTACAAATTCACACGCACAACACGGGTGTTTGCGGGAAGCTGGGCCTTAGTCTCGCGTAAGCGGGCTGTCGTGCCAGTCAATTAATCAATTAATAAAAAATACAAAAATAATAAAACAGACCAAAATAATAAGATATACAAAAATAATAAAAAATATGAAAATAAAAAGCAATACGTATTTACAAAAATAATTAAAAAAATTAAAAATTATAAATAATACCTACACAAATAATAAAAGGTATTAAAATACAAAACTAATAAAAAAATGCAAAAATAATAAAAGAAAAATAACTAATAAAAAAAAAATTATAAAAAATACAAAAATGATGATGAAATGATTATTAAATAAATAACAAAATTATATTATAAAAAATTTTTTGTGAATTAAAGAAAATTAAAAACTAAAAGTTGTTAAAGCAAGAAGTAAGAAAATTAAAAAAACAATTTTTTAAGAGCACCAAAAAATAAGTAGCAAGTATAAAATATAAAAAATTAAAATTAAAATTAAAGATAAAGATAAAAAATTAAAATAAAAGATAAAATTAAAAACAACAACAAATTTTAAATAAGACGAAAATTGCTGCGGTTTTTAAGCAAAAAAAAAATTCTCAAAAAAAAACAACACAGTTGTTTGTGTTGGCTGAGGGAGACGTGGGTAGCAGCGTACAGGGTGTGTTGGCTCTCTGCATTCCTTATTTGTTAGTGTTGATTATTTGACAACTGTGTGCGCTATTTGGCGGAGTGGTTTGCTTCGGCAAGCGGCAACTGGCGTGTGGACGTGAGCAAGTGGAGTTGGAAGCGATAAGAATGCGCGCAGTGCGACCAAAATAAACCAAAGACGGCGACAACAACAGCGAACAAAGCAAACACACACAGGCACTAACAAATGAACAGCAAATAAAAAAAACATATTCACACGAGAAGAGTGAAAGCAAGAAAAACAAAAAACATAGCACACTTTCAGGCTGCTTGCAAATAACTTAGTGCGCATTGTTGGTGTGCAGTGGTGAAAAGGCTGTCGCTGGCCGCATATGTGTGCATATTAAAACAGTACTGGTGCTGTTGTTGTAGCTAATAGTATGCGCATGTATGTGTATTTATGTGCATGTGTGTGTGTGTTGCTATTTTCTTGACATTTTTAGTAAACATTTTTCCACTTTTATTTTATGTATTTTATTTTGTATTTTTTCACTTCATGCGTAATGTGGGCGACACATTTTATTTGTGGATATATGTATGTATATATATGGACATATATATGTCTATGTATGTATATGTGGTTGTTGCTAACGTTAGTGTTGATGGTAATGGTAATGGCGCATAGTAAATTGTGCGCGCACTGTCATCACGTTATCAGCATTCCGCGTAAAAGCAACGAGCGCAACAACAACAACAATAACAAACAACTAAAATGACAGCAACAGCAACGCATATCAAGCAGCAGCAATAAGAAAACTATTCACTACTCTTTGCGCTGTTGCAAAGCATAAAAAGTGCCACTAACGCGTTGCCGCCTTCAAGGCGCTCGAGCTGGCTTTGCTTGCTGCCGTTGGCAGTGAGTGCCTGGCCGCTGTCGCCTACTGCATGAGTGCGTGTCTAAAGTGAAATTAAAGGGTAATTGCAGGAAAGAAAGTAAAAAATATAAAACATACAAAAGTAAAAAAAATACAAACAAATACAAAAAACTAAAATACAATTTTATAAAAAAAAAATGCAATGGCATTGCGGTAATTTGCACTACAACGTTTTCTAAAGTTATGCCAGTTGTTGTTGTTGTTGCTTGCAACCTACAGAAACACGCACATTTGTGCTCTAATGACGCGCCAACACGCCAAAAGCATTGCACGTTCGCGCTCCTGTTGCAACCCACATTTCGTCCTCCTCACAACACATTCCCAGCTCATACCGCACTCTACACTTTGCTCTTTACTGTGAAACGCGCCTTAATTCACTGACAAATGACACTTGGTTGTCGTTTGACTTTCTCGCCACGCGCCACGCGCTACGCTCCACGTACGCCACTGTCACCTACCGCGCCTTGGTGCCCTCTCACTCACCCACACATACCCACACACACACTCACACTTCAGTTGCGCCGCCCCCCTCGAACGCCTCGTGAGCATTTCATTTCATTTCGTTACCCCTCTGCCTTCCCTCTGTCTTCACCAACCTATGTCAACCGGTTGCCTACACTGTCAGCGCCGATTTTTGCACCAACTGCCGCCGTTCGTCGGTCTCTGTCATGTTGGCATAGTTTATGCGTTATTTCTGGTATTTTAATGGGTTTTCTAGTTGTCAGCACAATAAAATATTTTGCATTTCTTTAAGCCAGCACAATGAAATTTATTCGTTTTAAATATCAACAGAATGAGATGACAACAGCAACAGCGACCGCGACGCTGCCAGCCAAAGCCCCAGCATGGCAATCAACGTTGATGCGGCGTCCCTCTCACCCACCCGCCCCTTCTTCCTCTCACCTCAGTGAAAGCATTTGGCACTGCAACACTGCACGTGCCCCATAGCGATTTTGCATATTTATTTAATTTTTAATTTCGTTCACTGTTGTCCTGTCCTGTCCGTTCACCGCAGCGCCGAAGCAACGTGCCAACAATTCCATCATAAACAAAAGGCATGCAATTTCAGCTTCAGTGCGAGTGCAGCAAAAATGTCTGCAATTGCTGCACCCATTGTGCAACTTTGAAGGCTCATGAGCGATGCCTTTTCGTCATTCTCTTCAAAACTCTATGTATATAATAATTTAAACATTTGTTTGTTATTAGTAATTTAGCTGAAAACTGTTGGTTTGATTAAGAGACAAATTCAACACGCCTGTGGCAGCCAAAAGGGGCGTGGCCATGGAAAAAGTAAAGGTAAACAATTTGAACAAACTTTCAACCTTAATGTCCACAGCGAGTGGGTAATCTAGGGGCAATTCAGAAAGATAAAATCTGGATGAAATTTCCGGACAAGTCCTGAAAGCATAAACAGAGCTTTGGACCCCGTTTTACTTTTTTGTGAACTAAGACCACAAACTGATAATTTTTTTTCAATATAATTATAATAAACAAATTCTTTCTGTCCAAATCTAAATATTGTTATGAAAATTATCTCTGCTGCCTAACACAGGCGTAATTCGTTTCTCTGAATTGTGCTCAACAATAAAACACACTCAAATTTTTAAACTCAATTCGCTATTAGTAGTCTACTTTATTTACAATTTTACATTTTAAGGTCTCTACACTTGTTACACATTGCACCATCTATGTTACTCCGTGTTGCACCTTTGCTTGTCAAAACCAAAATCTTTCTACACTCCCTCCTGTGATAATTTAAAAAATTTTGATAGTTCATTGAATAAATTTTCGCCCCCTAAAAACTCAACAAAAAATTGCATCATAATTAAACTAAACATAAATTTATAGATCACGTGCATAGTATTGGTTTTTGGGGGCTAAGGCAACCAGACCACAAGCAGAATCTCACTGGATTACGTGTGATATAGGTACCTTGAAAGTAAAACTGTCAGCTTCATTCCATTACTTACAAATTATTGCGAAAAAACTGCTCAAGTTTTTTCTGATAGTTTAAAAATATTTCTAATTTACTGAACAAATTTTCAACTGCAAGAACTTAAAAAAAAAATATTTTATCTCAGAGATCTAGACGTAGGACTATGGGACTGCAGTCTATTACGTTTTGTGAGGAGCTCAAACTGGTGCAATGAGTGAACGGCCTCAAGTTCGATTGATTGTGATAACACAATGGGCCTTTATGACCCAATCGAGCTCCACTCTGGGCAGACTCTTCTATCTTCCTGTCGAACACAAATTTATAGATTACGTTTGTAGAGGTTTTTTTGGTGCTAAGATCACCAGACCTCTAGAAAATCCCACTTGATTACCTTCCCTACTTTCTATTCTTTTTCTTTCCTTGTAAAAAACTGCCTTCTCTCCATTTACTGTATTTGAGAAACTTATGATTCAATCTTATTTGGCATTAAAATGCCTTCAATTCATGTTTTTTGTGTTCTTTTATAGAAATTAAGTTAAAAAACTACAAAAAAATATATTTTATTTTGTTTTATTTTATTTTATTTTATTTTATTTTATTTTATTTTATTTTATTTTATTTTATTTTATTTTATTTTATTTTATTTGTTATTACTTTTTTATTTAATTTTATTTTTTCTTTTATTTTGTTTTATTTTATTTTATTTTGTTTTATTTTATTTTATTTTATTTTATTTTATTTTATTTTATTTGATTTGATTTGATTTGATTTTATTTTATTTTATTTTATTTTATTTTATTTTATTTTATTTTATTTTATTTTATTTTATTTTATTTTATTTTATTTTATTTGATTTGATTTGATTTGTTTTTATTTGATTTGTTTTTATTTTATTTTATTTTATTTTATTTTATTTTATTTTTTTTATTGTATTTAGTTTTATTTTATTTTATTTTATTTTATTTTTTTATTGTATTTAGTTTTATTTTATTTTATTTTATTTTATTTTATTTTATTTTATTTTATTTTATTTTATTTTATTTTATTTTATTTTATTTTATTTTATTTTATCATATTTTATTTTACTTCATTTTATTTTATTTTATTTTATTTTATTTTATTTTATGTTATTTTATTTTATTATTTTATTTTATTTTATTTTATTTTATTTTATTTTATTTTATTTTATTTTACTTTATTTTATTTTATTTGGGAAACAATTAATTCTTAAATAATAGAACCGGAAATAGCTCGATATATATTTTTTAGTTTATTTTGTAGTTGTATTTTTTGCTTTGTGATTTTAAGTACTTTCTGTATTCTCATATAATTTTGTATTTTTTTATAAAAAAATGTTTCCTATTTGTGACCCCTTCAGCTGTTGATTTTCATAAACCTGAAAAAACTTGTCGACTTTTTTCAAAAGTTATATATCTACTATCCGTAGGTCTAAAGTCAACGAGATAATTAAATCATGTT
Organism: Melieria picta; assembly: GCA_964056695.1. Classification (NCBI taxonomy): domain Eukaryota; kingdom Metazoa; phylum Arthropoda; class Insecta; order Diptera; family Ulidiidae; genus Melieria; species Melieria picta. The sequence continues at coordinate 109,519,637 of OZ057400.1, read as the reverse complement.
TCTTTATGCAAACTTTTAACCAATTTTTAACTCCGTGAGAACATCTCATCCTTGAAACCAACAAAAACCATATTTATGATTTCGAGAATTTGGAAGACAGTTGTGTCCGAGCGAATATTTGTCTTCGTCTTCAGTATTCGGCTTTTTCGGCCTATTTAGCCAATTTTAAATCTTTGGCTTCGGCCAAAATAGCCGAAGGTTTTCGCCTTGTAATGCAAGTCAATTTGCTCTGTTTCGAAGTACATATTTTTTCAAATATCGGGTTTATCGATATAAAGATTTCGATTAATAAAAATTATCTCCAATCAGCTATTTATGTCAATTGAATTGTTAGATTTTTTTGATTTTGTCAGAAACGGAACTCTAAGACTGTTTTTGGTTTTAACTGAAATATTTCCTTAAATCAAATTAGATCAAAGTATGCACTTCTCTTGAATAGTAAAACTTTCACTAACGATAATGAGCGAAAATTGAACTTGGTTTAGTGTTTTGCTAATAGGGACCAGAAGTTCTATGAACTCGGAATGAAGTTGCCAGAGAGATGACAACAGATTATGGGACAAAATAGGAAATATATCATTGGTGACAGTTCATTTGTGGTATAAAAAAGTTGAATTTTATTTTTGCATTCCAAAAGCGAAACTACTTTCTTGCCAACCTAATAGGAATAGTTTTCAAAACAGGCTTAAGTTTGGTAACGGGTCGATCTGCTAAAGTTAAGTTTAACAGAAAAGTGTCAGCAACAGTTGAAATGCCAAATTTAATATTGTTACGAAAATGACTTCTCCAAGTTTGTTTTGGATTGTGCTTGAAAAATAAAACCACTTCAATTATTCAGCGCAAACGCAGTCAAAAACCAACAATCACTTTATTTTTTTACACTTTGCTTGTATCTACACTTGTTACTACTTTGCTTATTCAACTAAGACTCGACCCTCTGCGCTGCACACTGCTGCCTTTTATACCTGTCTGGTTATCGCGCCGACTGTTCTAGCACATTCCAATTGGACAATGCTCGACCATTCTCGCACAGCCCATCACCTTCGCGAACCATCCTTGCCATATCGGAATTATAGCAAGTTTGCCGTACTCTAAAGTGCGTGCCTAAAAGTATGTGCGTAAAAGCATTCATGCATAGCACAGCCACAGAGTGCCTCATCGTTACAATATCTATCTTTGAAGCCTATCTATCTTTGAGCCTTACGACATACCGATCGTCGGGTTTTCGGAACGTTGTCTCTTTGTAGAGCTGTTCACAGAAACGATCGCCTTCACATGTTTTGGGTGAGTCAACTATTTTTTTCTGTTCCCAAAATTTCCTTAGAAGAGTGTTGAGACATTCGGTGGTGACTTCTTTGACTTCCCTCGAAAATTTATAAATCGATTCTCTTGACTTTGGGCCAGAAAACTGTCTCCGATGTGGTGGTGAAGGCCTTCTTCAAGAATAAAATTGCTCACTTAAGCTAAAGTCGAAAAGTTGTTGGTATATATGAATCGCCCCTCTACGACTTCATACAATTACTTGGAAAAAAGTGCCACAATACATTTTCTCTCCAATTTAGTGTCTCTGAAACAAAGTGGCGTGTAATCAACTTCAAACTTTGACACAACCTGTCAAAATCCAAAATGAGTTTGTAACATTTAAAGAAAAAAAATTTATAATTAGAAAATTTTTCAATTTTGCTTTCATTTCGAAATGCGCCTTTCAATCACAGCGATGCATTCGTTACCATTCTCATGGCATTTCAACTGCATACACACATACACACACACATATGTACACATACATACTCACTCTTGTTAAAAACACTCGCCCGTACACCAACCAGTCAGTCCGCCCGCCAGCCAACCAGTCTCGCTGCCAGTGTCAGGTCTGTCTGTTGCTTTCGCAGTTGGCATTTGGCCAATGAAACTTTTGGCGTTTTGACTGCCTTCCCCCCGCGCCGCGCCATCACTCCAGACCACATGGCACCAATAGCTACAACAAAGAAAAAAATGACAGCAACCATAACACGGCGACAGCAGGAGGCGTGCGCCCGAGCGGCACTGACATTTATTGTCGTGTTATCGCCGTTGTTGAATGCCACTTGGCGCACTGGCGCTGGTGGCACAGCGTCGGCGCGCATCCAAGTCGCCAAAATGAAGTCATTGCGAAACTTTTAATCCAACCTGTTTTATAGTATTTTTTTTTTTATATTTTTTGTATTTTTACTGGTTGTTGGTTAGTCCTTTTGCTGTCCTTTGGCATATTGGAATTTGTGTTTTCGTATGCAAATTTGCCAGTGACTGAGGCTGCAAGAGTCCAGTAATGCAATGCACAAAATTTTTCATCGCTTCGTTCGCTGGCGGCCAGTGCAGTGCGAAAGTGGGTTTGATTTTGATTTTTTGGCTGAGACATTTTATTTTCGCTTTTGTGCCAAATTGGTGCAAAATTTATTGTCTTTGATTTTGAATGCATGAAAGTGGGTCAAGTAGGCAGTTTTGATGAGGCTTTGGCAGATAAACTAAATGCGGCATAACATAATCTGGATGTGTGTGAAGAGGATGTTGAAGTGTTGCATTCTCTGAGTTGATGTGTTCAAGAAAAATCCCGCTAGACGTAAGGCAAAGTTCAAGATCAGATACTGCAATCCAAATGTAAAGTAGCCCATAGACCATTAAATTAGACATGGTTTTTCGATTGCGTTACTTTGGATACTCTTCTTTTATGAGATTTGATAATTTGATGTTTTGATACGTTACTCTCGATCCTCTTTTTTATGAGGTTTAGCAAACATTATAAAAATCGGGGAGTAAATGGCATTGCATCAAGACCAAAGTTTGCACAAGTGCTGGAAAATTCCATAAATTCCTACACAGCTGCTCAGAAGTGGCTCTTAGAGGGTTAAAATCTGTGACTGACCACCACTAATTTTTACTTTTAAACCTTTTCTCAGAACATACTTACCCCCTATCTCCAACTCTTAATGAGGCTCTCATACAAAATGATCGATTTTATTAAATGGGCTTCGACTGCTCCCAGGTTGCACCCAGACATATCAAATGTAAGACCGACCTCTATTTATTTTTCTTTCCAAATGTTTCTTTTGAACATACCTATCCTCTATCTTCAACTTTTAAGAGAGCTGCCATACAAAACTTACCATTTTCTACGAAAATAGCTTCCCAATTATGAATGTTGTAGTTGGGTAAATGAGGAAACCTGATGTCTCAAAAACTACTGAACCAATATGAACAATTCTTGAAACATTCAACATTTCTCAGTGCAAAAAATACTAAATTAATGTACATAAAATTACAAAAAATTTTCAAAAATTCACTCTGGAGAACGCCTAGAAAACTCGTTGTGCACAAGAAATCAGCCTTTCGCAGACTTAAATTTGGCAAATTTTGAATCGAAACCCATAAAAAATCCAATTATTCCAGCAGCTAATGTCGTTGCTTTTTTGACTGGGCTTCGAAGTGTTTGAAAGAGGGCCAAAAAATCATTCTCCATGTCACGACGCCAACCCACACAACGTTCACCAGGTGGCAATGCATCGAAAAAAAAATTAGTATTTGGTGTGGATTGATCCGCACTTCTTCGAGAATAGCATTCGTGGGGCCATCACCGTCCATGGAGTGTGCTACGGATCGATGAAAGTCTCTAACTTTATTAGTTCGAAAGTTATTAACCCTTTCGCTATTTTGTTGCCATATGGCAACATGCTACTTTGTGGCCGTCTGCATCCTCTATGGTTGCAAGAATACATTTTTTTGTTGGTCTTTAGAATAGTTTGAAGTTTTAGGAAAAATACGAAATTAATAAACTGAATATTTAAGTTTAAAGAAGAGAAGTATACACGTTTTTTTAATGGTATGTCTTGACATAGTAAAGGAAGAAGAAGCAGAAAAAATTAAAGTACTTTTTAATTTGACGTTTTCTTTCAGTTTAGATACTTTTTTGTTTTTTAATTTTGGCTGAAGTAAATGAAGAAATATTCAAATTTTCGTTATGCGTAAAAAGTTTTATGTTTAAGTAATTATTGCAGCCACAACGATGTGGTTGCTCTCATAGAAAAACACTCTAAAATACAGGGACCGAGTATACAAATTTAAAAATTTCTTATGGAATGTTGCTAATAAAACCACATAAAAGCCTAAGGTAAAATTTAAAATTTTAACTTTCCCCAGTAAAAACCTGTAGCGAAAGGGTTAAAAAAAAGGCGGAAGCTGCAATTCTAATGAAGTACAAAAATTCTAATTTATTTGAGTATCAGTATTTTAAATAATAAAAAGATAAAAAATCAATGAAGCGAGAATAATGAAATTTCGACACGTGATCAAGGAGATTTGAGGTTTTAACATACTTACTTTTCAAGAAAATTCGATGTAAATTTTCAAGGATATACAGGATTAAAATTTTCAAAGGACCTTTTTCATATCCTTTTTTTACAAGTGGATAAAAAATTAATTTTATTTAAATTTTTGAGCCTTTCCTCTTTCATTTGATATACCTATCGCCATATTCTAACGAGGTTAAGTATTTTTTATATTTTTTTAATTTTGTATTCCCTTCACAATTTTGAAGTCCTTTTAAAAGTACAAAGGATTTAGAAATAAAGAACTGAGTACGCAGTATTACTATGGTTGGTCTCTAGTTTCACGCCCATATTAATTTTTTCCGGTGTGAAAAATTTTTTTAATTTTTATCGCACGGTGTTACACAGCAAACGTCATGATGGTCACTCTTCAGGAACGATTTGAGGATATGGTTAACTCTCACAAAATTGGTGTGAATGGACTACCAAGATCGTGCAATTTGAACCCATTCGAATTTTTTCTTATAACGTTTTCTAATGAGCATCATTAGAAAACATCCTTTGTCCTGCAATCAAGCGAGGACCTAAAGAAGTTTTTCTCGTCTTCAAAAGGATGAAAAGGAGTGAGCAGTAAAGACCACATCCGGATAAGGAAGCGCAAAGTGACCCCAAGCCAATTTCGATTGTTATCAGGCATTTTTTCAATATTAGTCTACATGCAGCAAGATTGAGAACCCACACAATTCTTTTTACAGAAGCTGCAGGTAAGAAAGCGAGAGCGACTGGCTGGACCTTAACGTTAAAAAGATTAAATTCCCTTGGGAACAGTCCAGTTAGCTCTCTAACCGATTTGGCGGAGACAAGACTGAGATGCAACAAATCCTATTTTAAGGATGCGGGTTGACTGTTATGCTTAGTTTTCTTTCCCATTAAAGGAAGAAAACGGTACACTATATAATTTAATGCTAATTGGTCGAGTTCAGAGAGCTCGCTACCATAATACAATGGAATCGAATGTTATGAAAAGCTGAAATATATATTATTAGGGTCTGTGTGCAATTGATCCTCGAAAGTGCGTACGCGGGGAAGGACATCGTTTGCAGGTCAGATAGTCAAGCAGCCTTCAAGGCACTCATATAAAATAACGTCAGAGGTATTGAAGATACTGGGCACAGAGGTTGGGTTAGGTAAGCTGCCTGGCCAAGTAGGACACGCATAGACCTGGGGACACGCATATGGGGTCCATAGCAATACCAGTTGGAGCTCATTTGTGTTGCGTATCGACGTAAGAAAAAATTGGGTCCTTTTTTTTTCCTTGTTCACTCCACTCTGGAGCATAGGGCCTCCACAAGACTCTTCCATCTTACACGATTCTGGGCTCTTGTTTTCGCGCCGTCCCATGTGGTATTGACAGCGGCTAGTTCGCGTAGAGTCGACCTTCTCCAGGTGTTTTTTTGTCGACCGCGAACTCTACTCCCTTGCGGGTTCCAGTCCGGGTACATATAAAAGACAGGACAGGACAGGACAGGACAGAGAGGAATAGATGGAACTGAGAAGGCGGATAGTTAGCCTTGCTAGAACTGCGGCAGCCATGGTTCCTCTTGGACGGCAACCCTTCATTGAGCTGGACAAGAACACCATAACAGAGTGACTTAATCTTGAGGAAAGAACCAGAAGTTCAGAACACTTAGATAATCGAAAATCTTCATCAAAGGTTATAACTGCAAATGGAGTTCCTCCTGGAAATTCCTCAGAGTGACAAAAAACCAACTTAGACAGATCACCGGACTTCTAACTGGGCACTGCAGACTGAGAAAACATATGAATACAATCGGTTCAAAAAAGGTTAATGTCTGTAGACTCTGTGAAACATCGAAGAAGACTTCTAAGCACATCATACTGCACTATGATGCGGTATGTCATAGCAGGAGGCAATCCCAGGTATCGCCAGTACTGGCTTATAAAAGAGAATATCAAGCACCCAAGCCTCCGTGAGTTACTAAACTTCATTAGGTCGGTGGGTCTAGGGGTTGTTCTCTGAAAACTTGTGGGCGTAATAGATAATTTTTGGTCTCAGTGCAATGAACCCCATTAAAATCGAATTTAATGTTTTCAAACTGATTAAAGTGTTTTTTCTTTTTTTCTCGTCTCAAAAATTAACAATTAATGACACAGTACAACAATTTTAAACTTTTTGTGTGCAACCGAGTTACGACCATACCTTCTGAAAGAGGACGTCATGCTGATCATTTTTGCCGAACAAAGTAATAGTCCAGCACGTCTGGGTTTTTTGTAATTTGCACATAAAGGTTAAAGGGTCCCTATAGACTTTTACACGGAAAGTATAAAAACTTGAAGAGCTAGAGCTTTGATGTCTAAGACAAAGTTGTTTGCATTAAAAGTATGAATATTTTATGTGTATACATTAACCCCCCTCCCCCTTTTCTTACCCCCTTTTTTATGTTTTTCTGAAAAATTTTTCATAAAAAACTTGTATTGAGTAAAATATTGAAAAAAATACCAAATCTGTTATTAGTCTGTAAGCTACTTAATGTACAATAGACTTAAATAAATAAATAAATAAATAAATTGTCTTTTGGGAAAATATTTTTTATTAAAAAATAGCGGAGGTCTTCAAACACCAAAACTTTCTCAAAACTTTCTCAAAACTTTCTCAAAACTTCCCCCAAAAAAATAAAAAGCCTTTAGCCTTTAATTTAAGACTTTTTTCATAAATTGCTAGCTCTGCTTCAGATGTTGAGAAAAATGTTGAATATTAAAAAAAATAAATATTTTCCATTGAAAAATAGTTCAGGTGGTCTCCAAACAAGAAGTCCCCTCTTAATAAAATGAACAATTTTTACGATTTCAAAGATTTGTTCGGCTAAAATGATCAGAATCACGACCTCTTTCAGAAATATACGGTCGTTACTCTGTTTCAGAAATTCTGTTGTACAGTGTAATTAAAGCGGCATGAAACATAAATTTTATTATAATTTTTTTTACTTTAAAAATTACTCTCCTCCTCTTTATGATCAAATTGACCAAACGTTTTCACTTTTATCGACAATGCAGCTGGTAAATTTCCAAACATCCGTCGGCTGACATTTTGCGTCCGACCGCCGTGCAGGTGAATATGGATGCATTTAAAATTCACCACACTTCATATATGCAAAAAAAAATTTCGAATGCATTTCCAGTCGTCCGACGTGGGATCGCCAGCGAATCATTTTTCATTTTCCTTCCGCTTTCGCTGCAGATTTTGCGTATTGACGCTTTTGTGTGGCTGAATATTTGCAATGGTGTGCAATTGTTGTTGTTGTTGTTGCATGTGCGTGGCAAGCGTGGCACAATAATGAAGGCATCGCCAAATAAATTTATTGCCTTTTGTTGTGGACGACACGCAGTGCGATGTGTGCGCAAGTGCGTGTTCATCTCTCTGTGTCTCTCCGTCTGTGTGTGTGTCAGAGTGGGAGTGAGTGTGAGTGTGTGAGTTTGTGCGTGTGAATTAATAACTGATACACATGCAGACGCACACACAAAAGAACGAATTATGCATGCAATCGATGCGCGAGTGCATCATTGATAAATCCTGAATGGGCGCAACACACACACACACACACACAAACAAACACAAACGCTCATGCACGCACCCACACACGCACACACACAAAAGATGCAGCAAACGCGCAGTGACAAATTTTACTTCTATACTTGCATCATTGTTGTTGCTATTGTTGTTTTAGCAATGCACGAGCCTATGGTTTGTTGTGTCTATGTGTGTGTGTGTGTTTGTGCGCTCCAAGGACAATTGTCAGCAGCGCCAATGGCCAGTGTCAGTGGCAGAAGCGCTGTGGCAATGTCAGTGGCACTGCCACATGCAACAAGTACCACATCACACACACACACATATGTATGCATGTGTGTGTGTGTATTGCATGCAATTATAAATAATACGCCTACAGGATGCCGCACTGAATGCGCCGGATGAATTAATGAAATCTCAGTGCGTGTGTTTTTTATGCTTCTTCTTCTTGCATTGCTTGTTCTTGTTGCTATATTATGGTTTCTGTTGTTGTGATTTACTGATACAGCAGCGCATCACTCATGCTGCCCGTTGCCCTCCCCATCAACTACCACCGGCAGCCAGTCGTTCGTATTGAGGAAAATTATTTAAAATTTTGTCCATAAAAATTTAATGCAACAAAATCGATGCGTTGCACGTTCCCTCAGCGCGTCAAACATTTGCGGCCAGTCAATGCCGCATGAATTATTGGTACGTTCGCTATTCTCGCGCTTCTTTAAATGTCCTTAAAATGTGCATCGGCTGACATTGCGAATGTCGCGCGTTCAATTTTCAATTTTTTTCCGCCACCGCTGCTGTCATTTTCAAAGACGCCTCGGGTAATTTTCGTTTCGTGCCGCGACATTTCCATTCCATTTTTTCACAATTTCCTATTGGCGCTGCAATCATTGCAACGCGTTAAGACTCGAACGGATCCGCGGTGCAATGGCAGAAAGGAGTTGCCACTTAGTTGAAATTAAAAAAATCATGTCGATAGCGAAATTTTCTGTGCAACTTTCTTATGTTGGAAATTTTTACTAATTCTTAGTAATTTTTAATGAATTTTTGACATTTTTGTTATTGTCTACATGTATTTTGTTTAAATGTTTCTGTGATTTTCGAGTTCTATGTGCCCAAAAATTTACATTGACTCCATTTTTACATTTTAATATAAATTTTACTATTTTCTACATTATTTAAGAACTTTTCTAGCCATTTTTTGCCCTATTTATGTAATTATCTACATTCTATTTTCATTTTCTACTCAAATAAAGCATTTTTCTACATGAGTTTTGCTACGTGAAACCATATATATAAATCTTTAAGCTTAAATTCGATACTTTCTTGCATATAAAACATTTGTGTACATTTCTTTACATGACGAAAAGCGTAAGAAGAAGCACAGTTTGCCAAACGTAGTTTGTCTACATGATTTTTGCAAATTTTCAAATATTAATTTTACTGTTTTCTACATTATTTAAGAACTTTTCCACATTAATTTGGCTTTGCTGAATATTCTTTTAATAATTATTTACATGATTTTAGCCATTTTCTGCCTTATTTAGGTAATTATCTACATGCGTTTTTAATTTTCTACCAATATAAAGCATTTGTCTACATGAGTTTTGCTACTGGCAACCATAAATATAAATCCCTAAGCTGAGATTTGCTATTTTCTTGCATATAAAAAATTTTCTACATTTATTTAAATTACAAAAAGGGTAAGAAGAAGCACAGTTTGTCAAACATAGTTTGTCTACATGATTTTTGCTACTTAGAACTTCATATAAATGACTTTTAACATGAAATTCGCTATTGCCTAACATATGAAAACAATTCTCTACATTTCTTTAGTTCACTGTAAGGAAAGAAGAAGCATAGTTCGTGAAATAAATTTGTATACATGATTTTGTGCTACTTAAAACTTCATAAAAACAGTTTTTAATATAAAAAAAATTATTTGTCAAAATATGAAAACAATTGTTTACATTTATTTTGATATCTGAAAGGTAAGAAGAAGCATTATTTGCCAGATACTGCATGTTTACATGATTTTTGCTACTTAAAACTTCATATAAATGACTTTGACATGAAATTCGCTATTTGCTAACATATGAAAACAATTATCTACATTTCTTTAGTTCACTGAAAGGAAAGAAGAAGCATAGTTCGTGAAATAAATTCGTATACTTGATTTTGTGCTACTTAAAACTTCATAGAAACAGTTTTTAATATAAAATACGTTATTTGTTAAAATATAAAAACAATTGTTTACATTTATTTTGATATCTGAAAGGAAAGAAGAAGCAAAATTTATCAGATACTGTATGTCGACATGAGTTTTGTTACTTCAGAGTTTTTTATATGAAAAACCGTATTTCTTGACATATGTAAATAATTATCTACATTTATTTACACAACTGAAATCTAAAAAGAAGCACTGTTCGTGAAACACAGTTTGTCTACAAGATTTTGTGCTACTTATCACCTCTTATAAATAGTTTTTTATTTGAAATTCGGTATTTGTTGACATATAAAAACAATTCTCTACATTTTTTTCGATAACATAAATGTAAGAAGAAGTACAGTTTGTCGGATAAAGTTTGCCTACATGATTTTGTGTTACTTAAAACCTTAAATCAACAGTTTTTAATTTGAAATTCGTTATTTGCTTACACAGGAGAGCAATTCTCTACATTTATTTCTATAACTAGAAGGTTAAATAAGCTTAGTTAGCCAAATACACTTTGTCTACATGATTTTTTCTGCTTAAAACTTCATATAAACAGTTTTTAATTTAAAATTCAATATTTGTTAACATATGAAAACATTTTTCTACATTTCTTTCGATAACTTAAAGGTAAGAAGAAGCATAGTTTATCGGATACAGTTTGTCTACCTGATTTTTAGCTACTTAAAACCGCATATAAACAGTTCTTGATTTGAAATTAACTATTTGCTAAAATAGGAAAATAATTCTCTACATTTCTTTCGATAATTAAAAGGTTAAATAAGCATAGTACGCCAAATACACTTTGTCTACATGACCTTCGCTGCTTAAAAACTCATATAAACAGTTTTTAAAATGAAATTTGCAATTTGCTTACATATGAAAACAATTCTCTACATTTCTTCACAAAGCTGAAAAGGTAAGAAGAAGCACATTGCACCAAACATAGTTTGTCTAAGTGCTTTACAGTTTTTTTCCTTTGTTACCATTGCTTACGTCGCATTTAAAAATACCATTCATGCTCTAATTTTCTACATACCTTGCTTATTGTCTACATAATTGTTGACACTGTTGAATGTTTATAAAATTCATATAATTAACAAGAGGTGTATGTGCCAATGTAATTAATTCTCTACATGGGTTTGCTATTTTCTACATGAAATTCTACATTACCTACGATAGTAAAATTATTCACTTTTGATGGAATTACTGTTTATAAAGTTTATATATCAAAACGCATTGCTTTTCAGCAATAGTTGACATTCTTTGCAATTGTCTACATACTCATACACACACATGTAATGCGTATTTTGAAAATTGAAGCAACTGAATCTTAAAACAATTACTGAGTGCTGAATGAAAAAGTAAGAAACGGCATAGAAAAAATGTTGAAAAAATGTGAAGGAAGCAAAGGACAGTAATGACAACGCCACACATTCAAACACACAGACACACACTCACTCACATAGACGTAGCAGTAACGATTGTAGATCGCGGCTTACCACCCGGCGGCTGCAGCACAATCAAAAAGCCATCAAATGTAAATTTCGACTGATGATTTTCACCTTCGCCGCCGGTGTGCATCAATTCTGCAGTAGACACACACACACACACATACACAGACACTTATATAGACACTCATACAGCTGCACGTGCCGCATGCTTCAAACGGCGCTGCGGGACGCATTTGCATGCAAACAAGCCGCGCTGCGTTGCCGCTCGCTGCACGTTCGGCAAGCGGTACAGTTGGCATTTAAAATTTGACAACGTCGCACTGCGGGTTGCGGTGCTTTTGGTCGTCGCACAAGGACACCAACGACTGTCTCGACGCGTTTTCTGCGAGTTGAGTGGATTTAACGGTGCAACGTGGCGCCATAGTTGACGACAGTTCGCGTGCATTTTTCATGCCACAGCAGCAGCGGCAGGATGAAAAGAAATCGCCCCAATGACACCAGACGAAATGTCAGGCAAATGAAATATTGTCGCTTAGAGTGTGACATTTCAAGTTGTTGTAATGTTGGGATTTCTTATATACTTTACTTTATTTACACCTACACACACAGAGATAAGTAGGTGAATTTTTATGTACAGACATAGATACATTAGATACATTTGTAGATAGTTGAAGTCTGTTTTAACCCATTTTTTACCGCCCCTAGATCCCGTGGACCGATTTTGAAAATTTTCATAACACAGCCTATTTAGAGCCTCTGTATGCCATTTCTGCTTTCAAAAAAATTAAAAAAATTTTTTTTTTGGACTGGAGCAGATGTGACTTTTAAGACACGCTGGCAAAATACGTAAGCCAAATTCGGAAAATTAGACATTTTTCAAGTTTAAGTTACTGTTTCTTTTTAACTACGCATCGAAAGTAGTTGCAACCAAGGAGAAAGTCGAATATAATGCGATTCCCGTGTTTTTAAGGACACACCAAAATATTTCAAGCTAGAACACGCTTAAAACTTTAGAAAACTGACAGTTTCATAATTTGTATGTCAACTTTGTTTTTTTGGTAAGCAGTATTAAGTGTTTTATTAAAAACAAAAATTCATTTTGTATTAAAAAAAAATTTTTTTTTAAAACCCTTAAAAAAGGTGGTCCTGTTTATACCAGTTTTACACTAAGTGAAACCCTAAAATTCAGAAATAGTTGTTCGCAGTTTGAAAGCCAGTGAATGTAGCTTTCCGATAATGTAAAAATATTTAATATGCGTTAGAAACTGTTATTTTCAGAATTTTTCAAAGTTGCCGTGTCTTTAAAGACACGGCGGTAAAAAATGGGTTAAAGTTGGCTGAAGTAATACGTGAGTCGTCACTACTTACTGAAGACACAATATTATTTGACTGTTCAATAATATCAGCTCTTAGGGTCCTCAATAACATCAAAGAGCGTCCTTTGTTGTAGTAAATCTCTCAATGAGACTTCCTGACAGCTTAGTACGCATCCACTTGTGTTGGGTTCCAGGACATAGGGACATTCCAGAGAATTATCAGGCAAAGAAGATCGCTCCGCTGGGTCCTATAACTAATGAGATTAGCCAAGATGTGGTAATGCTCGAAATTCCCCTACTAACCTGTAAGCCTGATAGTACAATGGTCCAAAATGGACTGAGTGCTATGGAAGGCTTGTAGCCTTCCTGCCCACCCTCAAGGAAAAAAAAACTGTAAGCTTGGTACTGGTATAAGTACCAAGAAACTATCCGGAGAGTGGCTGAAGGAACATAGGATCCTCCGTTAGAACTTCTCTCAAAAAAACAGTAACCAGCTGAGAAAAATTACTGACACTTTGTCTCCATGATTTTTGCTACTTAAGATCTTGTAGAGAGAAGGAAGGAAGAAGAAAAAAAGTAACCAGCTGAGAAAAATTACTGACACTGTCTCCAGGATTTCTGCTACTTAAGATCTTGTAGAGAGAAGGAGTAGGAGTTACACTCCCTTGTTGAATTACACTCATTTGATTTATTTTCTTTAAGTACAAAGAAAGGACTGTATGTATTTTTGTTAATATTTTTTGAGCACTGACAGAGGACAGTTCCAACGTTTTGTCTGCAGTCTTTGCAGTCTTTTTTAAGAAGTTGTACCTCCATTAGGGCTCAGTGGTTAACAGACTTAATGGTTCATAAGTTGTACTTCCTATTCATCTAAATTCAATTTGTTTTATCTGCACTCAGCAAAGTGGCAACTCTCAACCGAGATCGCATTGAGGCTAACCAGTCCATTGTGACACCAGAATATCTTGTCTTTTCTACTTTTGGGTCTCGAACCAACCATGCAAGTAGATACTGACTTTTAAAATAAACAAAGTGGAATTGCATTTGAATTATAATTCAACACTAAACAACAAAATCAAATTTTTTCCAAAATAACAAACTTGTGACAACAGATTCTGGTAGAGGTGATAAAAAAATATACCTACGTGTATCGGTGTTTTAAAAATGTAAATTTTTTTTAGTGGATTGAAAATTTCCTCCTCTTTCCCATTCTTATGGTGAATCGAGGTACGAAAATCATATGACATTACATTTTAGGTATATGATGTGTTTAGGAATTTTGTGTAAAATACTACCACGAACATTTTTGTGGAATATTTTAACCCTCCAGCTCCTATTTTTATGGGTCAATTTGATCCAGAATGGAAAATTTCCTACTGAATCGACATACCAAACGCTAAAGGTGACACTTTCGGTATATAATGTGTTCAGAAATTTATGTAAAACACTGCGAGGAACATATGTAGTGAACATTTTAACCCTCTAGCTCCCATTTTTGTGGGTCAATTTGACCCTTATTTCCTAAAATACCCAAAAATGACCTCTGAAACAGGAGTTTTGAGGAAGAACTGTGGAACATTTTAAATGAATTAGCTCTCGTTTTTATGGGTCAATTTGACCCTTTTTCTTAAAATGCAAAAAATCGTACTCTGAAACAGGAATTTTAAGAAAGAAATGTATTACGAAAATATTCATCATAAAATTCTACTTTAGGTCTCTGGATACACGAAAGATCAAAATTTAACTTGAACCCCAGAAATAAGTCAAAACTGAAAAATAGTTTAAGAAATCCGTTATTAGAATCTTTTTATTTATTTATATTTTGTTTGTTTAGTACAGTATTATTTGAAAAATTCTCTTCAAAGCAGTTAACTCGGAATGTCTAAAAAGATGGGCAGTTCCAATGGATATGTGCCAGATTTGTTGTCCTCTATGTAGTTCGCCTGGAGTTCTCCACTTCGGGCTCCATTCAGCTATTTCCATGATCTAAAAGCATGTCTAATGAGTGTTTTAGATCGTCGGCCGGGATGTCCTTCAGGATGCCGGTACAAGTCTTCTTCAAAATGTTTTTTTATCGGCAAATGCATCTTTTTAAAAAAGGTTCATCAATTGAATTTCATCAATTGAAATGTTTTGGTAAAAGTTTTAACAAGTTTAAAACAAAACTGAATGTTGGCTCTTTGTTCGATGCTCATTTTTGTATCGATGCAGAGTGACTCGACTCTATACAACGCGGGAATTGGAAGGAGTGGACTGTTCTTAATAAAATTTGATATGCTGGTTAATCATGGTTCGCTGAATTGAAATCTCCATTTTGTTTTCTTAAACTTTTTGTTGTTTAGCAATGGATGAGACTTAAATCTGTTGGTGTGGTTAGATTTTTCAGATTTTACATTTAATCAGATACGTTAACATTGATAACTGCAAAGGGTGACAGAAATTGTATCGGGACCCTTTAGTTTTGCAATAAAAATGATAATAATAGATTAATGCAGTTTTGTTTTCATTTTTCATGTTGATTACGTACTTTCAGCGATGAATAAAATATACTACTGTGTCGAAAAAATAAGGTGACATTTGAATTATCGATTATCGTGGTGTTGTGCATTATGAATTCCTTCCGCCGGGCCAAACAGTCAACAAGGAAAATTATTTGAACGTTATGCGTCGTTTACGTAACGTTATCCGCCTAAAAAGGCCGGAGAATAAATAAAGAATTTTCAAAATAAATACAATGTCACCTTATTTTTTGGACACAGTAGTATTTTGTCGAAAAATAGGTGTTTACTTTTCAAATTGGACTATTTTCTGAGATCGAAAGATATCGGAGGATGTAATTACATTATTCGATAAAGAAGGAATGCTTCTTAAAATATTAAAAAATACAGAAACATACTTTCACATACTTTTTAGATATTTTCCTTTGAATTTTGCCAATTTTCATGATTTTAATTGTGAAAAATATTTTAAATTAAAAGTGAAGTAGAAGCGTCATCTTTGCAAATTTTGAGAAAATATTGTATAAAAATTGAAAATGGATGCATCAGTTCTTAATCTGTATTGAAAGGTTTAGTAACTACTTGCTAACCACATATTTTTATGATTTTTTTTACTCAATAGACTAAAAAACTGAAAACATGTGTTTGCAATTTTTTGTGAAAAAGTTCCGAATTTGAGCAGCTTTTGCACAAACACTAATTAACTTTTTGCACAGATTTTTTGGAGTTTTCTTAGTTGGAGTTTTCCCTTTAAAATGACATCAAAATCGTTAAATTTTGAGACTAAATTTGTTGAATTTTGTGCAGGGAACGAATCACTGTGCAGTGGCGCCAACATACTTTTACTTCAGACGCAATAACTTCACTTCCAGTGAACCAAATTTCATGAAATTTTGACTATAAATCGGGAAATATGTAAATTTTCAATTCACTAAGTTATATATAGGTGGAACCACCACAAAAAGCCTTTTTTGAACAGTGAGTTTACGTTAAAAAGCACGTAATACTAAATTGGGGGAAAAAATTGTTTAAACTCCACATGACCAATCTTATCTTTCAGACTGTTTTAAAGTGCTTAAGTTGTCTTAAGTCTGGTACTTTATTTTGATAGTTTAGACAATATAGATAGAAAATATATATAGATTAAGGCTCCAAAGTTTCCGGTATAGATTACTCAATTTTCATATGAAGTGTTTTTCATTGAGTAAAGAATGTTTGCTTCAAACTTTAATGTGCCTAATAGTGTCAAAAATGAGTCTTCATCTAAAAAATATTGTCAATTTTTTGTATTTTTTAATCGTTGAACCAATAATCCCATAAATTTTTTCTTCTTCATTACTGGACATTTCTCCAACATTCACTAACATCTCTTAGAGAATCCACACTATCACACATTTGTCTTTACGAACACTCATCTAGTCTCACTTTTTATAACAATTTTACATTTTCATAAAATTAAACGCCATCACAAATTCCTACAGATTCCATAAATTTACCCAAAATTCACGCAAATCTTCTATCATTGCCGAAGCTTCAATATTTGCACCACGCGCGGCGGTGTGGCGTTGATAAACAAAAATCATATCGGGAAAAAGTGACAGCAAATCTCATAACATGATAATACCCCAACTAAAAGGAAAGCACAAAAATGCGGCCACAGACGCGCGACATGAATGGCGCAGCGCGAAGCGGAGCGGGTCGGTACGGAAAAATCGTGCAACCATCCGAGCAGCCATTCATTCAGCCATGTAGTCATTCATCATAAATCTGCAACGCGCCTCCAATGCGCAGGCAAATTGATGGACAACGCTCAGCGTTGAAATCCTCGCCATGACATGAAGCAAATGAAAAAACACACAGCGAAAAAAAAACCAACACAAATCCGCCTGACGTGTGGGAGTGCAGCAAAAATTGAATGCAGCGACGAAAAGAGTGCAAAGAGAAAGGGAAAAGCGACAAAAAAAAAGGATGTGTTTTACGATTGGAATGAGACCGAATTGAATTGAAGCGGCTGGGAAAGAGGTAACGAATTGTGAAAAGAGAATGAAAGTGGTCGACAAAAAGTAAAAGTTTGTAAAAAATCTGTAAAAAGGTGGAAAGAAATTTGGGTGGTAAATGTGACAGAAGGATAGGGTTGCCAGAGAAGGACATTGGTTTCAAAGGAAATGTCTTCTAATAACTTGGCGAAGTTGAATAAGAAATGATTTATTTAAAATTGTTTTTTATTGCAATATGTATGACATTTTTTTTACTTAAAAAAGTGCATATGGCAACCCTGAAGCATGCAATCTTTGAGCTGTCAATGACGATCTGCATTAGTCACAAAAAATTTAGTGCCAATATTTGAATAACATGGCACATTAATTAATTTTAATTTAATTTTAATTTAATTTAATTTTAATTTAATTTTAATTTAATTTTAATTTAATTTTAATTTAATTTTAATTTAATTTTAATTTAATTTTAATTTAATTTTAATTTAATTTTAATTTAATTTTAATTTAATTTTAATTTAATTTTAATTTAATTTTAATTTAATTTTAATTTAATTTTAATTTAATTTTAATTTAATTTTAATTTAATTTTAATTTAATTTTAATTTAATTTTAATTTAATTTTAATTTTAATTTTAATTTTAATTTAATTTTAATTTAATTTTAATTTAATTTTAATTTAATTTTAATTTAATTTTAATTTAATTTTAATTTAATTTTAATTTAATTTTAATTTAATTTTAATTTAATTTTAATTTAATTTTAATTTAATTTTAATTTAATTTTAATTTAATTTTAATTTAATTTTAATTTTAATTTTAATTTAATTTTAATTTAATTTTAATTTAATTTTAATTTAATTTTAATTTAATTTTAATTTAATTTTAATTTAATTTTAATTTAATTTTAATTTAATTTTAATTTAATTTTAATTTAATTTTAATTTAATTTTAATTTAATTTTAATTTAATTTTAATTTAATTTTAATTTAATTTTAATTTAATTTTCATTTAATTTTAATTTAATTTTAATTTAATTTTAATTTAATTTTAATTTAATTTTCATTTAATTTTAATTTAATTTTAATTTAATTTTAATTTAATTTTAATTTAATTTTAATTTAATTTTAATTTAATTTTAATTTAATTTTAATTTAATTTTAATTTAATTTTAATTTAATTTTAATTTAATTTTAATTTAATTTTAATTTAATTTTAATTTAATTTTAATTTAATTTTAATTTAATTTTAATTTAATTTTAATTTAATTTTAATTTAATTTTAATTTAATTTTAATTTAATTTTAATTTAATTTTAATTTAATTTTAATTTAATTTAAATTTTAATTTTAATTTTAATTTTAATTTAATTTAATTTAATTTAATTTAATTTAATTTAATTTTAATTTAATTTTAATTTAATTTTAATTTTTTTATCTAATTTTTATCAAAATGTGAAAATTGGCTCACAATGGGTTAAGAGCGCATGCAATGCTCACTTGTAGTTGTCCACATTTCTGAACGTAGAAAATATCATCATTAATGTTAAATTTCTCACATACTGTAAAATAATTTTATATGGCAACCATATTTAAAAATAGGCGCACCACGCCCATTTTTCCTTCTCAGTTTGAGGCGTAGCTTGTTTCATACTAAATTTCATGCCAATATTTCAACTTATCGAAAGTAGTTGTTCGCCCAAACAGGTCGCAGGACGAATGGACGCTGGACGGCTGGCTGAATCTAATCATTGACCACGCCTACAGCGGGGTGTTACAAAACCCAAGTCGCTGTGCATGTAACCTGACACATTAGTGTAGGGTACAAACAACGCCGAAAAACAAGCAAATTCAATGCCGATTTTTCAATAGAGCGTCAAACGTGGCCGAAAATTTAGCAAAGGATGAGCAGAAAAAATAACTGAAAAATGCGGCACAGGCGGCGTTTTTCAATATTTTGCACTTTTTCAATCACAGCCAAGCAATGCTGGCAACATGACGCATGCACTGCATGCAACACGATGCCACACACACACACACACATACACACGGACACACGCATGCAAACAGCTTTGAACAGCCGAAATAATTTTTTGTTACACTTTGTATCCTTTCGCCGCGCGAACAGTGTTTGTATTTATGTATGCGTGTGTGTGTGTGTGAATTTTACGCGCATTTTTGACACGCATTCATGCAATTTTGATGAGCGCACTAATGCGTCGCAATCTCTCTTCGCCCTTCCGTCGCCTTTGATAGCTAACGCTGGCTGGCGTTTTCGTTCGCATCGATTTTGCTTTCCCCTTTTTGTAATTGTTGTTGTTGCTTGGCTTGTGCGTGTGCAATATTGGCAATAAATTTGTTAAAACGATAGCACCACGCAGCGATGTTGCACCAGGCGTCAGCCACACTTTGCCGCCTCAGTGCGCGACACATGAACGAGCCACAAATATCCGTTTGTGTAGTTGTTGGACTGTCATGGCTAACGTGGCCAAAATTGTCGCAACACCGCAACAAAATCTTAAAAAATATTTTTAAGTTTATGTTTTTTTGACCATAGAAAATTCAAGACATCGATTCGGAGTTTGCAAAAGTTCTATACTTAAATTTTTTATTTTAATTCGTAAAAGTGTTGAATCACCTATTGGAGGGTTAAGGGTTTAAGGCTCAATTCAATCAACATGAAATAAAGAAAACCTATTGGGACGTATTGTAGAAAAATTTTATTTATTTTTTTTTAATACTTTACAGTGCATGCCGACCTCGATAGTTCAGCGGGTAGCGCGCTGGCTTCCCATACCAGATGTTCTAGGTTCGATTCCCAGCTAGGACTGGTAAAACACTCGTCTACTTCTATCGCTGTTCACATGAAGCAGATGAGAATTACAATGGCAAATGGCAAAACCTTCAAGTGTGAAAGGAAATCGCCCAAAAACGCCGTTCGGATTCGGCGTTAAACTGTAGATCCCCTCCCCCTTGCCCCATCCGTTTGAAATGCGTGCTGTACACATGTTTAAAAAACAGTGTTGTATATACATTTCAAACGGGTGGAATTTGTGGTATCACAACGGGCCTAAGTGCGTCTCATACAGAGGCAATCACTACAACCAACTTTGAGTTCATTTTGTTTTTCAAATGAAGAAATAAACGTTTTCAACTCAAAACTGTGGTTATATGTTTGATTCCTTACTGGTTTGGTGCCTGCACTTTTCTAAATTCAACTTCTTTCTGATTACTTCCCATCCCTTCAGCATTACCCCATCTAATCCTTCACCCCTGGAAATACTCATATCCCTTTCTTTCAACTCCAATCAGTTATGATGAGCAGCTCGCCGCAAATTTCGTATCCAGTAGCCGTAGTAGCGAAACAATACTAATCCCTTTGCTAAAAAAAAAAAATTCGCAGTGCATTCATCATCCCAAATAAGCTCATCAAGGACACCAACATTTGCGTTTTCTAAGAACACCTCCTACGTAATGGCAATGCAGTACACAACCCAGTAATAAATTTTCAGAGAGAGGGAAAATAGTTGACGTAGACCATCAAATATCGAATTAATCAGCTCTTTTATCTAAGGAAATGTGGTCTAAAAATATTTAGTGATCTCCTCTTGTTGTTAAATAAACCAATGAAAGTAAATGTGAAAGTAAAACCAACAATTTTTTGTAGTACTTGCCATGTGTTAGGCTTAACGAAAAAATTAAAAAAAATCTATGAGGTGTTTTTTATTTCCTCTTGAGCTCGGAGCTTTCAAAGACTTAAGTAGTTTTAAGTTCCCACTTTTTAAGATAAAAGAAGGAAAACTCTACATAACATTTTTAAGCATAACATTAGGCGTTGATATGTACAAACTTTATCCTTGTTGGGTCAGAATAATTGCATTTATTTCATTTCATTTTTTAATTTATAAAGGACAATTGGATGCTTAATGCTTAAAACTAATAAAGAAGGAGCTGAAGTATAAAGAATAACTAAATAGTAATACATAACAATTAATAACTCAAATACAAAGATTCACAAATTTAAAAAGATTGTTTTTGTAGCGCTAAAAGCTAAAAAGTTCTTTAAAATCACTGTAGGAACTAAGGCAATGAACTAGGAATGAATCAATTCGTTAAATTACGAATCAACTCGAGATGACAACAGGGGGCGCGACATAGGTATTTTATGACAAAGCGATCAAAGTTGTTTATTTGCTATGTCTGCCGTATTGATCTTCATGTCCTTGCGGCCGTCTCTAATTTGAAATCAGACTATAAAAATCATAAAAAATAGTTTGAGGTTTATTTTTATTTGACCATAGAAAATTCAAGAAATCGATTCGGAGTTTATGGAAATACTGAATTGAATTACTTTAACTTAGTAAAAGTGTTTAATCATCTATTGGAGAATTAAGAGTTCAAGGCTTAATTTAATAAAATTCAAATAAAGAAAACCTATGAGGATTTAGGTGTAGGAAAATTTGAGTTTTAAGGAGCTTTTTATGGTTAAACATAACATTTTTTTAAATGTTTTTTAGCTCCAAAATTACTGAAACTAATGAATTCCTCTGATAGTTTCAAAAGTATTAAATACCAAAATTGTCTAAAGAAACGAGTGCCTGGAGGACTGGAGAACATTATGGGTTGACTCTTCAATCAGAAATAGCTATGATAGCTGTCGTTGGTATTGCTCAGCTATTCCTTGTAAAGAACTCTGCAGAAGTTATACGTTTCCACTTTTCAGATTCCTTCTGGGAGCATAGAGCATAGTATTGGTTTCATTATTCTGCATGCTTCCTGAATATAGGAAGTGGTTAGCTTTAGAGGTGATAGATTATTGTTTTGCTTCGAGCTTAGAAATGTCTATTTTTCAGATTCTCTCCGGGAGCATAGAGTCTTTACTTGTGTTGTATTGATTCCATTAATGTAATTGCTTCCAGTATATGAAAAGCATTCAGCTTTCTTTGCTCAGGGCTTTTTATCACTGAAAGCAAGACTTACCTCCGGAAGCACAGGTTGCTGAGTTAAAGCATGTCTGATGATCTATGGGAGGTGGTTAGAACATCACTGAATAAAGAGATTCCTCCATAGCTAAGTACCACTTTGACCTTTCAAAATGGAGTCTGGAAAGCAAAGCTTCCGCAGTTTCGAGTGTAGGTGAAAGAATTGAAACTAAAAATCCCACTTCAACTGTATTTACTTTCTCTGACTTTTTGACTACACACAGCTTCAAGCTTCATTACATTGAATAAAGTGAGGTTAAGTAGTCATTGATACATTCAAATTCGCCAACAACACTTGAAAACATTAACTAACAAATTGCAGACAATCCTTTACTTAGGAGATTTTCACAAAAAAAAAAACATATATATTGCTCAATAAATTCCCAACTTTAAAATCCGTTTTTAAACGACTTGATGGCAAAAAACTACGCACAGAGCGAACCAAAAACAAAAAGTAATATCCCATTCGTTTCGCTTTTCTAATCCCTTGAAAAATGCGGCGCTGGCTGTTTTGCAAATTTTCATTTTCATTGCTGTTGTTGTTGTTGTAGTTGTTCCACTTTGCACTAATCGCTGTGTTGGCAAAACCGCAACAACAACAACAATAATAGGAATAAACGCATCCTTGCTGTGTGCAGAAAAAGGGACAACTAACAACAACAACAACAACAAAATTTACTAAAAACCCCATAGCTTAGCAGTAGTTGGAGAACTACTTACAACAACAACAACAACAATATAGTGTATTTTTAATCGCTTGCACAAAGGCGAAGCGTTGCACCAAAAAAGCGCGAAATGTGGAGTTTAGAAATGTTTGGGGGGAGTAGAGAACTGGGGAAGGCAAAAAGCTTTAAAAAAATAAAAATGTATTTTGGGGCTGTATTTTGCATGTGCAACTAATGCAGCAGCAGCAGCAGCAGCTACAAGTAGTGCTAACAAGCAACCACAACAACAACGACAATTTGCTGTAATTGTGTTGCTGGCGCTGGCTGTTCGACGTTGCTGTTGTTGTTGTCGCTGCTGTGTACTTTCAACTTATTTGCATAACGACTTTAGAAATGCATCGTTTGCGCCCTATTTGCCCGCCCGCTCGTCGGCTCGCTTTTCGTCAGCCACATTTGCGCAGCTTTGCAGCATCCAAAAAAAACTAATAGAAATGCACACGCAGTAAAAGAGAAAGCATGAGTCTCGTGTGTGTGTGTGAATGTGTGTGAATGTGTACGAGTATTTTTCTTCTGCTAAACCACATCATGTAAATTTTCTTCCCTCACAAAAACTGCCTAAGTCGACCAGGTCGCGTCCACTGAGGCGCAACATGCAGCCGACACACGAATTTAGGCCAAATGACTTCATTTCACGCTAGAAGGACTCAACTTTTGTCCAGCGCATTAAAAGTGTTGAATGTCAGCTGTGCAGGTGTTCAAAAACAACAACTTGGAATCCTTTATGAATCGAAAAAGGAGCAACACTGAGCGCTGAAACTGAAAGTTCTTCAAGCTGAAAAAGAATCATTTTGGTGCATTTAAGAACGTAGGCGTTGCAATCGAGAGTTGAAGGTGGTTTTGTGATATGATATCTAAAGAACAAATTTTGTGACTATATGCTAGAAGATGATACACAAATTGATGAGATGAATCACACTGAATAGAAAAGAGCCAAACTCAACTCCAATTTTTGTCTCCTTTTCAGAGGAGGCAACAAATTATTGATCCTATAGAAGCAACGCAATTAACATAAAAACAGATATTCAGTATTTTTAGTTATAAGATTGAAATTTTTGATCCTGTGAAACCAACGCAATTTATGTAAAAACATATATTTAGTATTTTTATATATATATATTTAGTATGTGTAGTTATAAGATTGAAATTTTTGATCCTTTGGAAGTAACGCAATTAACATAAAAACATTTATATTTTTTTAGTAATAAGATTGAAATTTCTGATCCTGTGAAACCAACGCAATTAATATACAAACATATATATTTTTTTTTAGTAATAAGATTGAAATTTTTGATCCTGTGTATTGAGAATGAGCAAAAATCCCGAACAACTTCGAAACTCGAAATTCGATCTCACTCATATTAATCTATTGTGAACAACCCTTTCTGTAAATGAAACTTGAACTTGAATTGTATCATTATATTTTACTCGCAAATAAACGTTCGCACCGACAGGTTATGGGCCCAGGCGCCCTCAAGCAAAAAAAAAAGGAAAAAAGTAAAAAACCATGAGTACACTGTACCAAATAGAAAAGTTGGACGGATCCAACTACGACGTATGGAGCGTGCAGATGAGGAGCGTGCTGGTGCATTCTGGGCTGTGGCGAGTTACGAGCGGAGACTTGGTGAAACGCGATGAGAACGCTGCTCAATGGGACGCCGAAGATGAAAAGGCGTTGGCCACCATCACGCTATGCCTGAAGCCGTCACAACTGCTAAGCATCAAGCACTGCAAAACGAGCGGTGAGGCTTGGAATAAGTTAAAACAAATTTTTCAACCCAGTGGACCCCTGCGAAAGGTAACACTTTATAAGAAATTGCTCAACCTTCATATGGCGGAGGGTGGCGATATGGCGCAACATTTAGATACGTTTTCAAGCACTGTCGACAAGCTAAAAGAAGTCGGCATTGAGCTGATGGAAGAGCTGTTAGCCATAATACTTATGTCAAGTTTGCCAAAATCATATGACAATTTTTTAGTGGCTATCGAGACTCGAGACACGCTGCCCACACTCAATGTGCTGAAGGGGAAAATTCTGGAAGAAGGTGACAGGAGAAAAGAAGTGAAGAATGTACCGTACGAACAGCAAGAATGCGAACAACAACAAGCGTTTGTGGCTAGAAATAATAGGAGTAGCGGCGACCGACATAACAACAACAACAATAAACGCAACGGAAAAAGTAATGAGCGAAGGAGACATAACGGTGAGTGTTTCAAATGCGGACAACGTGGGCATTTCGCCGCGAAATGCACTATGAAGAAGGAAGAGCAGAAAGGCTGGCGACAACAACAATCGTTCGCAGCGAATCACACCACTGATTTCAACAATTCACAGTGGTGCCTCGACAGTGGTGCGACCGCGCATATGTGCTGCGACCGATCGTTTTTTTCGTCATTCTCCACTCACTCTGAGCACATTAAATTAGCAGGAAACAATTTTATACTGGCCGAAGGCGTAGGCGATGTGAACATACGAACCGAACTGTGCGATTTAACATTAAAAAACGTCTTGTATGTCCCGAGCATGCAAGGAAATTTTTTGTCAGTAGGCCGAGCAGTAGAGAAAGGTTTTATTGTGAATTTCACGAACAGATTCGCCGAAATACGAAACAGGGACGGTAACCTGGTTCTGAAAGTAAACAAAACTAATCAGCTGTTTATATTTGAGCCCAGAGCTAATAAATGTTTTTCTGCTGTACAAAATGCTGTAATGTGGCACAATAGATTTGGCCATTTGAACTATCGTAGTTTACATGAATTGACCAAAAAGCATATGGTAGACGGTATAGGCCACGTAAATTTTCGCGAAGATATAGATTGCAAGACGTGCATGAAAAGTAAAATTCACTCACAGCCGTTCCCACACCAAAGTGAAAGTCGCTCAAAAGATTTATTAGAATTGATTCATACAGATGTATGCGGCCCATTTGATAAGCAGTCGCTTGGTGGCTCTAAATATTTTTTAACCTTCATTGATGACAACTCGAGACGGGTCTTTGTATATTTCCTAAAGACAAAGGACGAAGTTTTCGACAAATTCGTCGCATTTAAGAATTTGGTAGAATGCCAAACAGGAAAAAGAATTAAGGCTATTCGCAGTGATAACGGTCGCGAATACGTAAATAAAAAATTCGACAAATTTTTGGAACACAATGGTATTGTTCGGCAACTAACCGTGCCATATACACCGCAGCAAAATGGTGTCGCTGAGCGCGCGAATCGGACTATAGTCGAAATGGCAAGGAGCATGTTAGTCCATTCGGGAATGTGCGAATCGTTGTGGGCTGAAGCAGTCGCAACTGCAGTGTACCTGCGAAACAGGTCACCTACGAAGGCTCTAACCGATGCAACACCATACGAGGTCTGGAGCGGAAAGAAACCAATGGTGAGGCACTTACGAGTTTTTGGATCAATTGCAATAGCGCTTACTAAACCTCACAAGAAATTTCAAGCAAAAGGAAAGGTGTACAAAATGGTGGGTTATTCCATGACATCGAAGGCATACCGCCTATATGACCCTGCTGCAAAGCAAGTAATTGAAAGGAGAAATGTTTTATTTGAAGAAAATGGGACTGTTCAAAATGATAGGGAGCAAGTACTCATTGGTATCGAAGATGGTGAAAAACAGCAAGATGTACCTATGGTGAAAGATTACGATAGTGACGACGACAATCGCAGCAACAACGATGTTCACAACAGAGATAGCAGCTGCAGTACTAGCGACAAAAGCGGCAAAGACGAGTACGGCAGCGAAGATTATGATAGTGCAGAGGGGCGCGTCGGACCAGGAAGACCAAAATTACTTCGCACCGGAGGACGTGGCCGGCCAAGAAAAGTATACAATACATTAAACGTAATGAAAGACGTAAATGAATTTACAATACCACAAACGGTATCTGAAGCATTGTCCAGCGCAAATGCGAAAGAGTGGCAAGAAGCAATGAAGGCAGAGTATACGGCGCTCGAAGCGAATAAGACTTGGATCTTAACTGACCTGCCAGTAGGGCAGAAGGCGATCGGATGCAAATGGGTATTCAGCGTTAAGAGGGACAAACATGGCAGCATTGAGCGTTTTAAATCACGGTTGGTCGCAAAGGGTTGTAGTCAACAATGGGGTGTAAACTATTTTGAGACGTTTTCGCCCGTGTGCCGTTTTGCTACAATACGCATGGTGATGGCACTTGCAGCAGAGTTAAAAATGTATATGCACCAAATGGACGTGTGCACTGCTTACTTGAACAGCGATTTAAACGACGAAGTATATATGAAGCAACCAGAAAGCTATGTCAACGAAAAGTATCCGAAACGCGTTTTAAAGTTGAATAAGGCAATTTATGGGTTGAAGCAGTCTGGCAGAGAGTGGAATGCCAAACTGGACGCTGTACTAAAAAACATTGGCCTTACTCCGTGCGACAACGAGCCGTGCTTATACAAGCAGAACATAAAAGGTAACCTCTGCCTTGTTACTGTATACGTAGATGATATTATTGTAGCATGTCAATCGTACGCTGACCTGATGGCGATCAAATCAAAGATATCCGATAATTTCAAATGTGTCGATAAGGGGCCATTGCAGTATTTTTTGGGCATGAGGATTGAACGCGACGGAGAATGCGGGGCAGTTAGCATTGATCAAGCGCAGTACATCAAGAATCTATTAAAGCAATACAACATGGAAAATTGCCGTTCAGCAGCGACGCCGTTGGATGCTGGATTCCAGATCGGTTGCAACGACAGCGATTGCGCTAGGGTTGAGCCGAAAGTTTATCAATCATCAATCGGGGCACTGATGTACCTAGCAATTTCCACTAGGCCTGATATACTACATTCTGTATCAAAGTTGGCGCAACGCAATACGAATCCACATAGTGAGCACGAGGCTGGCGTGAAGCACGTGCTGCGATATTTAGCGACAACGATTGACAAGAAGCTATCTTTCCGCGCATGTGGCAAACCAGTGTTTGGATACGTCGATGCAGATTGGGGCGGTGATACCATAGATCGCAAATCCTACACCGGCTATGCTTTCTTTCTAGGTGGAAGTGCGTTCTCTTGGGAGTCCAGGAAGCAAAACACAGTTGCTTTAAGTAGCACAGAAGCCGAATACGTGGCACTTTCCACTGCAGCCAAAGAAGCAGTATATTTAAGAAGACTTTTGGCCGAAATAGGATGCGTTGCAAAATCACCAACTGTTATATTAAGCGATCATTTAAGTGCTCAACAATTAGCAAAAAACCCTGTATATCATGCTAGAAGTAAGCACATAGATATAAAACATCATTTTGTAAGAGAAGTTGTTAGTAAGAATCATGTTGAATTAAAATATGTATCTACAGAAAATATGATAGCTGATGTATTAACGAAAAACTTACACAAGAAGAAACATTGTACATTTACGAGTATGTTAGGATTAAATTAACAACATCTTTGTAATTCATAAATTGTTCGGTTTTTTGAGGTCAGGTATTGAGAATGAGCAAAAATCCCGAACAACTTCGAAACTCGAAATTCGATCTCACTCATATTAATCTATTGTGAACAACCCTTTCTGTAAATGAAACTTGAACTTGAATTGTATCATTATATTTTACTCGCAAATAAACGTTCGCACCGACACTGTGAAAGCAACGCAATTAACATAAAAACATTTATATTTTTTTAGTAATAAGATTGAAATTTCTGATCCTGTGAAACCAACGCAATTTATGTAAAAACATATATAGGGTGTTTTTTTTAGAGGTTTGTTTTTCGAATAGAGATAAAACTGGCATTTTGTGGTCAAATCTGGCAACTATAATGTCATTTATGTTCAGTTTGGTTTGCCATTTCATCATGAACAGGTTGACAAAAGAACAACGCTTGCAAATCGTGCAAATTTATTTCGAAAATAATGGTTCAGTTCGCGAAGTTTACCGCAAGCTCCGTCCATTTTATGGTCGACATAATCGTCCATCAGAGCAATTAATTCGGTTAACCATGGGTCGTTTTCGCACTACGTTTACTCTATGTGATAATACGCATCCGCAGAGACGTCGAACAGTGCGCACCGAAGAAACAATTGCCGCTGTAGAGCAAAATGTTGAAGAGGACCCGAATGAATCGATTCGCCACCGTGCACAGCAATTGGAGCTTTGTCCATCAACTTTATGGAAGATTTTGCGCAACATGAATGTGGATGAGTTGTGGTTCCAACAAGACGGCGCTACATGCCACACAGCGCACGTCACAATCGATTTATTGAAGGAAAAATTCGATGAGCGCATAATTTCGCGGAATGGACCTGTCAATTGGCCACCAAGATCGTGTGATTTGACACCATTGGATTATTTTCTTTGGGGATATGTGAAGTCGCTCGTCTACGCCAACAAACCAGAAACGTTAGGGGACTTGGAAGCCAATTCGATGAGCGCATAATTTCGCGGAATGGACCTGTCAATTGGCCACCAAGATCGTGTGATTTGACACCATTGGATTATTTTCTTTGGGGATATGTGAAGTCGCTCGTCTACGCCAACAAACCAGAAACGTTAGGGGACTTGGAAGCCAACATTCGTGGCGTTATTGCCGACATACGGCCCCAAATGCTCGAAAAAGTGGTTGAAAATTGGACCTGTAGAATTGGCTTTATTCGAGCCAGCCGCGGCGGCCATATGCCCGAAATCATATTTAAACATTAATGGCATAAAATTATCCTTCCAACAAAGCCAAATTGATGGACATTAAAACGATTTTCTTGTGTTTTATTTTAATTCGAAGTTCTATACCTCTAAAAAAAACACTCTATATTTAGTATTTTTATATATATATATTTAGTATGTGTAGTTATAAGATTGAAATGTTTGATCCTTTGGAAGTAACGCAATTAACATAAAAACATATATATTTTTTTTTTAGTAATAAGATTGAAATGTGTGATCCTGTGAAAGCAACGCAATTAACACAAAAACATATATTCTTTTTTTTTTACTAATAAGATTGAAATTGTTGATCCTGTGAAAGCAACGCAATTAATGTAAAAACATATATTTAGTATTTTTAGTTATAAGATTGAAATTTTTGATCCTGTGAAAGCAACGCAATTAATGTAAAAACATATATTTAGTATTTTTAGTTATAAGATTGAAATTTATAATCTTGTGGAAACATCGCAATTAACATAAACACATACATTCTTTTTTTTTAGTAATAAGATCGAAATTTTTGATCCTCTGGAAGCAACGCAATTAACATAAAAAAATAAATATTTTTTTTAGTTATAAGATCGAAATTTTTGATCCTGTGGAAGCAACGCAATTAACATAAAAACAAATATTTTTTTTTAGTAATAAGATTGAAATTTGTAATCCTGTGAAAGCAACGCAATTAACATAAAAATAGACAGCATTTTTAAGTTAGAGAAAATAGTTAAAAGAATAAAATTGTTTAAGAAGTTACAGATGGAATTTCGAATTAATTTACAGAATAAAAATCTATATCGAAAAATGTTGTTATAAGATTGAAATTTTTGAGGAAGTTACAGATGGAATTTAAATTAATTTATATAAAAAAAGTCGATATTGAAAAATTTTGAGTTATAACTCTTTCGTATTTAGTGTGCGATATCAAAGACAAGTGACAAAAACAAATGCTTTCAGTAGTGGCACAGCCAAGTTGTCGCTTTAGGGTTTCAAGCCCCCTTCAAATATCTGTTTGTGGCAAAAATTGTGGGCAGCAAATATGATTTTAAATGGTACTAGACTGAAAAGGCTTGAAGGGAACGTCACCCCAAATGAAATCCTTTGAGCGCCACTGGCATTCAGGTATGATAGATCTGGAGAAGATTTGGAGGAAAATTCCGAATTTGCAACTTTAGTTGATGCCACAAATATACATATTTGGTTGGCATGCTCCACAGCTGTTCAAAAGTTGCACTTAGAGGGTTAATATCTATGACTGACCCCCACTAATTTTTCTTTCTGAACATTTCTTTCGAACATACTCACCCCCTATCTCCAACCCTTATTGTGGCCCCCATACAAAATTATATTTTTTATAAAGTGGGCTCCCACTGCTGTCAGGTTGCCCCCAGACGTACCATATGTAAGACTCACCCCCATTTATTTTCCTTTCCAAATGTTTCTTCCAAACATACCTAGACGCTATCTCCAAGTCTTAAGGGGGCTGCCATACAAAACTGGCCATTTTCTATGTAATTGGCTCCTCACTTGTAAATTGTAAATGTATTAGTTAAGTAAGCGAGGAAACATCGTATCTCAAAAACTACTGAACCGATTTGAATGATTTATTCAGTAGTTGTCAACATTATTGGTTGCAAAAAATACAAAATTAATGAAAGTTCAAAAATTCAACACCAGAGGTCAGCTCCCATACAAACGAAGTTGTAAGTTGTTACCTTTTGGGTTTGTACGAAGAAAAAATCAAAGTGTATTGTTGAAACTTCATTAACCCCTCTATTTCGAATATAAAAGTAATTAGGGGTATTCACACCGAGCTCGTTACTTCGTTAATTCGGTACTTGGTAGTTTTCTACGTGTATTTTGTTTTTGTTCGATACACGAACACACACGAACACGAACAAAATACACGAACAAAACTACCGAGTACCGAACTAACAAAGTAACGAGCTCGGTGTAAATACCCCTATTGTAATTGATTTTCCGAAAGTATCTTCAACAAATTGTTAAAATTTTTTTTCTGTTTTTATTCACTTGATTTCTTTGCTTCATTTTTTTCATAACGATACTGCTCAGAGGTGAGAATTAGCAAAATTTTGGTCTTACCAGACCTAAGTTATATTAAACTTAAGACAACAGTAAGTTTAAGGGACTCGCTCATAGTTGATTTTAAAATATTAAATCTCAAAGTGAAAGGAAAAATGTGCAGTTTGTACGTACACAATTTTTGTTCTACGCTGTGAGAGTGAACTTTAAGAGCTCATAATTTCTATATTATGCAATATTTTTTCATAAAACTTGGAATTTCTTTTAAAGGAAATATTTCCAACTAAACCTCATACTCAGATTTTTGTGTTTATAATATTGCATTTTTGTCACTACTCGCAACACTGTGCGCCGCCTTTTAAAACAGCTGTACCCAGGGACTTAACTATTATAAGTTTTTTAAGAAATTAATTGCAATGCAACATAAATTTTATTTGTTGATTTTAATTGTTATTTGCGACAATTAATTTTTACGTTGCATAATAACTATTATGAGAAATAAATATTTTTTTCATTCTGGATAATTATTATTTTGGGATTTTTTTGTTTACGTTGAATCATAACTTTTATTTATGACTTTTTTTATTAACGTTACCGATAACTATTATTTTGAGAATATTTTTTTACGTTGCTTCATAACTTTTATTTACGATTTTTTTTTATTTACGTTGCCGATAACTATTATTTTGCAAAAAAAAATTTTTACGTTGAGAAAAAAATCCCAAAATAATAATTATCGACAACGAAAAATATACTTGTTACTTATAAGAGTTATTATGCAACTCAAAAATATTTATTACATGATAATAGTTATAGGCGATGTGAAAAATGTCTTATTGGAAATAATTATTATAAAGCAATTAATATATAAATTTCTTAAATTAGGGCAATTTTTTCATTCCCAAAAATATGGATAATAATTATTTTAGGTCTCTGGCTGTACCACATGTGGTACAAGAGGCATAGCTGGGTTAAAATGAAACTGAATTAGCAACTGGAATACAAATTTTATTAAATTTGCTTCTAAAGTAAGTTAAAATTACAGTTTTAAAAATGTTCAAAGGGAAAAATTATAAAGTTGACAAAAGCCTTTCAAAACAAATCAATTTTGAGGACCATTAAAATTTGATTCCTGGAATTGTTAAGGACTCAACCATTCACAAAGTTGCATGTTGACATATGGCAACAAAATAGCGAAATTGTTAACAAAAACAAAAAATTGTATTTAGTTAGTTAGTTTGACTCAAAAGTAATTGTTTGCTTGTCGGTGTCTTTCGTCTTCAACATTACTACTTACTTATTCTTTTCTGTCAAATCGGTTGGTTGGTTGAATTCAGAAAGTGGAATAACTAGAAAATTCGAAATTTAATTCGAATTTCGAATTTAATTAAAAACATTTTAAAACAAACTATCCCAAGCATTGAAGAATTGAAAGATCAACTAAATTATTTTTTTCGGTTGGTTAGTTAAATTCAGAAAGTGGAATAACTAGAAAGTGGAATAACTAGAAAATTAATTTCATTTATTAAAAAGCATTTTAAAACAAACTATTCCAAGAATTGAAAAATCAACTAACATAATTTTTTCTGATTAGAATTGAAAAAACCATAAATATTTGATGAGTGAAGCTTTGCTTTCAGTGATATTTTAGAATATTTTCCCTAAATTGTTTTCTTCTTAAAAATTCCACAACAAATAAGTGAACCTTTTTGCATGTGAACATTTTCAAATCGCAAAAAAAAAATTTAATAAAAACCAGCAGCACTCATGAAACCGCAGCATATCCAATTTCAGGTCGCCGTTGCTACTCAAAGCGATTTCGGCTGCATGGGACCACTGCATAACGGGTGCAGGATTGCACAGCGAATAGCTCAGCAACAGCGGCGGCAGATAACAATTTGTCAGTGTGTCCAAGTGCTCAACTCACTGCACTCGCCTACTTCAACTCCATTCGCCGCGCCGCAGTGTTCGGTGGCGAGGCAACGCGTTGCAACGGTCCAACTGTGCGTCTAATCGTCTGTCTGAACTCCAACACAGGCCACGTCTTGCCTTTGTCGCCGACGCCATCAGTTCAAATGTCAGTCAAGTGACTTTTGCCTGCATCAGCATGGCGGACGCGTGCGCCATGTTGCCCACCTCCGCATCCGCCTGCGCCGCCACAACGTCTGTCGCTGCGACACGGTCGTTTGGAGCTTTCCCACCCCTCCCCCCTATCGCCTCATTCAACTTTGACTGCAGTTGCTGCTCCGGTTGTTGTCATTGTTGTTTTTGTTATTTCCTGCAAGTCTCATGTTTCGCACTTTGCTGTGCGCACATTTTGTTGTTGCTATTGTTGTTGTCGCTTTATCTCGGTGTTTAGCTGCTTGCTTTGCTTTTTCCGGCGTTTCTTTTTTCGACGCTTTGCTCTGCTTTCCTTGCTTTGCTTTGTTTCTTGCTTTTTTCACCTGACATTTCATTTCACTTGCTTTTCTCGTTACTGTTGTTGTTTTTATTGTATTGTTTGCTGGTTTTATTGTTTCCTTGTTGTGTTGCGGCGACAACAACAACAACGTAGACAACAACGATGGCACTTGTTCACCTTCGCTCCTTTTCCACCTTGACTTCTTTCTTCTTCCTGCTGCCTTCGTTTTGTCGTTTCACTCATTTTTTGTTCCTCGTTTCGTTTTTGTTGCATCAGTTTTCATTGTTGTTGTTGGATTTTTTTTGTTGTGTTTGCCTGTCTGAATGGCTGCTACCGTGCTGAATTTTTGCTTTTGTTGTTGCTGGTGCACGCTTGAAATCTTTTTCTCGTTTGTCACTTGAACTTGCAGATTTTGATGCATTGTAAAGTTGCCGCATTCTTCTCGCCCGGCCGCTGCCGTCGCCGCTCCAACACGCCGCCGCTAAGCTCCATCCATTTCCACTGTCACTTCAAGCTTTTGTTGGCGTGAAGTGGATCACCGACTGCTGCGAAAATGCCATGCCACTTTTATTCTTTTATTGTCGTTGTTGTTGTTCTTGTTTTCATGCTTAAACCAAAAAAGTTTGCCCGGAAAATGTAGCGAAAATAATAAAATTCTACGAATTCAGAAAGTGGAAGTGTAGAAAATCCCAAAGAATTTCAGCAAATTAAATGAATCCAACAAAATTTTAAAAGCGAAATATTGAAAGAAGAATTTAAAAATGAATAAACAATGCGGTTTTTTATTATAGAATTCCGTTAGAGAAGCGGCAACTTGAGAGATATCTGTTAAATGGAGATTTCTGGTTAGAAGAAGAAACTAAATAAAACTGATTTTTTAAGCTTAAGTTTTGGTTAAACGGTACTTAAAAGATAGTTCAATGTATGTGTATTCGCTTCCAGGGATTCTCGTGAAGGTGTAAAAATCGCTTCTACAAAGTGACTGTCAACCTAATAGGCTCTGAATCCAATACTGAAGTCTTCAAATCCATTGCCTTAGTTGATTGGCTCTCAAAAGTCTAATCAGATTAGCGCATTCTAGGAAAAAGATTTCTTCCGAATCCATTATCCAATAATGCAAAAATACGACAGTAAAGATCGACTTTACAAAATGGACTTGAATCCATTGTTCATGTCATGAAATCCATTGCTTTAGTTACTCTCAAAAGTCTATCAAGATCCCAATATACTGGGATAGCCATCCACTGAAGAAGATCTGGACTTTAGGATTGTCATGTAAGACGGTCTGAATATATTACTCAAGTCATGAAATCCATTCCCTTAGTTATTTGGCTCTCAAAAGTCAATTTAGATTGGCGAATTCCAGGAAGAAGATGTCTTCTGGACCATTAGATTGTCGCCTGCTAGGATCTGAATCCATTATCCAATAATGTTAAAATTCAATAGCAAAAATCTCCTCTACAAAGTGAAGTTGAATTCATTACTTATCTCATGAAATCCATTCACTTAGTTATTTGGCTCTCAAAAGTCTATCCAGATTGGTGCATTCTTGGAAGAAGATGACTGCTGGATCATTGAATTGTCGCCTGCTAGGGTCGGAATCCATTATCTAATAATGCAAAAATCCAATAGTAAAAATCGCCTCTACAAAGTGGAATTGAATCCATGACATATGTCCTGAAATCAACTCTATCAAAAATCTATCCAGATTAGCGCATTCTGGAAAAAAGATGTCTTCTGAACCATTGGATTGTCGCCTTCTAGGGTCGACAGTACAAATCGCCTCTACGAAGTGGACTTGAATCGATTGTTCATGCAATGAAATCCATTCCCTTAGTTATTTGGGTCTCAAAAATCTATCCAGATTGGTGCATTCTAGGAAGAATATGTCTTCTGAATCCACTATACAATAGTACAAATCGTCTCTACTAGTGGTCAAGGTGTACTTGAATCCATTGCTCATTTCATGAAATCGATTCCCTTAGTTATTTGGCTCTCAAAAATCTATCAAGATCCCCGTATGCTGGTACAGTATAATCTCGATAATCCGGACAATTAAAAACCAAACACTGGTGTCCGGATTACAGAGTCTACAATAGAAATTGAGTGTCCGGATTACAGAGTCTACAATAGAAATTGAGTGTCCGGATTACCGCGTTGTCCGTATTAGCGAGTGTCCGAATTATCGAGATTATACTGTATAACCATCCATTGAAGAAGTTCTGGACCATAGGATTGTCATGTAAGACGGTCTGAATCGATAACTCATGTCATAAAATCCATTGGTTGCCATTTAGCTCTCAAAAATCTATCAAGATCCCACATACTGGAATAGCCATCTATTGAAGAAAATGATCTCTGAACCATTGGTCAAAAGAAACTCCTCATTGTCTCCAGTGAGTGACAAAGCTAAGAGAATGGAGGTCGATAGTTACGGTTGACTTTTGAATAGCTAATCACGAAGAGGGACCAACGTTACAGAACTTTGTTATTTTCTTCGGTCAATCTTCTGACAAGAGTTGGTTTTAGTTGTACTTATTTCTATCGAGCGACTTATTTTGGTCATCACTTGAAACTATGCCACACGCTGTACACTCGTTAAAGAATGTGGAGATGTGGAGCTTGGAAACAGAGACAATTAAATACTTTCTTTGGTACTATTCAGCGCTCCGAAGTATGGACCAGATTTGCAGCCCGGCGCAGAGTTTCTGACTATGGAGTTAGTCTGACCTACCTTGCAAGTCTACGTGTTTGATCTTCAAAGCTTGCAATTGAAGCTGCTAAGTTAAATAATTACGAGTAAAACCAGTTAAGAGACCGTTGGAAACTCTCGTACAAATACAAAATTATGGATGTTTCTTGACAGAAATACCTCAGTGGAAAGGTACCTTAATGCGTACAAATTTTCACCAAATGAGTGTAATGTTCCTTGTATGAAATCTGAAACTGGACACCGCTGTTTCATGTTCGTATATGTGTTTTTTATCGTTACTACTCGTGAGTGGTAGAGTGGTCATCACTGGTTTAGAAACATGAACCTAGCGCGGTAAATCAAGAACCAGCAGTTATCACACAAACACTGAGTTGAACATGTCTCCCGAAAGGACGATGTGACGACGAGTGCCGGCAAAAAAGTTGTTCGACATGATAGTTGGACATCGAGAACTTAAAGGAAGATCGTAGCTCCGGTGAAAGTACAAAGCTGAGGAAGTCTTATCATCTGTCGTTGTGACCAACTGGAGAAAGCTTAAAAAGACACCTCAATGAAAGGTTGGGTAGTACACTGACCCCTTAGCCCTTTCACACTTCAACATTTTCGATAGAATAATTAATACATCCTAAGTAGAAAGGTAAAGGAAGATCATCATCTCTTTATCGATTGCAAAGCAGCATTCGATAGCCCGATAAGGGAAGTGATCTATCCGATCCATACCGTTCGGGGCTTCAGACAGGGCGTTCCGTAATGGCACAATCTTCAACAAGCCAAGTTCAGTTCCTTGCATCCGCCGATGACATGGACGTCATCGAACACAACAAGCGAGATGACACCACTACCTTTGCGGCAATCGAAAGAGAATCTGCCAAAATAGGTCTGGTGGTAAATGAGGGCAAGACGAAGTATATGCTGTCTGCACGCAGGGACTCGCAGCGGCTAGGGTCTCACGTCGAGGCTGACAGATATACTTTTGAAGTTGTCAAGAGAGACCCCATTCACGAGACTTTTAGCTCCGTTCGTAAACATTATTGCATTAAGACTATCGTATAGGATTATAAACTATGGGTTATAAAAGCTGTTTAATAAAGCCCAGTGAGTACCTGAGCTTTAATATGCCCACCAAATGGACGATGAGGCTTTGATGGAAAAGTGCTCGATACATTAGTCGTAGGCCTTCTGTGATAAGGGAAAAAGTGGCTCCGCTAAAAGAATCAAAGCTTTGCTAAAGGCAGTTGAGTAAGTCAACTCGAAGTAGGGTACAAAAAACCGGTTTAACCCTTGTGTGCGCACCCAAGTCTGGCCAGACCATATTGAACTTTGGGTCCACTTTTAGTAAGGTTGTAGTAAAGCTATCGGGTTCATATTTCATGATATCCTCAACTGATCCTTTCTAAGCACAAAAACCAATACATGAACAAAATTTTTACAAAAACAAGGCGAGAATCGTGCAAAACGTATTTATACCCCTTAGTTGAACCCCCCATGGTCTGGCCAGACCATGGTGTATTTTCATACAAATTTACCAGTTATTTTCAGTTTTTTTGTTATTTTCGACGTAATTATTGTCAGAGTTGTTTTTAAATATTTTTTTTCGCTTGTTCTTTATCCAGTCTCCTACGAGCATAAGGCTTCAACTAGACTTTTCCATCTGACCCGATTTGGAGCCCTTTTTCCGTGCCATTCCGTTAATTGTGACATAAGTTAGTTGGCGCAAAATTTACGTGGTCCAAGTGATTTTCATTCACTTTGGCCTTTATTTTCTTTTGGGTTAGTAAATTATAATTTTTGTTGGAAAAGAATGTGTGAACATAGTTAAAATTAATATTTATCCATTGTATTTGTGGTTATATCCGTGTTTTTGGTGTCAATTCAATTACATTTCTGAAGCGAAGGAAGTATTTGTGCTCTTGTCGTGTCTGATTTTTATCAATTGGATTGTAGTTATGTTTTCTGTGACAGAGATGGAAGGAAGCAAATGCTATTTTGAGGATAAGGTGTGCATTATTTTCGAACTTCAACGCTGGAGTTAAATCAGAGAGGACGATTTCTCTAAAAAAATTGTCTAAGCAGTAGCGAAAACCAATGCTTTGGAGCAACAGAATTAAGATATTTATTTATTTATTTATTCTGTCTAAGTCATTAATTAAATAGTTTGAATAAGCTCAACTTAAATGTTGAACACTTATCACTAAAGCATACAAATTCCACAGGCAAATAATTCTCGCAATTGGCTCATTGAATGAATACGAAGTTCTGTGGGATGATTTAATGAACCATCTGCACTTTCTAAAGTTTATGGAGGATTCGTTTGCTGCTGGAGGTAATAATAACGGTGCTGCAAATTATCTTTTGGACCCTGAACAAACCGAAGCTTCGATGCTGATGGAAAATATGATATTTCAACGTGGAGATAGCGATGACGAAGGCGATATCCGACCAGTTCAGCATGAACAATTACATGTTGAGCATATGAAACTAAGTGGCCAATAGAAGATCTTTTTTGTTATTTATAGCCTTTTCTTATTTATTCCCAGTGTTCTGTATTAATCAGCTACCTTTTCGACTTCAAAGCATAATTGCCAGAAATAATAATAGATATATCTTAAAACACGATTTGTATGTGTCCAATGTAAAATCTCAATGTGTTTGAGTCATTAGTCTGCATTATATCGTTGCAACCACTGCATTCAAGCAGTTGAAGCATATCCATAAACGACGAATTTACGTTTTTAAATTTTTTTATTTTTTTTTCCTTACTGTCGTATATTTTTAATTTCAAAATGTATTTATGGAAGTTGAAATAAGAAGTAAGCAAGCAAGAGAAATTATTGTGTTCACATTTACTATTTTTTTTACAGGCTTACACACACAAACATACACATACAAATACTCATACATACTCAGATATATATAAACTCATTAACAAAAATATAAAAAAATTATATTAACTAGCACTATCCTCGAATACCCTCTTTTTTGCACCATGGTCTGGCCAGACCATGGGGGGTTCAACTATAAGGTTTCAAGTGGGTGCGCACACAAGGGTTAAGCTTTGAACGAATTTGATCCAATATTGAAAATACTATGGAATCATATTATACATTTTTTTTATAAGGAGACTTGAATTGTTTTTCTGTATCGATTACACCAGAGAGCATCTAAAATCAAGAGTAGTATTATAGAGTAGTAAGTAGTCTTTCTGTCCTTAAAACAAAATAACAAAATCTATAAAACGTTCCTTGAAAACTTTAAAATAAATAAACCAACCTGAAATGTTAATTATGAGCGCGAAAATGAAGCTAGTAATTAAAATATCTGTGTTCTGTTTTTGCACAGGTCGAGCGCCAAAACGGCAGCGGTTGGATGAAGTACCTGAACAATGCCCCAGCGTCGGCCGCAAATCATCATTTCCCCGAGCGTGCAACGTGAATGGCGACGGATGCACGAAATTAAATGCGGCGGCAAAAGTTTTCACTTTGAAATATGCCGAAAAATTCGCATTGTTTTGGGTGGCGAGCACTGTTCCTCGTTCAGTTTATGAACGAAACAACAAAAAAAAAAATGAAAAGAAATGTACAAATAAACGGCAACACTGGTGCGTTGCTGCTTGCAAAAGTGTTGGGTAGATTTTTGTGTGAAACAATAAAATTTTGTTGCATTCAACGCCATTCGGTGAATTTGCAGTTGGCGCCGCAATAACAGCAAAAAAGACACAACGATGGCGGCGGCACAATAAAACGCGCGCAATTTTAAGTAAAATCGAAAAACAAACATAACTGGCACAATTTACAAAAGAGAAGAACAAAATATAAATGAATGGGCGAAATGGAGTGAGGAGTGGTGGGAGGCCGGACAATGGGTTTTACAGGTGGCAACAGGAGTTGAAGCGCCGAACCAGGAAGCAATAATTTCCAATAAACTTTAAAATTTTAATGTGAGGGTGGGGTGAAAGCTGAATACAAAAGAACAGAAAATTTAAAAAAAGGGAAATTAAAATTTGTACACACTGTCTGAAGCTCGGCGAAAATATTTAAATCTTACAACTAAATAGTTGATGGATTTTAACTTTTAAAAAAATTAAAAGCAACATTGAATGAAATTAAATTGGAATGCTTCTACTAAAATGTTAAAATTCATCAAATCTTAAATTCTAAGAATGCAATTATTCTAAAAATTATTATAAATTCATCAAAATTTGTTTCTATGTTAATTATGCTAAATTCACAAATGGAAGAAAAAAATTAACTAGAACTACAATTGAAATGCTTCTCGTAAAATGTTAAAATTAAAAAAATTGAAATATTAAATTCTAAGAATGCAATTATTCTAAAAATTATTATAAATTCATCAAAATTTGTTTCTATGTTAATTATGCTAGATTCACAAATGGAGGAAAACAATTTACTAGAACTACGTTTGAAATGCTTCTCATAAAATGTTAAAATTAAAAACAATTTAAATCTTAAATTCTAGGAATGCAATTAATCTAAAAATTATTATAAATTCATCAAAACTTGTTTTTATGTTAATTTTGTTAAATTCACAAATGGAAGACAAAAAATTTAAAATTACAAAAAATTAAAATCAACATTGATTGAAATTAAATTGAAATGCTGAATTGAAATGTTAAAATTAAACAAAAAAATTGAAATCTTAAATTGGAAGAATGCAATTATTCTAAAAATTATACGAAATTCATCAAAACTTGTTTTTATGTTAATTTTGTTAAATTCACAAATGGAAGACAAAAAATTTAAAATTAAAAAAAATTAAAATCAACATTGAATGAAATTAAATTGAAATGCTGAATTGAAATTTTAAAATTACAAAAAATTTAAATCTTAAATTGGGAGAATGCAATTATTCTAAAAATTATTCTAAATTTATCAAAATTTGTTTCTATGTTAATTATGCTAAATTCACAAATGGAAGAAAACAAATTAACTAGAATTAAAAAATTTTGCATACCAACATCACGTAGCCCAGTGGCGCACATATTTTATTTTATCGGTGTACAAGTAGAAAACCGCCGTTTTCCACTGGGTGGTGCCACCTTTGGAAATCGGTGAGAGAATTCCGATCAGAAACATCACATGGCAAGCTAAGATATCGGTTAACAACTCCACATCATCTCGCTTATTTATTCTTATTGTCCATTTTTTTGTTGGTGCGTGAAGATGTCGAAATTTGAACCGAATAAGCGTCATTTGCGGGAGATTTTGCTTTTCGCGTTTCATTCGAAAAAATCTGCAGCTGAAGCGCGTCGAATGATTGTAGCAACTTATAGTGAGTCGTGTATCAGTGAAAGAACGTGTCGAGAATGGTTCGTGAAATTCAAAAATGGTGATTATGACGTGAAAGACAAGGATCGGCCGGGTCCCGTGAAAAAGTTTGAAGATGCAGCTTTGGAGACTCTGTTGGATGAAGATTCTTGTCAGACGCAACAAGAACTCGCGGATTCTTTGGGTGTGACTCAGCAATCCAGCAATCTGAAGGAAAAACGGCCACAATACAAGGAAAGGCACGATAAAGTGATACTCCTACACGACAACGCCCGGCCTCATGTTTCCAAGGTCGTAAAAACTTACCTGGAAACACAGAAATGGGACATCCTACCCCACCCGCCCTACTCTCCAGACATCGCTCCTTCCGATTTTCACTTGTTTCGATCGATGACGCATGGTCTAGCTGAACAGCACTTCCAGTCTTACGAAGAGGTCAAAAATTGGCTGGATACATGGATCGCGTCCAAAGACGAACAATTTTTTCGACGCGGAATTCACATGCTGCCAGAAAGATGGGAGAAAGTTGTGGCTAGCGATGGAAAATATTTTGAATAATCAGTATGTAGCTATTTATACGCAATAAAGCCTCAAATTATGAAAAAAAACGGCGGTTTTCTACTTGTACACGCAATATTTTATTTTATTTTATTTTATTTTAATTTTATTATTATTTATTTTATTTTATTTTATTATTATTATTTATTATTTTATTTTTTTATTTTATTTTATTTT
Organism: Melieria picta; assembly: GCA_964056695.1. Classification (NCBI taxonomy): domain Eukaryota; kingdom Metazoa; phylum Arthropoda; class Insecta; order Diptera; family Ulidiidae; genus Melieria; species Melieria picta. The sequence goes on along the minus strand of OZ057400.1, from coordinate 109,476,724 downwards.
ATTTTATTTTATTTTATTTTATTTTATTTTATTTTATTTTATTTTATTTTATTTTATTTTATTTTATTATGTTTTATTTTATTTTATTTTATTTTATTTTATTTTATTTTATTTTATTTTATTTTATTTTATTTTATTTTATTTTATTTTATTTTATTTTAAATTATTTTATTTTATTTTATTTTATTTTATTTTATTTTATTTTATTTTATTTTATTTTATTTTATTTTATTTTATTTTATTTTATTTTATTATTTTATTTTTGCGTACATCTTTTGAGCCGAATACCATTCGAAACCATATTTGGTGCCAGCAATTTTTGTGTTTAGGGGTTGCGTTAGGGGTTAACCCCCAAAACCTCCTGTGCGCGCCACTGACTTAACCAATGACTTCTGCTTTGGTAGTTGAGGTCGATGGCGAAGAGGAGAGCGTCTTTTCGGTGGAAGGATCTCTTGTTATGACTAACTGGAGACGACGCTCATAAGGCAGAGGTGCCTGGAGAGTACTTTTGTGATAGGCCGTAGCCCGTTAATGGGTTAGTATGACCAGTTTTTCTTTTTGACATTTCACCTTAAAAAAAAATTTGTGACTTTTAGTGATTTTTTTCATAATGCCAGCTTTCTCATTTTTAATTGATACTCTCTTGACTGCAAAGATATTTGCTGGTCATTAAATTTTCTTGCATACTTTCTCATCTTTTTTCGTTCTCATTATTCGTCAATTTACGACTTTAATATCAAAGACACCCCATTGTGTTGATCCTTGAAGATTGATCCTTGTGTGACTTAGGTGGAAGAAGCCATTTAATGAACGAAAAAATTTTAAGACAAGTTCAAAACGTCGTTAAATTATTAGAAAGTGAGATACATTGGCATCTTGGACACATTTGCAGCTGTCACACCGAATCTCTGTACCAACCACAATACGGAAGATACTTCCTTGGTCCCCGAAGGAAATGTAGATTAGCTAGAAGCAGTCACTTGATTTGCAACAAAATCTAAAGACAAGTTTGTAACGTAATCGAAATGTAAGAAATCGAGTTACATTGGCATCTTGAACATATTTTGAGTTCGCTAGCTGAATTTCTAATGCAGCCACAATAGATACCAAAGACATCTTCCAACGTTAAACATTGTGTTGATTCTCGAAGGAAGTGCGGCTTAAGTGAAAGAAGTCACTTGAATTACGAAAAAAATTTCAAGACAAGTTCAAAAACGTAATTGAAATTCATTTTGACATTTAAGTAAATGAAACTCAATTAAAAGTGTATTTTACAATGAAGCCGTGCGGATTTGAAAATTCTTGTTGCTTGTCGTAGTTGTTGTTGTTGTTGTTGCTTCAGTGCTTTCACACAAACACACACAAAGCAGGCAGTAAGTATGCCGGAGGCTCGAGAGCGAGCATTGCAAGGAGCAGGATAACGAACGCTCAAAACCGCAACAGCTGCCACTAGGAACAGCAGCAGCAACAACAACAACAACAACAACCAACAGCAGCAGCTAATTTAGTACAGCGACTAGGGGAAAGTGCGGGCCGAGCGGTGCATGCAAACTGCTTGCGGCACAATGCAAGCACAACACTTGCTGCATACAGTGGTTGTTGTTGTTGTTGCTGTTTTTAGTTTGCAGGCAATTTGTTTTTTTAATTTTGCTTTTGTTTAATTTTTACAGCAACAACAAATGCAAAACAACACAAACAATTTTTAAAGAAGAAATACTGCACAAGTGGCAGCAAATGTGGCAGCAACACAATCGGTCTGTCGGTCGCGAGTTGGGGGTTGGGGCGTGAGCAGTGAAATATTAAATTAAAGTTTACACATTCGTAGCAAATCATTGGCCGCAAACTTCACTAAAACTCAATTTCAAGCAGCAACAAAAGCAACAACAACAAGTGCTGCTTCGCTGCCTCTCTGTCTTACTTGACGCTGCAGCAATGCGGCAGTAAAGTTCACTTTCTTGGCGCTTACTTCTCCTCTTTCATTCTTGCTGCTTGAATCCGACTTGTTGTTGTTGTTTTTGTTTGCTGCCGTTAAACTCCGCAACGACTTTTGTTGCTGTTGTTTCTTGTTTTAGTTGTTCGACTCAACGATGTCGAGAATCACTTTTAACTTCTCTTATTGTTGCTGGAGTTGTTGTTTTATTTATTTTTTATTAAATCTTATTTTATTTGTGTATTGTTACAAAATTTGGCGAAAACGAAAAATCATGTCATTTTCTGCCACATGCTACATTCTTAATGCATGCAACATGCAACGTTTTGCTGCAACGCTCAAACATGTAACATGCGGCCCGCAAACGTCTGCATGAACGGACAGACAGACAGGAAGACGAGTAAACAAGTCGACGCTGGTGTGGAAAGTGTGAGAACAACAAACAGATGAAGTGTGTTTTGTTATTGTTGTTAAGGTTGAATTTGCTTTCTTGCCAACACAGAGCGTCACAAAGGGGAAATGCTGTAAAAAAAGGTGAATGAAACCAAACCCAAAGAATCTGAAATAAAAACAATGAAATAATAAAATATAACAAATATAAGATTAAACAAATGAAGAAAATAAACAAAATAAAGAAGACCAAATAAATCAATAATGATTAAATAACTTAATAAAAAGAAAACAAATACACGAAAATATATAATAAATAAAATATAACAAAATAAAATAAAATAAAATAAAATAAAATAAATTAAATAAATAAAATAAATAAAATAAATAAAAAAATAAAATAAATAAAAGAAACAAAAGAAATAAAATAAAAATAATAAATAAAATAAAGAAAATTAATAAAATAAATAAAAAAACAAAAAAATAAAATAAAAATAATAAATAAAATAAAGAAAATTAATAAAATAAATAAAAAAACAAAAAAATAAAATAAAAATAAATAAAAGAAATAAAATAAAATAAAATAAAATAAAATAAAATAAAATAAAATAAAATAAAATAAAATAAAATAAAATCAAAGCAAATCAAATCAAATCAAATCAAATCAAATAAAATCAAATCAAATAAAACAAAATAAAATCAAATCAAATAAAATAAAATAATAAAATAAAATAAAATAAAATAAAATAAAATAAAATAAAATACAATAAAATAAAATAAAATACAATAAAATACAATAAAATACAATAAAATAAAATAAAATAAAATAAAATAAAATACAATAAAATACAATAAAATACAATAAAATAAAATAAAATAAAATAAAATAAAATAAAATAAAATAAAATAAAAAATAAAATAAAATAAAATAATAAAATAAAATAAAATAAAATAAAATAATATAATATAAAATAAAATAAAATAAAATAAAATAAAATACAATAAAATAAAATAAAATAAAATAAAATAAAATAAAATAAAATAAAATAAAATAAAATAAAATAAAATAAAATAAAATAAATTAAAATAAAATAAAATAAAATAAAATAAAATAAAATCAAAGCAAAGCAAATCAAATCAAATCAAATCAAATCAAATCAAATCAAATCAAATCAAATAAAACAAAATAAAACAAAATAAAATCAAATCAAATAAAATAAAATAATAAAATAAAATAAAATAAAGTAAAATAAAGTAAAATAAATAAAGTAAAATAAAATAAAATAAAATAAAATAAAATAAAATAAAATAAAATAAAATAAAATAAAATAAAATAAAATAAAATAAAATAAAATAAAATAAAATAAAATAAAATAAAATAAAATAAAATGAAATGAAATAAAATAAAATAGAATAGAATAAAATAATATAAAATAAAATAAAATAAAATAAAATACAAAAAATAAAATAAAATGCAAAACAATACATAAGACAAAATTATGCATTAAATGAGTTTAATAAAAAAGTAAATAAAATAAATAAATAAAATTGAATTACAGTCGTGTCTGGATATAGTGAACTAATTATTGCAAGGCCTGTTCACAGTATTGAGGTTGTTCACTATATCAAGGTCAAAATTTTTGTTCAAAAACTCGTTTTATTTACTCAAAATACACTTTTGTTTTTTGCTTGAAATTGCTTTCAAAATTTTTTTCAATATTTAGATGCTCTATGTCAAAATTTGGGTGTTCATTATATCGAGGTGTTCACTTTATAGGGTGTTCACTATACCCAGACACGACTGTATTAAAAAAACAATCTGAAAAAAATAAATGAACAAAGCAAAATTAAACAATGCCTATTTTGTTTTAATTTTTAATTAAATTTTTTTTAATTTTAAATTTTTATTATGTATTTTAAATAAATTAAATTAAAAAAAAATAAATTTAAATAAATAAATTTTAAAAACTTAAAAAAAAAATTGAAAAAATAAATGAACAAAATAAATAAAAATTTTTTTAATTCATTTTTAATTTTAAATTTAAATTTTTTTTATATTTAGATTTTTTACGAACAAATTTTTGATTGCCAAATCGATTGTCCTAAGGTCACGAAGAACCAAGAGACTGAAGCTAACAGTTGCTAAAAAAAAACAAAAACAATGGAAATTTTAACATAACAACAACAACAACAAAAGTAGAACATAAATACCAACAAAAACCAATATAACAAAAAAATCTGCCAGACAACAGCAACGCTGAGTCGGCGCACACACACACACACACACACACAAGAACTTTGCAAAACATGTGGAAGCAATAAAAACAACAACAACAACACTCAGCTACTTGCACGTCTTTTTGTCGACGTTTGCTGTTTCAACTCGTTGTTGCTGTTGTTGTTGTTGTTGTTGTGTTCGTTGCATCGTTTAATAAGGCACGAAACAAGAATCTCTGTGTCACCCCACACCACGCGCCCGGTTCCAGCTCCAACTGCGTCTCTATCGCCAACTGCAACTGCAGCTTCTCATCCGCTCTGCGATGCGACGCGCTCAACAAAAGCTCAACTTACGCGTCCGCTGAAATCGCATCGTTTGCGCTGCAGCCGCCGCAACAGAGTGAAAGCAAGGAGGCCGCCGCTGCCGCCGCCATTGGGCAAAGATGTGAGCGCGCGTAATGCAACACCAGTGCGACGCGACAATGGCGACAACGACAACGACGAAACATGCACAAAATAGTGCTGCAACAACTAGACAACATTACCAACAACAACAATAACAACAGCAAAGCGGCAGCACCAAACGCCGACACAAAAGCAACCTGCAACACAACACCGTCAGCGCAGCAACACAACTTGCCCGATGAGAAACACAAAAACAACAATAACAATAAAAAAATCAAAGAAAACCAAAACCCAACAAGCAGAAGTCGAGCAACGTGCAAAGGGTTGCGCACAGCAAAAGTGAGTTGCGGAAGGAAACTCGATACGGATACGACGTTGCGGATTTCAATTTCGTTGTTGTTGTTGTTGCTGTTGCAACCGTTGTAGCTTTTGCCACGGCTGCCAGTTATGTTGCACGCAGCAAAATATCCATTGCCGCATTAACATTAGCGACAGCGACAGTAGTGGCAACGACGGTGCCAGCAGCAAAAACGATTAGCGACAACAAAAAAACATTAACGTTGCGCACTGGCGGAACACTCAGCGCCGGCAAATGTTGCATGCAAATAGAATAATCAAGCAACAGCGGCGGCGGTGAGCACCGAGCGAACACTATCGGTCGAGTGTGGTGGCTTACAGTGGTGCCGCAGGTGCCAATGTGGCTTGAAAACCGGCATTTACAAAGTATCGGCTAAGACGCACGACAGACAGTCGAATTGTTGTGTTGGCATTTAATTATCGCTGATTGCAAGCGTCGATGGTTTTTGACTGGATTAGTGCATCGGTGAGAGGTGGGGGGAAGGTGTAATAGATTAGCGTCAAGGCAAAATTCTTTAAAATTTGGGTTCAAGCCATACTTCAGGAAATTTAGTTCCATTGATTCCAGCAAAATTAAAGTATAGCCGATATAAAAAAGATGATAGGATCTTGGGCATACGAGGGCTCTTGAAATATTGAGATTTATCTGGCTTCTTTGGATTTTCCTCAAATTTTCGAAGCGTTCAAGGGAACACGCTATGAACCATTAACCACAAGGACCTACTCGATTTTACAAAGGATATAGTCAACAAAAGGTACGTTGCTAACTACGGGAAACCTCTGGACATCGAAACCTCTTCGTCAAGGGAACGATTAAGCGGCAGGAATCCAACATAACTAGCGATTCTTTTTAATCGAAATGTACTAAGGGGCTTAGGTAGTTTCTCCCAAGCTTAAGGTGCACATATTCGAACGTCTATTAAACACCAAAAGGTACGTGGCTAACTACCGCAACCCTCTGGACATCGAAACCTCTTCGTCTAGGGAACGATTAACCAGAAGGAATCCAACATTACTAGCGATTCTATTTAATCGAAATGTAAGAGGTGTGACAATTAAGTAATGAGACTGATTTTATTGCCGCGCTTGTGGTAAACCTGCGACCTGGAAATTCCCTTCTCCGGCATCCATCCCCTCTCCATTGACATATTTACCATCGCTCTAGCTTGTTTAGTTCGCCTGCTGTGTCGTGTTTAGTACACGTGTGTTGGTGGTGCTAGTCACGAAAATGGAGAAACGAAATCAAGAGCAACGCGTAGCGATAAAATTTTGCGCCAGATTGGGCGAAACAGCTTCGGAAACGTACGCTAAAATTGTAAAAGTGCATGGTGATAGTGCTCTTAGTCGTGCCCAGGTGTTTCGATGGCATAAAGAGTTTAAGGAGGGGTGTGAAAGCGTGGAAGACGAGCGTGTCCCAGTATTCGGCCTCTAAAGGGATCGCCGTGTGGCAACAGCCGCCTTATTCGCCCGATATGTCACCCTGTGACTTTTTTTGTTCCCAAGAACAAAATTCGTGGTCAAATGAACCAATTTTGAGTCGATTACGGACATCCAGGCGGCCGTAACGAGGGTACTCGCGGACATCCCAGTCGAAGCGTTCCAGAAATGTTACGAAGCGTGGAAAACGTGCTGGAATCGTCGTATAGCTGCCCAAGGGGACTACTTTGAAGGGGATGGCAGAGTTGTAGAATAATTTTTAAATATACGGTTTTTGTGGAATCAGTCTCATTACTTAATTGTCACACCTCGTACTAAGGAGCTTAGGTAGTTTCTCCCAAACTTAAGGTGTACTTATTCGAACCTCTATTAGACAGCTCGTTGGAGTCATCACTGGAAACTGCACCATTGGATCTATGCTTATCAAATGGTGCCTCTCGGGCAGTGATGTCTACAGAAGCTGCGAAGATTAAGAAGAAGTAGAAACGTTTCAACACTTCCTGTGCCACTGTCCGGTTCTGCAGGAACGCCGACTCCGTACCCTGGAGGCAAGAATCAATAGCTCGAGCTGGTTTACCCCGGATTGTGACTGATTAGTTAGCTCCAGAACAATTTAAGAAGGGATTTATAATGGGCCAATTTTTTTTTATTAAATGAGCCAACGCGCAGGGGATAATAATAATAATTTTTAATTTAATAATAATTGACTGGCACGACAGCCCGTTTACGCGAGACTAAGGCCTAGCTTCCCGCAACCACCCGTGTTGTGCGTGTGAATTTGTACGCGGGTGGAAGGGACCTACAGTTTTATGCCGTTTCCGAACGGCAAGTTGGGAGCTCTTTCATAAGCAATTTTTACTCTCAGAGGTTTGCCATTTCCAGCTGAGAGGACAGCCACCGAAAGAGAAAACGAGTTTTCCCGTTATTTTTTTAGGTGTTATTACAGGCAGTATTTGAACCTGGGTCGCTGCCTTGGACTCGCGGTCCGCACTAACCAACTGAGCCACGGCGGCTGCCGTGCAGGGGATACCCCTATAAATGCGAGGAAGGATATATGGGTTGGCAGAAAGGAAGTTGGGTGGAGAATTTATGGACTCTTGCCTTGAACTCATCAAGATCATAAAAGCTGGGGTAAATATCTGTAGGGAGACCATTCCACAATCGCGCTGTACGGGCCAGGAACGAACTTTCTCTGTAGTGCGTAGTGCGCTGGAACATTGTTTCGGCGTGGAATGTATGAGCGCCAGTGTTGAAATAAGTTTCCCCGGGGGAATACCCGGAGTGATGGCAGCAAGCTGCGCATTTCCACTGAGCAATTACCGAAAAAATATCGGTAAAATAATACCACACATGCCACGTTTCGACGATGTTCCAAGGAGTCAATAGAGCTGGATGCCCTACTGTCCCCTATAATTTGGCCTCCAAGGAAGGCCGGAGGAAGTGCGGTCTCTGTGCCGCACACACACCCTTCCCTACCTAACCTAACGTAACCTAAGGTGTACTTAAATTATATTCTCTACTAGAAACAATGCATTGAGCTCCATTTACAAAAGACACTTGAATAGGTGATGAAAACTATGCACTTCTTCCTACTTGAACTAATACAATGAGTCACAGTTATGGCCCCGTATGGTTTCCTTCAAGCTCATTTCATCGGAATCAACTGAAGGGCTAATATAGTTTTCCCTCAAATTGCAATATGTCTACAACTTTTCTGCCCTTCTTAAACCAATGCAATGAGTCAGAGTAATTGCTTCCTCAAACCTTATTTATTTCATTGGAATTACTCAAATAATGTTATTTTCCTCAAACTGCAATGTGTCCGCAGTCTTTTTTCCCTACTTGAACTAATGCAATGAGTCAGAGTTACTGCTCCATATTGTTTCCCTCAAGCTTATTACATTGGAATCAACTCAAACGCTAATATAGTTTCGCTCAAATTTCAATGCGTATACAATTTGTCTTTCGTTCTTGAATCAATAATGAGTCATATGTATTTACAAAAGTCACCTGAAGTGGTAATGAAAACAATGCAAGCAATATATTTTCTATGTCATTGCCAAGCACTTAATGAAAACTGACTCTCTTTAGCCCGAGGTAGAGATACCCAAAGAGTCTAAACTGATAGATAACAACGGAAGTTGAGCTCTCAAGTATCGGAAGATGTAGCATTTTTTCGTGGCAGATGTGGAACAGGAAAAAACGAAGATTGGTTCGTCTCAAAAAGGAACTAAAGTGTTTCCTCTTCTCAGAGATAGAAAGGTTCCTAATTAGGGACTTCTTCTCGGAGGCTTCTAGTCCCCGCGAAAAAGCACGCATTCATCCTTAAATGCATCTAACCTATGTAAGTCACAGTTACCTGAGTCTCACTTGAAAAGAGGAACGTCTTCGCTCAGATAAACTACTGGTATCTCTTGAACTTTAACAGTGCTGTTGATTTAACCATCAAATGCATAGATCTGCTTGAAGGGGGACTAATAGATAAGTATGTATAGAGTAAGGACCCTCACCTGTATTAGATTTAAATTACTCAGAAGCTCAAATCGACACACTATTCACAGCAATTCCAGACTCAATCATCCACGGAAGTTCCGATGATAGCTGGTCATGAAGATTGTGCGATTTCATGCTTTGGGGTTTTCGGAAATCTCTAGTCTTGTGAAATTTTGGGCCTTTGTGAAATCGTTGGTCTATGCGAATAAGCCACAAACATTTCCAAAGCTTAGGGCTGAGATTCAATGCGTCATCGGTGAGAAGGAGTCACATATTTGTTCACATGTCAACGAAAATCGAAAGAGAATAAAAACTCAGAACAACGGTGTCCATTAGGATATTTTATTACGCACTTAATCAGAACATAGCCGGCCTCGATAGTCCAGCAGGGAGCACGCTGACTTCTCACACCAGAAGCCCTAGGTTCGATTCCTAGCTCGTGCTTGTAAAACAGTCGTTTTTTTTTTAACTCGAACAAATTGGGGATAACAAGGGGATGACCCCTATTAATGCGAGGCATTGTGTTGGTTCAGGAAGGTTATAAAGGTTAGGAGATAGGGTTTTGAGTGAAGTGGTTATGGACTCCTGCCTTGAACCCCTCGACATCATAAGTGCTGGGGAAAATATCTGCAGGGAGACCATTCCACAACCGAGAATTACAATGGCAAATGGCAAAACCTCCAAGTGTGAAAGAAAAAAACTGCAAACCACATTCGGATTGGCGTTAAACTGTAAGTCCGCTTGCCCCCCTTTCCCCACCCGCTTGAAATGTGCAGTGTTGCATACACATTTCAAAAACGGGTGAAATATTTGGTATCACAATGGGCCAGTGTTGCCAATTACCTGAAATGACTTACTCCTAAATCTTAAAAAAAATACTGAAAATTCCTCCCAAAAGTAAAAAAAAATCCTAAAATTTTTTTATAATTTGCATCATTTTAAAGGAATTACACTTCTCATGAAAAATAAAAAAATTTACATCTAATTTTTTTAATGCAGCCTTTTTTTATTAATCTTCAGCTTAACAACGAAAACTTAACAAAAACAAAACATATAACAAATAAATTAAACAAAAAGTGTAATTTTTGGCGGGATTTCATTGTGACAGCAATAAGTGAGAACGAGATAGAACGAGCTTACATTTTGTAAGTTTACAAATTAGGAACACAATAGGAAGCTTTGACTATTAACAAAGTTGCAAAAATATGTTTTGTTGCCAATGTTCCCAATACATCATACTTCGTCATCCAAAAATCTCCCAAAAATCCACTAAGTATCCGAAAAATTCCCTGACATAAAATATAAATCTCCCAAATTTTCTCCTAAACAATTCTTCCTCCTAAAAATTATCCTAAAAGACTAAGAATCTCCTAAATCTAGGAGGAAGTCTTCTGATCTGGCAATACTGCAATGGGTCTCACAATAGGCCTCCGAGTGTGTCTCTTACAGAGGCAGCTACCATAACCTAACCTAATGGGAACATGTAAAGATTTATTAAATCGATTGATAACTCTCTCTTTTTTCATGATTCTTTTAGATATTTTTATTTTCTTTTTCTGAGGACTTCTAAATTTGTTGCCGTAACTATGGATTATTCAACCGGGTGGCTGACATTTCTGAATTAATCCAGTGTTACCTAGTTACAACTTGGGTTTTTTATAGATTACAATGTCCACTATCAAAATACGTTTTATTTTTTAATTTAATCATTTTCATTGGGACACCCTTTATATCTTTTTTCGATTGCTTTCTGTGATACAACAATGGGCACATTTTCAACTGAAGTGTCTTAGAAACAACCTGACAGCCACTTAGCTTAACCAGAGTATAAATATTTCAAATATCCATTCACAAATTTTATTTATAATCCTAAATTAAAATCAAAGTTTGTTGCAAGTTATGCCGAATTTCTCTTAAATGCCCCAACCAACTCAGCCACATTGTTGCATCAAATCCGTTCGGCGAAATTCTTCAACTTCTAAACGCCACATGATAAGCACTGGCACTGAATGGGTTAATATGTAACGCAAATCGAGCGCTACTTCATAGCGAATCATTAACTTCGGCATTGCTAGCGCAGCCATAATCCGCGACGCTGCTGAGCGCTTTTATGTGCAACAGGAGACACCGCCGCACACCCGGCGCCCGGTTGCCGCTCAAAGCATGCCAGCTTTGGCATGTGCCGCGGATTGTGTGTGGCACTTAGTGTGCCAAGTGGACAGCGCAACGGTTCGAGGTTTGGGCTGTGGGTGTGGTTGGACGGCTGCCGTGAACTTTCATGCGTCATCGAGCACATTGTGGGCCTCGGCGGCAACTGGAACAGCGAAAACGCTGCGACCGCATACAAACTAGCAGAGCCAACAAAACTATTAGCAAATAACAACAACAACAACAACTGCCTTATTAATAAAGCATGGCCCAGCACACACTCGACACACACACACACAGCGAATGCTGAAACAGCTTTTGCTGTGGTTGTTGTTGTAGTATGTAGTGTTGTTGTCAGCGGTATTGGTGGCATCGGTGGCGCTATGATGGGCCGGCATATTTGTGAGCTGATTTTAGTGCACGCTGCAGTCATTTCGTCGACTTTTATTTGTCATTTGCGATTTTACAACTTTAGTGGCGCCTGACAAATTCCGGCCCGGCTGCCCCTCAGCTCGACGCCGGAACAGATATGCCGGCCGGTGCTGTCTCGTTTCGGCATTTTCATGGATATTCGTCGCCAAAATGGCGTTGCGTGTCTTTGGCAAATAGCATAAAAATTCAAGTATAATAAAAGCACAAAAACAAATACACTCGCACGCACACACACACTCAAACACACTCACACACACACTCAAACAGTCAAATGTGCACGAATTAACTAAATGTGGAACACAACGAAATGAAATTGAAAAAAGTTCATGCAAAAAATCATAAAAAGATTTATCGTGTTCGAAGGTCGTTGTGGGTTGGGCGGTGTGTGTGTGTGTGTGTGTGAGCCGGCGAAAGTCATATTGGAATATTGGATGGAATCAAATTAGGAAAATGTCAGAAATTTGTTAAGCCAACAACAAACAACAATAATAGTCCAAATAAAAATGGCAACGAACGAGTGAGAGACGAGAAAGGCAGCAGAATACAGTTCATGACAGTTGTTGAAGGAAAAAAAAAAGTTTACATTTGCGGAAAGATATGGTTGGCAAAATAGATATTAAAAGGCGTGAAAGTAAATAAGGAAAAAAGATAAACGAGTCACAGTTAAGAGTAAATAGGAATAGAAAAAAGTATAGAAAAGAGGGCTCGGGTAGGTCGGTAAGGTAGGCTGAGGAATGTTGTCATTTTGGCACTTCGAAACGAAAACGAAATGGATATAACTCTAGTTAACTCAATTTCCTATCACTTTTTAAGGTTAACCAAGTTTTCGTGCTATCAAAATGGCGATCGTTCGACGCTCAGATTGACTCACTTTACCACTTTAACCCATTAAAACCTGACCCCAGAAAGGCTTGTGCGATTTCCATAAAATTTTACACAATCTTATTAATTGACCTAATCAAGAAAAAAAATCAAGCAAAACATTCATATCATGTTTTTTTTTTTGTCATGTTTTTCGCAAACATTACACAAATAAACAAAATCAAACATTTGCGGAAAATAAAATGTGCCAATAAAATATCAGCTGCTTGGATTTTGACATTTTCACGCGTTGCGTTGTATGAAAATTGGCAGTGTTTAGGCCCAACGTTGCATTCGCGCAACACAAAACGTAAAGCATATTTTTTGTTTAAAAAATAAAAAAAAAAATGTTCAAAACTTATTTTTAAATAGTTTAGCATTGCAAAATGCAGCCCACTAAGGGATTTTGATAGGTTTGAAGAATAAGTATTTTTGATTGAATTTCAAAAATTCCCCAAAAAAAACCTTTGACTTTGGATCGAAAAAAACGTATGAATATTTAAATAATTTTGAAATTTGAGTATGGCAGAATCTAAAACGATCAATTCTAATCCAATTCTACCCATTTTCAAGTCTTTTGTCCTTATGAATTACTTAATATAGCGAAATTCCCAAACGTTGCGCAAACGCAACGCTCAGGGCTTAACGGGTTAAGGTATCATGGCACGTTAGAAAGGGGAATTTTTAATGATTTACAAAATTATTTATTTTTCAGCTCCTTTATTATCAATCTTTTTGAAAGCTGAAGAGCTGAAGTCGCGTAAAAAAAAAAACACATCCTCCATTACGGACACTTACCCCGGATTGGCTCGACTGATTTAAAAAAAATTTTGTTAGTTCTTTTTATTAACTTATTTTTTACAAGAATCCACTACAATATTGAAGACAAATTTTTAATTTAAAGTACTTTTTCTGGGGAAAAAGGTGAAAAATGCAGTCAATTTTTGACACTTTTTTTCAAAAAGCTCCTATCCCTTTATTTGTAGCGTTTTTTTTATTTTTCTGGTGAATTCCTGTGTCCGTAAGCTTAATAATTATGAATCTTTTTTGTTTTTTGGTTTCAGATTAGCCAATCCGGAGATTAAGTGTCCGTAATGGAGGATGTGTTTTTTTTTCTACGCGACTTCAGCTCCACCTATATAAGAGACAATATGCTAAAAAATATTTTTTTTGTATTCCTTAAACCTTCAATATATTGTAAAAAAAGATTGATAATAAAGGAGCTGAAAAATAAATAATTTTGTAAATCATTAAAACTTTCCCTTTCTAACGTGCCATGATACCTTAACTCACTAACTAAAGAGATAGAGAAACGACATTAGCAATGATTGTTGCCGATATCTCATCTCTATACATATGCATCTCTATAAATATACATATCTCTATACATTTGTCTTGGCTGACTGACTGACTGACTGATTCATCATCGCCCAACCCAAACCGCTGAAGCTACAAACATGAAATTTGATCTGTAGGTACATCTTGAAAAATGAATCTCCACTAAGATGGGATTTTTTTTAAATTCGGGGTCAAAAAGGGCAAAACATAGGTTAAGGTATTTTATGAAGAAACGCAATTTAATGGGCATTTTGATTTAAAATTTTGTGAAAACACTTGAAATAAAAAATAATTCGACACGTATTTTTTATTTTTTTGAAAATAAAAAATGTACGGGGTCAACAATGGGTTAAGGCACGAATACGGGAAGACTACGCAAAAAACCATGAACCGATGGGCTTATTGACCTCAACGTTTTTGAAAACACTTGAAATCAAAAAATTCTGGCACGTGTTTCTCAAGTGAAAATCAGAACTTAGAGGCATCAAGCAAGGGTTAAAAGTTTGTTTTAAGAAATATGAGTTTTTACGCCTTTTGACTCCAAACTTGGTGAAAGTATTTCAAATGTGGAATAATTCGATACTTGTTTTGTAGTAGAAATATTAGAAAAGAACTGAAATAATAATAACTGAATTAAAAGGAAAACGCTGGTTTTTCAAAAATTTTATGAAAACGCTTTTTAAGACATGTTTTTTGATTTTCAGTTTCGTGTTCAGCGGCCCAAAGTTGGTCTAAAAAAATTTTATTTTTAAGTGCAATTTTTCGTGTTGAGTAGTGTTATTCACAACGAACATAACTTGGATATCAAAGAAAACCGAATTACAAATTGTACAGATGTTTCATAAATCAAGTTACGAAATATATGAATATCTTAAGAAGAAACATGAAGCAATACAACACAGCCAAATTATTTGGCGGAATACACATTCGCATCGAAATAATAGCAAAAATTGTACCATAGTCATTTTCATCATTTTTCATACTTTTTTCCTTAATAAATTTTTGGCCTCAAAATATGCAAAGTTTTTAATTTTTTTTTGTTTCGAGCAATTCAAAATATTTTTGTTTTTTGCTTGTATTTCAGACTATAAATGGAACATATAAAAGAGCATATTTTGAGGCCTCTAATTTTTTAATGAAAAAGTATGAAAAGTGATGAAAATGACTATGGTACATTTTTGCTATTATTTCGATGCGAATGTGTATTCCGCCAAATAATTTGACTGTGTTGTATTGTTTGATGTGTCGGCTTTCATTATACACCTAACTCATAAATTGATTTACAAAAAATGTGTATTTTTTTACCATCAAAGAAAACACCTCAAAATTCCATATTTTCCGACTTTGAGGTCCAATTACCGCGGAATTTTAAAACTTATAAAAATAAGTTGCATCGGAAAAGAAGCCGTCCGGTGTTTTTAATGCGATAAGGTGAAAATCATGTCAATCGGTTTTTTGGTTTAGAAATTACGATCAAAAATATGGGAAAAAGTAGAGGAAAAACTGAAAAAATTACACGCTACCTATATCTCACTAACTAGAGCTGCTAGAAAAAATCTGAGGATAGATTCGAAATCAGCGCACACAAATTAGTAAGAAACAGTAGAAAAACTCCATGCAACAGAAAAAAAGTGTTTTTTTTTTGTTGTGCTGTTATTATTTTTTTTTCATTTTGAAACTTCAGGTCTGAGCATACGGAATGGTGGTTACCCCAGCTTCGAGTGAAAGCAAATAATTCTGCGAATTGACACATTTTAATTAAAATAAGTTCAAAAATCAAAAACATAAATATAGATATCGATATATCAGCGTACACACGCGTAGCTTT
Source organism: Melieria picta (assembly GCA_964056695.1). Classification (NCBI taxonomy): domain Eukaryota; kingdom Metazoa; phylum Arthropoda; class Insecta; order Diptera; family Ulidiidae; genus Melieria; species Melieria picta. Next base: position 109,460,888 of record OZ057400.1, on the reverse strand, counting down.
TCCCGTTCTGACAACAAACAACGTAAACCTCCAAGAATTGTGGGATTTCTCTGCGGTACTTTTTGACAGCGCCAAAGCATATCTTGGCGCTGATAAACGAAGAAGTGGCGCAGATAAAGTACGCACTTATCAATTGGAAAGTACGCGCACAATTTTTTCTCATCACATCTGACGACCATAAAAGAGCAGCAGTGACACTGCAAACAGCACAAATCAATCAAAACTCAAGCTTTGCTTTCACAGCGCTGCAACAACTCTGAAACACTTTCGACAGACTGCAAGAAAAATGGTCTTCAAGTATTGGCTGCTCTGTTGCATGTTGTATGTGGCTGCGGTGGCGGCACTGCCGGCCAAGGAGGCAACGGCAACAGGCTTGCGTGAAGCACGTGACGGCGGCGGCAGCGTCAGTGCAGGCGTGCAACACGATTCGCACGGCAACACGGCGCACGTTAACGTCAACAAGGAGATTTGGTCCAGCGACGATGGCAAGACGCATCTGAGCGGCTATGCGGGCGCGCAGCAGCATTTCGGCAGCAATTCCCGGCCGGAAGCGAATGCTGGCCTATCGTTTAGTCATCATTTCTGAGTGGTTTGTTTGCACACAATTTCAACTAATATGTCGACATGAATACTTTAAATGATGTAAGAGTTGGTCAAGTGAGCAATAAAAATCAAGTTTAGCAGCAAAAAGAAAATGACTTTTATTTTTTATCTCAACACTCTTCGAATCTTAAAAGGAAAAGTAAATTCTGATATTTTTTACCTTTCTTGGAGATATGTCAACAACGAAAATTTGAGGTCAATGAACTCGTCTGACGCTGTGCTGTTGGTCTGTTTGAGGTCATCGCAGGATCACCTTAGGCACTTTACTTTAGGCACTGTGTTTATGTGCCCATTCGATATTTTTCCATTCATTGTTAGACAAGAGTCGTGTCCACTGATTTGCGACCACTTTATGTCCTTCAATTATTTATCCTTTCTACTAAATTACTCCCACTTTGAACTTGTTTGAGATTGTCAATAACAGCTGTTTCCTTTAAAAACTTAGACAACTACAAACACAAAAGCCTAATGGGTTCACCCACCCACTGGCACTCAAAAGCCCAACAAGGAAAGGGTCCTCGAAAGAATAACAATGCAAACCATACAAACACACCTACGCAGCCGTCGTAAGGCCTAATAATACAAATTATTGCGTGTTTGTTTTTGTTGTTGTTGGCTTTGTTCGTGGGTGTATCTTTACTTAGAAATCCAATCAAAATCTGCGATTACTTCAAGTGTCGAAAATGGACACGAAAAATTGTAGGCCGAGTAGCCAGCAGTTTTGCATTCAAAAGTTAACTTATTGGGTGTACAACTTTGCTTCCGCCGTTTTTTTTCCAAAATTAAAAGCTTTATTGCGAAAAAGTGCTTACAGATGTATTATTCAAAGTATTGTCCGTCGCTAGCGACAACTTTCTCCCATCTTTCCGGCAATTTTCGGATCCCGGCTCGAAAAAAGGAGTCCTCTTTTGACGCTATCCATGAAGCAATCCATTTTTCCAATTCTTCGAAGGATTGAAAATGTTGATCTGCCAGGCCGTGTGCCATCGAACGGAATAGGTGGAAGTCAGAAGGGGCGACATCTGGGGAATACGGCGGGTGGGGCAAGACTTCCCATTTCAGCGTTTCCAGGTACTTTTTGACCACTTTTGCGACGTGAGGCCGAGCATTGTCGTGTTGGAGGATGACTTTGTCATGTCGCTCTTGATATTGTGGCCGCTTTTCTTTTAGCGCGCGACTAAGGCGCATCAGTTGCGTTCGGTAGCGATCTCCTGTGATGGTTTCACCCGGTTTTAAGAGCTCGTAGTAAATCACACCGAGCTGATCCCGCAAATGGCGAGAATTGGGCACATAAACGGACATTTTCGAGCGTGAATAATACGAAAACAAGACCAACTGTCACTGAAACGGCGATGACAATTCGTTAGGCACTGTCCACACTCACTTTAAAGGCATTACCATCTATGTATTTCAACCAGCCTCAGCCGGTACAGCCACCTATCGGAAAACGGCGGAAGCAAAGTTGTACACCCAATAACTGCCAATTAGTTAATTAATTCAATCTTTTTGTTTCAAAAAAGAAACAAATTTTTTAACTTATTTAATTTCGTTGTACTTCTTCATTATCAGTTTATATTTCTCTATTTTAATTTTTATTTTCACATTTTTCAATTTTAACTTTTGATTTTTATTTTCAGTTCATAAATTTAAAAAATTAATTCTAAATTTTTAATGTTTATTGTGTATTGCTTAATTTATAGTTGTAATTTAAAATCTTAGTTTTTTACTTTTATATAATTTTTATTTTAATTGTTTAAGTTGTAATTTTCAGTTTTGAAATTTTATTTTGAATTCTTACTTTTTAGTTTTTAATTTTTAAATTTAAATAATAAAATATTAAGAATTGAAAATTTAAATTAAAAAATTAAAAACTAAAATATATTTTTTTTATTATTAATTTTGATTTTAAGTTTTTAAATTTTCAATTTTAAATTTTAATTTTTAATCGAAATTATTTAAATTTAGCTTAAAATTTTTAACTTTTAATTTATAGTTTTGAATTTTCAGGTTTTGCTTTTTAGTTTGTAAAATTCAAACTTTATTTTTAATTTAATTTTTAGTATTTAATTTTAAATCCTAAATTTTCAATTTTTATTTTTTAAATCAACATTTGTATTTATGTTTAATTTTTTTATTTTACGTTTTCAATTTTAATTTTGTATTGTTAATTTTTAATGTTTAATTTTTAAATGTTAATTTTTAAATCTTAATTTTTTTATTTTAATATTTAATGTATTAGATTTAAATTTTTCTTTCTAAAGTTTTAATTTTTAATTTCTAGTTCAGTCATTTTTAAATTTGATTTTATAGGTTTAACTTGTAATTTTTAGGTTGTGATTTTTAATATGTAAAAATTAAACTTCCCATTTACTCATTTTTCAGTCTTTAATTTATATTTTCAATTGTGTATTTTTAGTAATTTATTTTTAAATTTTAGTTTTCAATTCTTAATATTATATTTTTGATTTTAAATTTCAAATTTTAAATTTTCGGATTTAAGTTTTTTATTTTAATATATTATATATATTTTTAGATTTAAGCTTTTAAGAAATTTAAATTTAAATTTCAATTTTTAATTTTTAGTTTTTAATGTTTTACTTTTATTTTATAGTTTTTAGTTTCTATTTTTTTTTTGGTTTTGATTTTAGTTTGTAAAATTTATACTTTCAATTTGTTATTTTTTGTTTTAATTTTGTATATTTTTTTAGTTTTTTAACATTTCATTTTAACTCCATAATTTTAAATTTTCAATTTTGAGATTTTTAGTTTTATATTTTATTTTTGTAATTTTTAATTTCAAAATGTTGTATTTTTTTGAATAAAATTTTAAATGTTCTTTTTTCCAACTTTGGTTTTTTAGTTTTTATTATTGTATATAATTTTTTTTAATAATTAATATTAACTTTCACTCCATAATTTTCAATTTTGAAATTTTTAGTTTTTAATTTTTAGTTTTTAATTTTACATGTTTTAGTTTTTAAATTTAAGTCCTAAACTTTTAGTTTATGATTTATAGTTTGTAATTTATAATTTTTAGTTTTTGATACTAAATATTTCTTTTTGGATTTTTAGTTTTAAATTTTACTTATTTACTTATTTTCAATTTCTAATTTTTAATTTCTAGTTTTTACTACTAGTTTTATTTTTAATGTTTGATTTCCATTTATTTCTTAATTTGTGTTTCTTAAGTTTTAATTTGTAACTATTAATTTGTATTCTGTAGTTTTTAATTCCTGGTTTTTGGTTTTAATCAAAATTAAGATTTTTTAGTTTTTAATTATTAAATTGTTAATATTTAGCTTTTAACTTTCAATTTTCTTTTTTTTAATAATTCATTCCTATTTTTAGTGTTCATTTTTTTATTTAAAATTTTAAAATTTTAATTTTATTTAATTTGTATTCTGTCATTTTTAATTCGGTTCGGTTTTGGTTTTAATCAAAATTAAGATTTTTTAGCTTTTAACTTTCAATTTGTAGTTTTTAATATTTCATTTCTATTTTTAGTATTTATTTTTTTATTTTTAGTTTTAAAGTTTTAATTTTATTGTATTTAAATTCTAAATTTTTAACTGATGACTTTTTTCTTTGAATTCTTAACTTTTAACTATTAGTTTTTGAATTTTTATCTTTATTTTGAATTTTTTATTTTCTAATGTTCAATTTTTATTTTTTAAATATCAGTTTTGAGCTGAAATTTTAAATTTGTATATTTCAATTTAAATGTTTTTTGAAACTTTATTTTATTAATTTTTTAAATTTTATTATTTTCAATTATTAATGTTTTCTAATTTATTATATTTTACGTGCTTAGTAAAGGTTTCTTAACATGTAAGTCAAAATACAAATTTATCGGGTCAGCACGTGGTCAACAATGGGACTTCATTAGTGTTATTTGTACACACATACACACATTCGAATGAACGTATCTACGTGATGACAGTTAAAACTGCCCATCACACACAAAGCAGTGAAATTTGACCCTAATTCGAAAGTGAATATATCACTTTGAGCACTCTCACCTACTGTGCTGAGTGTGCTTTCAAATATCAGTTTACAGGTTTATGTGCAATTTCCATATGTTTAGACTTTGTCAACAAACTGAAAAATATGACTAACATTCGTTCTATTAAAATTGTATCTGTGACATTATATGGCTTCATATGAATTTGAAATGAGTCACTTATAAGTTTAGCAGTAATACTCGTAATCTAATAAAGACAAAGTGAGTCAATATCTACACCGTGCGACAAAAATAAAAAAAAATTTTCACACCGGCAAAAATCCATATGGGCGTGAAACTAGAGACCAAATATAATAATACTGCGTACTCAGTTTTTTATTTCTACATGCTTTTTCCTTTTAAAAGGACTTCAAAATTTTGAAGGGGATAAAAAATAAAAAAAAATAAAAAATACTTAAAATATGGCGATATGTATATCAAATGAAAGAGGAAAGACTCAAGAATTTAAATAAAATTAATTTTTTATCTATTTGTAAAAAAAGGATATGAAAAAGGTCCTTTAAAAATTTTAATCCTTTATATCCTTGAAAATTTACATAGAATTTTCTTGAAAAGTAAGTATGTTAAAACCCCAAACTTCCTTGATCACGTGTCAAAATTTCATTATTCCCGCTTCATTGATTTTGTATCTTTTTATTATTTAAAATACTGATACTCAAATAAATTAGAATTTTTGTACTTCATTAGAATTGCAGCTTCCGCCTTTTTTTAATAACTTTCGAACCAATAAAGTTAGAGTAATGAGATTTTGACAAGTGATCAAGGAGATTTGGGGTTTTAACCTACTCACTTTTCAAGAAAATTCTATGTAAATTTTCAAGGATATAAAGGATTAAAATTTTTAAAGGACCTTTTTCATATCCTTTTTTACAAATAGATAAAAAATTAATTATATTTAAAACCTTGAGCCTTTTCTCTTTCATTTGATATACATATCGCCATATTCTAACGAGGTTAAGTATTTTTTATATTTTTTTATTTTTTATCCCCTTCAAAGTTTTGAAGTCCTTTTAATAGGACAAAGGATGTAGAAATGAAAAACTGAGTACGCAGTATTATTATATATGGTCTCTAGTTTCACGCACATATGGATTTTTCCCGGTGTGAAAAATGCTGTCGCACGGTGTTATATACCGAAAGAATATCCTAGTTACAAGTTAGCTGTCTGGTTTTCATATGTGGGACCAAACATTTTCAAACACTTTGAAAACACTAATTGATGCCATAATACTTTGATGCATTCACATTAAAAAGAAGAATGAAATAAAAGGTTTATATGGACCCAAAAGTGAACACTGAATTCTGGATTAGTGACTTAGTGTATTGGTTCACAGATCAGATCGCGATGTGTTGAAACCATAACTCAACTAGGACTGGTAAAAAATCCTAATTAGGTAGCTTTTGTGTTTTAATTTCTGAGAGTCAGACACTTAGTTTGAGATCGACGTAAAACTGAGGGTCCCCTTAATTTTTTTATGAAATCATACAGCACAAACGGGTGAAGGTCCTTCATGTATGTAACTTAGTCATCTATTCTAATCCTAGAATTTCAGATCATAGTTACTTACAGCACGAAAGGGCTAAGTTCACTCAACTCAATCGGCAACTGATGTGGATTTTCAATTCGTCAGTGTTGGTCTTTCAATCTTTGATCATCAAACCTTGCGTTCGGAATCTACATAAATCTTACAAGAAGAATTGACTGAAATCCCTCATGCTAGAGTAGGAATGTTCGAGTCATAGTTACTTACACTACGAATAAATTAAGGTCCCTCAAGTATTCCTACATACATATGTAACCTAGTCATCAATTTTAATCCCAGAAATTCGGGTCAGAGTTTACAAGACAGATTTCAGATTTCATACTAAACCAACGATTGGAACCTGTGCTGTCAGATGTTCATACATCTATAGGTAATTATTAGCCCGAAATGAGTAAAGCAAAGCTCAAGTAATTGATTACTCTGACTACTAGAAAATCCATTGAAATATGCATTACATGTGCGTCCGTCCGGTGACCGCTGCAAGTGCCGCCAAAGTGCACCGCAGCAGCGGTCAGCGTCAAGTCAAAGCATAGCGAAGTATGAATGCAAACGAAGTAAACCCTTGCCCTGCGCTCCCCTGCACCGTCAATCACGCAACGTCCACAGTCCACAGTTGAGACCGCAGCGCCCCGTCGAGAGCAGCGGGCGCTCATCGAAAGCGACCGACAGAAATCCAACACGGCCTCAGCAAAGCAGGTGCGGCCATTGCATGTTGTTTGCTATTGTTGTTGTTGTTGTTGTTGATGTTGTTGTTGTAGCTGCCACTACAAACGAAATGGCCATAAATTCACGTTAACACTGGAATTCTATCGATAATTTGCTGTTGTTGTAACATGCTATTATGTTGTAGTTGTTGTTGTTGTTGTTGTAGCTGCTAGTTGTACTTATTGTTGTTATTGGCATGTCGTTTATATTGTGCTTATTGCCATTGTTGTCCTTAGTGATGTTGTTGTTGTTGTTGTTAGTGTTGGTGTTGTTGCTGCTGCTCGACTGATTTGCCTGCCATACTGTAAGCGAGCTTTTGTTGCAACATGCGTTCGTTTCTAACATGCAATGGTTGCTGTTGTTGTTTTCGTTGTTGTTGTTGTTATTTTTGTTGTTGCTGTAAATGTTGTGCTGCTTAAATATGAAGCGGAAACGACGGGTGTGTGCGCGCGTGCGACCTCCTGCCACATTTTGTGCGTCTGCCATACAATAAACCAATGCTTCGCCGAGTGAGTGAGTGTGTGTCTGTGTGGCTTGAATGTGTGTGCTTTTCAGTGCGTTTGCTTGCAGTACTTCATTTCACTCATTAAATTTAAGCGCATTCCGCGCCTACAGCAAATGAGGTGCACCAATACATACGTACAGCTGCACTTATACATACACACACACACAACTATTGCGATTTAAACAAGTCTGTAAAGCTTGGAGCCGAGAGTTGAGAGGGTCTTTTGCTTTATAAGAGCCCCACACCATCGCATCAGAGCTGAATTCCTAATAACTGTGTTTAAGTGTGTGGCATGTTGCGCGGTTCTTAAAGTTGTTTAAGGCATCTCTCAATTATGACGTTTATTTATTCATTCTGAAGAAGCTCAGCGGTAGCTTCAATAAGACGTGTTCAATGTGCCGAAGAGAAGTGAGAACTCTATGAGGAATAATTTTATGTAAGACAGTCCTATGAAGGATAGTTCTATGGAAAAATTCTTAACTCTTTCGACCCCAAAGTTGCCTGAGAGCAACTTCACCTATTTTTCATCTTATAGCAACAGCTACGATTGATTTATTGGTTTAATTTAAGTAGGCACCAACAAATTAATATTTTTAGAAGTGAATTCAAACCAAATTCCAAAAATTTTACTGTTAGCCGGGAAAGTTTGTGTTCTAATTGAAGTCTACGCTTTTTCCCGTTATTTTTTTTAGGTGATACCTTAGCACCACAAAATCTATTCAAAGTTTGGTGAAGTTAAGATACATTTAAATTATATAGAAAACAAAAACCAACTACAGGGTAAAGGACTGTGTATCTGAATCGTATTTCAGTAAAACATGAAATAAAAGTGCTAATGTTGTACATGTGTGTTCTATCTTTGCATCTCTCTTCTCCTCTCTGGCATCTAAAAAAAAAGTAAAATAATTAAGTCAGATTGGTGATGCTAATTTTGTGAAGAATGTCACGCTGACATTTCATGTGTTCAGCTTTTAATTAAGTACGGCAAAACCAGCTACAACAACAACAACTCAAACATTTGCAAACAACAACAACAACTGACGCCAAGCAAATTCAACACGCAGTGCTTTGATGCAGTTTTGGCTACAATGAAAAATTGTTGTATGTGTTCTTGTTGTTGTGATTTTTAATGTTTTTATGATTGTTGTTGTTGAGTCAAACAAATGTGTAGAATATGTGGAATATATGCAAGAAATGAAGGCCAAAGGAAATGCGCGAGTAATGTTTGGTCGTTGAGGGGTGGCCGGCTGGACGAGAGTACACGAGAGAAAAACACGTCGACCAACGCTGACTGCGTCCACCAGCAACTGCAGACTGTTGCTGCATGTTGCAACATTGCACTGACATCAACACCCACCACCACAACCACACACAAACACACAAATATTCGGTCGCAATGTATGCTGTCTTCTTGCTATATCTGCTTCTGTTGTTGTAGCTCTTGTTTATGATGTTGTTGTTGTTGTAGCTGTTGCATATGCAAATGTTGCATGCATGCATGCAAATTAAATTAACACTTTTTAGATGTCACACGCATTGCAAAGCGCCAAGACATATCCAACTAAAAATCTGCATATGGCAACATACAAACTCACACACACACACACACACACTTGTACACAAATATATGTACATACATATGTATGTAAATATGTAACTATTAGCAAAAGAGTGCCGCAAACGTGAGCGATTTATGTCATGTTGCAGCATCGACAACAACAGGCAACAATAATAAATAATTGCAATAAGACAAACTAATTTGTGGTGTCAAAAAACACAACTAAAACGACGCCACCAAGTGTAACCAAACAAGTGAAAAACAATATTTAAAAGTCGCAATTTGATGTTGTAATCAATGAATGAACGAATGAGTGAAGCAGCAACAAAATTATGTCAACAACTTTGCACAACATTCACAAATAAATCAACTGGTTGAAAACTGGTCGTTTTACTTGCAATGTGATTAAAAAATTACAGAGCAATAGAGAGAAGGAGAAGGAGTGTTGGTACGAGTAACAAAATGCAAAATAGAGAGCGACATAAAAAGAGAAAAAGACAGGAAGAGTGGCAGCAGCAGTGCAGCAGCACAACACGTGTGTCAAATCGGTTTTGCAACAATTAAGTTGGTGTGAAATAATTTATGCTGTTTTAATGCTGTTACATAAATCAAAAATTGTCCCCTTTAGGCATGGTGACCGAAAATTTGTTGTTGTTGAATTTATGGAAAAAACCCAAAACTGTCGAGATGGAGGAAAATCAAAAGTTGATGAACTGCATTTTTCTGGACATTACAGACAAACAACTTGCGACATTTTTGTCGACATGGTTGACCTCTTTTTGTTCCTTGTTCACTGCTCACGGAAGCATTGGGCCTCCATAAGACTCTGCTCTGTGTTGGTTACGTTAATCGTTTGTGTCTTACTGCCAGGGTTGGTGATTAGCCTATCGCAGGTAATCCTAAGTGATGGGGCTGCCATCTACCGCCGCTTAGGAGCAACGCATCCGCTGTTGTGAGCTACCGCTCATAGCGCCATCTGTTGTGTAAAAGAAGTGACAGCAGAATGGTTTGAGACTTCGCTAATATCGGTTTGGTGCGCTGTTTTTTTACAGGCGTTTCGTTCCTCAATTTAAATCTCTTACCGCCGAACCATAATTTTCCTCATATTTGAAAACAGCAAATAGGCGCATGGGGCTAAATCTTAAGAATACGCAGGATGAGGGACCAATTCGTAACCTTATTAATGTCATTTTATCATTTCATCTACAGACCTGTGAACCGGTGTGTTTTGTGCTGTTAGAAGCTTACTTTTTCCTAGCCAAATGCTGTAGTTTTTGCTGCAAATTGACGTTGAATCTATCCAACAATTCTTCAGAATATGCGCCGATAATTTTGTTACCTCTTTTCAAAGTAATCCATGTATATGAATAACGTTTTAAAAAACTGGGGCCATGACCTTGTTGGGCGATAGGCCCACCTTTTTCTTCTTCGTGATAGTTTCTTGACCTCTGGAGTGATGTAATGCATCCATATTTCGTCACATAATGCAGCTAAAACTCCCTCACATTGCATTGAAACATCGCCAAACATTCCTTTGAGGTAGTCAAATGATTGTTGTCAATTGTAAGCCCATCTTGCGACTACCTTTTTCAAGCTTTCTGCTAAAATTTAAATCACTGATCCATATGATAAGCCTGGAGTCTCTTGCAATTCGCAGACGTATTGACTGTCCAATTGGATTTTGTCGACAATTTTGTTCCCTTACCTTCACTCGACATTCGTCTATTACACTGTGCGACAAAAAACCACTTTTGTCAAGACCCATCCCAAAGATTATAAAGACGTGAAACTAGAGGTCATTCATAGTAACCTGGCATACTCAGTTTTTCATTTTCTGATCCGATGTCCCTTAAAAAGGACTTTACAATTTTAAGGACATAAATATTTAAAGGACTTTATACAAATATTTGCGGTTGTGCAATGATGAAGATATGGATATCAAATGGACGAAGAAAATTGTCGCTTTTACGAGGTGTGTCAATTAAGTAATGAGACTGATTTTATTGCCGCGCTTGTGGTAAACCTGCGACCTTGAAATTACCTTCCTCTTCCCCGGCATCCTTCCCCTCTCTATTGATATATTTACCATCGCTCTAGCTTGTTTAGTTCGCCTGCTGTGCCGTGTTGAGTAGACGTGTGTTGGTGGTGCTCGTCACGAAAATGGAGAAACAAAATCAAAAGCAACGTGTCGCGATAGCGTTGCATTTTGATAACCGTGGAATCGTCCACAAAGAATTTGTTCCATCGGGGCAAACCGTAAGTTAAGTCTACTATCGCCAAGTACTCGAAAGATTGCGAAAACGAGTCAACAGGGTGCGCCCAGACATCGCTCGTAACTGAATCCTTCATCACGACAACGCGCCGTGCCACACCGCCCTCAGCGTGTCCCAGTATTTGGCCTCTAAAGGGATCGCCTTATTCTCCCGATATGTCACCCTGTGAATTTTTTTTGTTCCCTAGAACAAAATCGGTGGTCAAAGAAACCCATTTTGAGTCGGTTACGGACATCCAGGTGGCCGTGACGAGGGTACTCGCGTACATCCCAGTCAAAGCGGAAATGTTAAGAAGCATGGAAAACGCGCTGGAATCGTTGTATAGTTGCCCAAGGGGACTAATTTGAAGGGGATGGCAGAGTTGTAGAATAATTTTTAAATATACGGTTTTTATGGAATCAGTCTTATTACTTAATTGTCACACGTCGTAGACTATATTTCTTATTTTTAACTTTCAAGACGCAAATATGTCAGTAAGGTCCTTTCGAGATGTATCCTTCGATATCCTTCAACTTTTCTAACGATCGTTTTGAAAAATTATATATTTTGGATCCTGCTTTATACGCAGGAATTTTGTATGGAATACGCACTAATTTTTTGTCTACGAAATGAGATAGAAATTAGATAGGAAATTTAGTCATAACGCGACAAGTTTTTTCTTTCATTCGGTACCCATACCTTCATCATTGGATAACCGAAAATATTTTTTAAAAATCTTTGAATTGTGTATGTTTTTGAACTTTAAAGCCCTTTTAAAAGGACAACGGATTACAAAATGAAAAACTCAGTATGCCAAGTATCTATGAATGATCTCTAGTTTCACGCCTATATAATCTTTTCGATCGGCCAAAAGTACTGTCACACAGTGTTATCAGAAAATAAATTTTGTCGACAACTCTGTTCACCCAACTGGGCGACCAGAACGTTCAAGGTTACTTTTGCTGGTACGACCGCATTGAAACCAGTGAATGGATCCAATCAAAGGTAAATAAGATGAAACGTGTTCACTTCTACGTCTTTTTGGTGAGTTATTGAATAGTGATTTGATTTAATTAACGAATACAAGATATGTCACACTATTGCCCCAAGGTTTTGTTAGGTTAGGTTATGGCCTCACATAGACTCAATGGTTCATAGTTAAGATCAGGATAATAGATCTTTCAAGAGGGTTTCTTTCAAGTTGTGCAGCGAAAAGGTAAAGGCAGTAAAGGCACTGCCCAAGATTTTCACAATATTGGCAAAGGTTCTATCGTTTTTTCTCCTCAGTTGTCTCTATGAAGACAAGCAAATCTGACTTTATAAACAGATCAGGATCTTCATTAATCCTTTCGCTACAGGTTTTTACTGGGGAAAGTTAAAATTTTTAATTTTACGTTTTAGGCTTCTCTGTGGTTATATTAGCAATATTCCAAAAAACAATTTTTTAATTTTTATACTCGGACCCTGTATTTCAGAGTGTTTTTCTATGAGAGCAACCACATCGTTGTGGCTGTAATAATTACTTAAACATACAACTTTTTACGCATAACGAAAATTTGAATATTTCTTCATTTATTTCAGCCAAAATTAAAAAAAAACAAAGTATCTAAATTGAAAGAAAACGTCAAATTAAAAAGTTATCTAAACTTTTCTGCTTCTTCTTCCTTTACTATGTCAAGATATACCATTAAAAAAACGTGCACACTTCTCTTCTTTAAACTTAAATACTCAGTTTATTAATTTCGTATTTTTCCTAAAACTTCAAACTATTCCAAGGACCAACAAAAAATGTATTCTTGAAACCACAGAGGGCTCCGACGTCCACAAAGTAGCAATGTGCCATATGGCAACAAAATAGCGAAAGGGCTAAGAGAACAAATAGGTTCATTAGTGGTCGAATAAGGCTTCCATCATTACTTTCTTTGTCATCTCTACCCTTTTGCGGTCAGCTTTTGTCTGTTTGGTTGCTAAAAAGTGACACTCAAAACAAAAATCTCTTTATCTCTAATTAGATTTTACATAAAAAACAAATTTTAAGATACTTCAAAAAACAAATTGTTTTGTCAAAGTCCACTACTGGCAGACTTTGTTGACTCTTTTTCATGCAACACGTCCAATACACAAATATTTATGATCACATCGTCGACAAGCATTAACAGCCAACACTATCCAAATGTTGATGGTGCAAAAACTAAGTTGTACAACTTCATTATTGCCACATCAAAACGCGTCACATTGCAGCAATTGGTGACTGTGCAAAAAAACTCAACAAGCGACTGTCAAATATTTGCATTGATTTCGATTTATTTGCTTTGTCGGCTGGTTGGTTGGTTGGTTGGTTTGGTTGTTTGCAGCTAAAGATTGCATGTTGCACGCGTTGCTGCATCAACGCGCTGCAATGGTGCACATTGTGCGCTTTATTAAACAAACACACACACACATGCGTACATACAAACAATAAATATGCATTTTTGTGCTGAAATGTGCAAATCAAATGAAAATCACTCATACGCGCCGTTGCACGCGCCGCAGCTTTTTGTTTGCCATTTAATTTGCCATTAGTTGGCGTCAGTGCGACTCGTGGCGCGCCGGTGTGTGAGTGCGCGGCTAATGTGACAACTCATCGATCTTTCAATTGTCCGGCCATCAATCATGCAGCACGCCACAATTATGTCACACACCAACGATGGCTACGGCACTGTCCAATTAACAAATGGCTCGAACAACAGCAACAACAACAACACAGTGCGTCAACATGCAACATATTCGCACGCATGCAACAGTGCGCACTGCAGCAACATGCAGCAAGCAGCAAAGTGGAAATGGCAACGTCGCTTCAATGTTCGTTTTCTGTAATTGATTTTTTTTAATGTCTTTTTGGTTGGTTGGCTACGACGGCAACAATGGCCACGCTGAGGTGCATTGGACGAGAGAAAGAAACGCTGCGCTGTTGGTTGGTGATTTACGAATTACGTTGTTCGTCTGTTGATTTGCAGTCGATTACGACACAAAGTTGTGTTGTTTTGCTGTCGTTGCTGCTTTCTGCTTAATGTGGACCAATTAAGAAATCCAATTACCGTAGCGTTAATAATCATAATCAGACATAATCACAACAATTATAAAAACAACAACAACAAAAACCATGACGACAACAATAAAAAAGCCTAAAGTGGCATGAAAAAAGCGCAAAGATAAATGTCGAAGATGACCGAAATAATAACAGAACTGGCCATAAATATTTTTAAAAGCAAATTCAATAACAATAACAAAAATGACAACAACACCAAAGATGCTACTGACAAAAACATTGCCACAAAAGACAATCTACACAAACAGTTAATTCGTCAATATTGACGTCAATATGAAAGGCAGCTAGGTGCATGGTTAATCGTGGCTGCTCAACTGAAGGTAACAGCAACAACAATTTTAGCCAAAACAGCAACACTAACAATAGTTACAAGGATTAAACAAAAACAAAAATGATTTAATTATTTAATTAATTAAAAAGTATCGCAATAGTCACTACAAAAATTTTCATAGATATAACAATAACAACAACCCATCCCCACGGCTCAGTGATTAATTTATTTTTGAACAGATCGAATGGTTCTTTGGTTCTTTGGTCTTGAGTTAACAAAAATATTTTTAATTTGTAAAAAGATTATTTATGAGTATGTTTCCTACTCTCTAAAAGCACCCAACAACAAAGAAAATAATAATAATAATAACAACACCCAAAATAATCTAAAGGCACGGTGACAACAACAACACAGAAGAGGAAGTAAAGATGACTGATGAGAATAAATATTGAGAAATGACATTGTGAATGAAAAAAATGAATGAGAACAAATGATTAAAAGTAAAGAAAGTGTAGTGAATAGTAAGAAATTACAAAAAAATAGTATTTGAAGAGAATGAGTGAAAATGAATCATAAAAACTTTATGAGTAATGAAAAAATTGAGATGAATAATAATAAATTACAACAACATAATTGTCAATGAATGTAAATAAGTGAAAATGAGTGACGAATCAGTGATGATACAAAAGAACTAAGAATATGAATGAGTGAGAATGAAAAATATAAAATGAATGATGAGCAACGAATGACAGGAAATGACAGCAACAATATTGCCGAAGAATAAATAAGAATGAATATAAAAAAGAATGAAGAGCAATGAATGATGGGAACTCACTATCTGGAAATGACTGATAAGAAATTAATGACGAGTAACGTGTAATTAAAAATTACAGTAAAAGGTTCAAAGAATAATTAAAAATTGCAACAATGAATCGAAGAATTTGAATAGATAAGAATGAATGACGAAGAATAAATGAGCACCAATGAGTGATTGCCAGCCGCCGTGGCTCAGTTGGTTAGTGCGTTGGACCGCGAGTCGAAGGCAGCAACCTCAGATTCAAATACTGCCTGTAATAACACCTAAAAAAAATAACGGGAAAACTCGTTTTCTCTTTCGGTGGCTGTCCTCTCAGCTGGAAATGGCAAACCTCTGAGAGTAAAAATTGCTTATGAAAAAGCTCCCAACCTGAAGTTCGGAACCGGCATAAAACTGTAGGTCCCTTCCACCCGCGTACAAAGTCACACGCACAACACGGGTGGTTGCGGGAAGCTAGGCCTTAGTCTCGTGTAAGCGGGCTGTCGTGCCAGTCAATTATTATTATTAAAAAATTAATGAGTGATAAGAACTTACAACAACAATATGGTCAAAAAATTTAAATACGTGAGAATGATCGATGAAGAATGATTGAAAAAAATAAGAAACAACGAATGAATGATGGAGAATGAATAAGGAAACATAAAAACAGAACATGAATGCAGGATCATGAATGATTAAAAATAAATTATGAAGCATAAATGCTGAAGAATTAATGATGAAATACATTTCTTTTCATCATTTAACTCATCAAGAATGAATTTTGAACTATTAGTGATAGAAAACACAAAAATATTGCCGAAAGATGTTACATAGGAATCAATAATAATAATAAAAAATTAATTAAATTAATAATAATAAAAAATTAATAATAAGGAAAGAATGAATAGAAATTACAACAACAATATTCTTCAAGAATATAAATGAGTGGAAATGAATTATGAAAAATTAATGATGAGCAGTGTCTGAAAAGAAATTACAACAACAACAACATCGCCAAACAAGGTGAAACAGTGAGAATGAACGATGAAGAATGATTAAGGAAAAATAAGTGACAAAGAATAAATGATGCAGCACGAATTAGGAAACATAAATAATAGAGAATAAATGAAGGGGAATGAATGATTAGGATTTAATGATGAAAAATTAGTGATGAAGAATAAATTATGAATGATGAAGAATTTGTGATGAAGAATAAATGATGAGTTATGAAGAATGAATAATGAACAATTAGTGGTAGAAAATAAAGCAATATCGCCGAAAGATGTAAATAAGTAGGAATCAGTTATGAATAAGTTAAAATAAGTAAATGTAAAAGTAACCAACCAACCAAGATGCAAATAAGTAGGAATCAATAATAGGAAAATAATAATAAGCAAAGAATGAATAGAAATGACAACAGAAATATCCCCCAAGAATGTGAATGAGTGAGAAAAAATGATGAAAATGGAATGAATGAGCAATGAGTGATAAGAAATTACATATAATAAGTTAGTGAATATGTGAGAATGAACGATGACGAATGATTAACGAGAATTAAATGACAAAGAAAGAATGACTGAATGAAGAATGAATGAGAATGAGAATTAATTTGGAAACATAAATATGAATAAAGGAGATTGAATTATTAGAAATTAATGATGAAGCACTAATTCTTAAATAAATAATAAAGAATGAATGATAAATGATAAAGAATTCAAGAATACAAAATAAGAATTAAGTGAAGTGAAGTGAAGATTGAATGATGAACAATTAGTGATAAGAAATACAACAATATCGCCGAAAGATGTAAGTAAGTAGGAATCAATAATGAAAAATTAATAAAAAGCAAAGAATGAATAGAAATGGCAACAGCAATATCCCCCAAAGTTATAAATGAGTAAGAATGAATGATGAAAAATTCATGATAAATAATGAGTGAAAAGAAATGGCCTGTGAATGATAAGAAACAACAACAACTAGACAGCATTGTGAAAAATTGATCATGAGTCAAAATGAATGATGAACACTTAACGCAATGATAAATAAAAAATTATAAATAAAGACATTTTGAAAACATTAAAATGAGCAAGAATGAGGTATGAAAAGTATGAAGTGAAGAAAGAGCATTAGCAAGAAATGATAACAGTATAGCGAAAGAATAAATGATAGAAATGAATGCTAAGAATTATGGCAAACAAATCAAAAAGAATGATAAGAAATTGCCACAAAATTATCAAAAAGTCTGAAGAATTAGTAAGAATTAATGACAACAACAATACAACTAAGGCATGCTGAAAAATTAGAGCAACAATCGCGTCAAAAAATTAGAGCAAATAATTATAAGTAATGCTCCGAACACATAGACGACGGCAGCTACACGGCAGCGCGACCACAAGATGGCGTCGGCTTTAATGGTCGCCGTGTAGTTGGCAACGAGATTACACTGAAGGCGGCAGCAGCAGCACAGCAATCATATATTTTTTTATTCTTCTACAACAACGACCACCTAAATATCTATCAAGCAACCAGCTGCCAGTGACGCATGCAGGATTTCATTTTGGGCGGAGATCCATACCCAACTTTTGAGCCTTTTGAATTCATGTTTGCACCCATAATTAAAAAAAAAAAACAGATATTTTTTTGAAAGGAGTTTGAACACCCAATAGCACCTCACCCCTTTATTCTCTCTACTGCCAACAACAAAAATGACAAGAACAACTACCAATATAACAAAATTACTAAAAATCTACGACAACAATTACAAATGCATTGACGACAACTTGATTTGTGGTGAAAATATTGACACAACAACACGAAATAACATCAACCATTGACAATTGGTTAAACTTACAATAACTAACATCAACCAAAACCAATCAACAACAACAACAGCACTCAATGGTCAACGGTTATAATTTACAAAAATATAAAACAACAACAACAAGCAACTTTAATAGGTGTCAAAATAACAATCAATGCAATAAATGTAGTAGTTAGCAATAATAACAACAACAACAACAACAGCAATAGTGAAGACAGCAGCAATTTAAAAAAAACAACCACCAACAACAAAAAACATTTCAATGAAAATCAGCAAAATCGTAGTTGGTGAAAATTCGAATGCGAAATAAATGCGAACTACAAATGCAGCAAAAACAACAACAACAAAAACAAATACTACTGTAATGACACAGTGGAAACAGCAATAACTCAAACAATCACAACAACAATTATACACAAATTGTAACTATAGCAACAATGCACGATAAGCACATTCGAAATAACAACAAAAAACAATTGCAACAACAACAAGAATCACAGTAATAACAAGAGCAACAGCAACAACAATAACGATAACAATTTCAACAACAACAACAAGAACCAAAACAATTCCAACAACAACAATAGCGGCAACCAAAACAACAATTACAAAAACAACAATTACAACGCGAAGCCAAGTGAAAAATCAAATCAAGAACAACAACAAAAACAACTGCCACAACAACAACAGTAAAACAAATAACAGCAAATCACAAAAAGAAAATGCATAAAAATGCAGGAAAAAGTGAAATGAGCGGCAAAGTTGCACGTTGCAACATCGAAAGCGAAAGCGTATTTGCAACTTTGGCAGCGGCGACGGCGGCGGCGGCAGCGGCGGCAGCGGCTGCTGCACGCCATCAAGCGGTAATTATGCCGTGAGCGCGCGCATGCGCACACTCAGCAGCAACAACAACAGCAGCAGCAACAACACAGCCTGGCTAATAACAATAATAACCGCAATAACAACAACAACAACATCAACAACAAAGTCAGTAGGCAACTATTACAATGCAACAATGTTGCTGACGTTTGGAGCGCCGACGCTGATGGAAAGTCATTGCGGATTGAAGTGACGGTGCCGGCGAACACGGCGAGTGGTTTATCATCCGCCGCAGTGGAAGAGTGGGGGGGGGGGGGGGCAGGGCAGGGGAACGGCAACAACGTAACACACGGCAATTATCGATTGCAATCGAATGTTGCATGAATGTTGCTTATTGCTGCGAAAGCACAATGTGCCAACAAGGCGCGGGGTGGGCGGCAATGAAACGATGGCAGCGTTGAGCTGACAGAAATTATAGCAAAAATTTCCAAGCGAATCGATCAACAATCACAAGGAACGTCAAAGCGACGTGTTATGAAATAATGCGCACCCAGACAGACAGACATAATCGGACAGACGGCCGAACGGCTGCACTGAGTGAAGGCAGTTACAAAACCAAAACGCTCGCGCCACCACAAGTAGAAAAGTGTTGGAAAATCATATTACAAAAAAAATGAAAAGTGGAAAAATGGCAAAATTGCCAACTTCAGGAAAAGAGAAAATATAAAAAAACAAAAACAACAAGCAACAACAACAATGGCCAATGCAAAAAAGTGCAAAAACTCGTTTTGTTGCACCATAAAAAGTGTGATGTGGGTAATATTGATTGCTAAAGCAACAACAACAACAACAAAAACAATTTAACTACATCGCCAACAACAACAACAATCGGTAATTTGGTATAAATTAAACATTGGTCTACGCTATGCGCTGGCAAAAAGGCGCTGGCCGCTGCCTTCAACATCCATCAACATTGTGGCACATTCGCGTGTGGCGTGTGGCATGTGGCGTGTGCGGCCTTTGGGCGGCGGCCGCAACGTCAACGCGGCTATGACACTGCACGCACTGCCGTTTCGAACCCGCTGATTGCATTCGCATTGATGAGCCAACGGTGTGTGTGTGTGTGTGTGTGTGTGTGTGTGTGTGCCTTGGCAGCGCCTTGTCTACCTTTGAATGGGGTCACATGAAAAATGCAAAAGTCTGCTTTGCCACATTGTACGGCAGCCAATCTATCAGGACTATTATTAAAATGCCATAAAGGCCACAGTTAGCGATTTTGGAAATTTTTAAAACAATGCAAATCAGATTACGTGGATTTTGATATTTAAAAATGTCTTGATTCAACTTTGAAAATGAAAAGTCTTGCTTGATATTTCGAATTTAGCAGAAAAATTATTTTTTACCTCTGCATTATTAAATCGATTTTTGAGATGGACAAGGAACAAGGCTCCATAGATATGGAGTCCTTTCCGAGTCAAAGCAAGGCATATACCTAAAAAATGAATTACACTTGTTCATCAATCCATTCACTAATCAAACAACTATGTTAATGAATTTATTAGTTGACTTTATCAATCAAACTGCTCATCAGTTGAGTTCATAAAATGACTCGTTTTTCAATCGACTTTGTGAATTAAATCGCTTATCAATCGACTTGACAACCAATCGATAATCACTTCCCTCATCTATTTATTCGAATCATCAATCAATTTAAAATTATTCAAATCAATCGCTCATACAATCTCATCAATCGATTTTATGACATGAATGGTTTCTTACTCGAACCGAATATTACTTGACCTCATAAACCGATTCGCTCATCAGTCGACTATTTCAACATTTGATATGCTTATCAATAGATCCGATCATTAGTTGACATGTTGACATCAATCAACATCATCGATATACCCGCTCATCAACCAACCTGTTCATCAATCGTCTACATCAGGTAATCCTCTCATCTACCAACTCGTTCATCAATCGAATTCATCAATTAATCCGTTCATCAGATGATCGATTGTACATCACCTTTATCAATCAATCCACTCACATATGCGTTCATCAATTGACTTCATCAACCGAATTCATCAATTAGTCCCTTCATCAGCTGATCGATTAATCAATCACCTTTTTTAAATCAATTCACTCACATATTCGCTCATCAATTGACTTCATGAATCGAATTCATCAATTAGTCCCTTCATCAGCTGATTGATTGTACATCATCTTTATCAATCAATCCACTCACATATTCGTTCATCAATTGACTTGATCAATCGAATTCATCAATTAGTCCCTTCATCAGCTGATCGATTAATCAATCACCTTTTTTCAATCAATCCACTCACATATACGTTCATCAATTGACTTCATCAATCGAATTCATCAACTAATCCGTTCATCAGCTGATCGATTAATCAATCACCTTTTTTCAATCAATCCACTCACATATTCGTTCATCAATTGACTTCATGAATCGAATTCATCAACTAATCCGTTCATCAGCTGATCGATTAATCAATCACATTTATCAATCAATCCACTCACATAGTCGTTCATCAATTGACTTCATCAACCGAATTCATCAACTAATCCGTTCATCAGCTGATCGATTAATCAATCACCTTTTTTCAATCAATCCACTCACATATTCGCTCATCAATTGACTTCATCAATCGAATTTATCAATTAATCCGTTCATCAGCTGATTGATTGATCAATCACATTTATCAATCAATCCACTCACATAGTCGTTCATCAATTGACTTCATCAATCGAATTGATCACCAAATCCGTTCATCAGCTCATCGATTAATCAATCACATTTATCAATCAATCCACTCACATCAATCGAATTCATCAATTAATCCGTTCATCAGGTGATCGATTGATCAATCACATTTATCAATCAATGCACACACATCAATCGAATTCATCAATTAGTCCCTTCATCAGCCGATCGATTGATCAATCACCTTTATCAATCAATTCAATCACAGATTCGTACATCAATCGACTTCATCAAGGAATCCGCTTTTAAAGTAACCTGATTATCGATTGACTTCTCAAATTAGTCGGTTATAATTCAATCTGCTGACTTTATTAATCGAACCACTCATCAATCGACCTGTTCATTAAATGGCTTCATCAATCGACCAGCTCATCAATCGATCAGCTCATTGATCGACTATGTCATTGTTTAATCTGTTCATCAACCATCAAAGCAATCGCTTATTATATAATTTGATCAATCCAGTGCATCATTTGACCTAATAATAAATATATCATATGACATTACTCATCTAGTACTTTATTTCATCACATGACTCGTTTATCACTTCATCCGATTATTTCTTAACTTTATCAATGGACCCACTAATCAAATCGATCCTAAATCGACTACCTCATCAACCGATTTGCGCATCAGTCTAAACGGGTCGGTTGAGCATCAATCAACTTCATCAAACGACCCACTCATCAACCGATCTGTTATTCAATCGGCTTCGTCAATCAATCCACTTGTTAAACGACCTACTCATCAGTTGATATGATCTATAAATCCACTGCATCAATCAACTCAATCTGTCGTCACGTTTATCCAACCACCCGTTCATCAAACGACTTCATCAATCAATCCGTTCATCAATCGATTACATTTCAGTATTTGTTTATGACACGATCTGAATACTACTCGACCCACTCATCAAACGACTTCATCAATCAACGCGCTTTTTTCATTACAGGACTTTTTTATGACAGGATCCGAATACTACTCGGCTCACTCATCAATCAACTTCATCAATCAGCGCGCTTTTTCATTACAGGATTTGTTTATAACACGATTCGAATATCACTTAACTCACTCATCAAACGACTTCATCTATCAGCCCGCTCTTTATTACAGGATTTCATTACATTACAGGATTTGTTTATAACACGACCCACTTGCCCCACTCATCAAACGACTTTATCAATCGACCAGCTCATCAGTAGACTCTTCCATTAATTGCCCTGTAAACTGACCCGCTTATCAATTGAGTCTCAATTCAATCAATTGTTCTTTTTAACAACTGACCCGCTCATCTTTCGGCCTGTTAATCGACTGCATTAATCAATCCGCTCATCAACCCAACACTTTAACAGTATTCAGTCAGTAAAATTCAGTTAATAAAAATGAGTGAAATGAAATAATGAACAAACAATCCAACGGCACCTGTTTCATATCACTGCTCCTAAGCGCCCATTTCCTTTAGAAATAATGGCAGATTACTGCTCGCGAAAAGTGTCTCTTTACTAAGAATATATATCTTTGTTTAATTGATCATTTGGTGAACAAAAATTTAGCGCTCAAAAACCTTAATTTACATCAAAAATATTTTTGATTGATGCTATTTAAATTATTTCATTTATTTTTCAAACATTGTACTTACCACTGATGATCTCAAAACTGCAAAAAAGATGGAAAAGAAAAAGAATTATTAGTACAAAATGTGGCATTAAGTTATTGACTACAAAAGGAGATTATAAAAAACATTTTAGAAAACTATATTTTTTTTATTAGAAACATCAAAAGATATTGTTTAATATAGTTGTAAAACACATCAATATGTAGGGACACACATAAAAATATATTTAAAAAAATAAAAAAACGTTATATGTATAATAATAATGTATGAAATAAAAATGTATATAAAAAAAATTATTTTTATTTATTATTTTATAAT
This sequence comes from Melieria picta, assembly GCA_964056695.1. Taxonomy (NCBI): domain Eukaryota; kingdom Metazoa; phylum Arthropoda; class Insecta; order Diptera; family Ulidiidae; genus Melieria; species Melieria picta. The sequence goes on along the minus strand of OZ057400.1, from coordinate 109,437,181 downwards.
TTGTACATAAAAATGTAAAAATATATTTTAAAAAATTTAAAGAAATGTATATAATAATAATGTATAAAATAAAATAGTATATACAAAAATTTAAAATTAAAAAAATATTTTTCATAATTTTATACAAATTTTACCCAACAATTGTTAGAAAACCTCAAATAGATTTTATATGCTTTTTATTGAGTATGAAATAAAAATGTATATCATTTATAATTTATTATTTTATAATTTGTACATAAGAATATAAAAATATATTTAAAAAAATACAAAAAATGTATATAATAATAATAATGTATAAAATAAAAAGTATATACAAAAATTTAAAATTAAAAAAAGTATCTTTCATAATTTTATACAAATTTTACTATTAGAAAACCTCAAATAGATTTTATATATTTTTTCTGAAGTTTTTTCTACTTGACATAAAACCAAACATCGATCTCTCCACTCTTCTGAAAACGCAGGTTCTACATGTCGTTCCACTATTCTAAGGAAACCACTGCGACTAATCCAAATTATTTTCACACAAATTTGTATTTATTGAGAAAGAAATGCAAATGTCAGCACATTCCGAAACACCCATAGTAATCTTTGTTATTTATAAAAAAAATCTATAAAAAAAAATTGGCACAAAAACCGAGACGACTTGATTGAATCAATAAATCGCAAGTAAGATGAAACATTTAGCAACGTTTTGCTAAATGCCCAACAGATTTCGCTTTCATGTGTTGTCATGCAACCGGCCAATACTGTCATTTAACTTCAGATAGCAGCAGCAAGCAAAAAAAATATACACACACACATGCACATAAAAACACATTTGCAGCACACATCACGTGCCGCAATTTGGGTTGCGTCTGTGTCGGCTGGTTTTTGCTTTAGTCGGCGTCTGGACGTTAATTGCGCGAATTCGCCAGCTAATTAAGACTGTTGGCATATTATTGCCAAGTTTTTTTGCAATTGCAATTTTTTTGTTGGCCAATTTTAGTTCAATATCCGGTTGGTGGTCATTTGTCTTGGACGATTCGCTGTTGTGTTGCTATCAACGTTTCGCTGCGTTGAACGGTGAGGTGAGTATCTTTGAGTTTGATGTGGGGTCTACAGTGACCAGAGGGACTTGTTTGAAATAGATAGACAAAATAATATATTTCTAAAATTTATTAGGCTCAATAGAAGAATCAATTTGTTGGGCCTGCCTGCCCGTTAATTTTTTAGCTTATTAAAAGTGCTAAATGAAATCGTTGAAGGTGAAATCAACTAGAACTGGAAATAAAGGTCATCTATCTATTTTTATAAAGTGTTGCTTTATAAAAGAATTTCACGATATACAATAAAAACCAGATTCACTGCCAGTTAAGACATATTTGAAACAGAAATTGGGGTATCACGTTCCTTCAATCCTTCAGGTGTATTTAGTATTCTTTGCCTTAACAAGGATGTGTTCTATAGCATTCTAGTCCATGTTAGGCCAAGAAGAAAGCTCTGGTTGTAAATTAGATTGTTTTAACTATAACAATTTTAAGACCTCAATTGTGAACCTCAAAAACTGAATTCAGACTCTAGAAGCCAATTCAATTCATGAGTGTGAAGTATGGATGTCCATTTCCCAATTCTACCAGACATCCTTTTCCAACACCTTTCTGCTCCTTGGATTTCAGAAATACATTTCTCACCTTTACTGGGTACTTACATCTAAGCTACAATGTTCATTCCTGTTGATATATTTACGTTCATTTTCCACTATTACCTGGTTCATGCTCCTGAGATCCTTTTATATGGTCTCTGCATGTAAGCCATGGCCTTTTCTTTTGGTATTAAAATCTTACTCATGGAAGCTCTTGTTCTTTTTCCCCGCTTCTTCTTTCCGCTCCCACCAAGTACAAATATTTATATGGACTCATACTAATACTGGATCCTTCCACTTGAAACATTATTGTCCTTTTTGTGCTTCTAACAATACTTTCTGTGCCTCTACCGGCTCTGCAGAAATCCCCATTCCATACCGTCTGATCAAAATTCCTGACTTACTTGGTTAACACAACGAAAGCTGAAATGTTGGATTTTCTTACCTCATTAAAAGATCGAACTGAAGAAGAAGTGGTTCACAAGAACTGATTTACAATGGTTCAATTTGACTTCTGAGCTCAAGTGTGGCCTTGCTCTACACACACTCTTCCCTACCTAACCTAACCTTACTACCCTCTTTTACCTGTTCCTCTCATATAGGACACAGATGCACTTTTTCCGCTTAAAACTGGTCCTTCATCTATATAAATTACTTTCCCAGTTTCTATCTGGTCTTTTAATCTTTTTAGATACATTATTTTTCTTCTTTTCCGCATTTACTTGATCCTTGTACTTAGGTTAGGTTAGGTTATGGTAGCTGCCTCTGTAAGAGACACACTCGGAGGCCTATTGTGAGACCCATTGTGATACCACATATTTCAACCATTTTTGAAATGTGCATGAAACACTGTTTTTTCCAACATATGTTGAACACATTTCAAGCGGATTGGGAAAAGAGCGGAGAGGACCTAGAATTTAACGCCGAATCCGAACGGCGGTTGGGAGTATTTCTTTCACACTTGTGCGATTCTTGTAATTCTCATCTGCTTCATGTGGATAGCGATAGAAGTAGATGAGCGTTTAACCAGCCCGAGCTAGGAATCGAACCTATGGCCTCGGTATGAGAAGCCAGCGCGCCACCTGTTGGACTATCAAGGCCGATTTGTTCTGGATCCTACTATTTAAGATATGGACGTTCTTTTCGCATTTCAACCTCTACTTTGAACAAGACATGAATGGCCTTTAAAAACAATGAACCTGTTACGTCTACTTCGGGTATTGACATCCTTTATCAGCTTCTACAGGATGCTTTCACTTCAGACATGAACGTCCTTCTCCACTTCCACTGGGGTCTTTCACTTGAAATATGAACTATGTATGTTTTACTGGAAATATGTATGTTTGTATGACATTTCGTTCTTTTCGGAGGTGCGACCTGTTACTTTCATTCAAGATGTGAACATATCTTCTTATTCTTGCCTGCCCCTTACCTCTAAAATTCCCACTTTTCCCTATTCTTTCCGGTATCTACATCGTTATTATGGGCGTTCGTGTTCTTCTTGCCGTTTCTACCTGGTCAGTCTACTTGAGATATGGACGCCTTAGTCCCGCTCTTACAAGATCCTAACACTTGTAATGTGAAAGAACTTTCCCCGATTCTATGTTACCACTTAAGATATGGACGTTGATTTCACACTTACTGCTGTACATCACATGAAATATGGACGTCATTTCATTGCATCTAACTGACCACGTTACACTTGAGATACGTACGTACGTACGCACGTATTTTTGTATCCGAGATATGAACCTCTTTTCTATCTGAGATATAAACATCTTTGTTTCCCTTCTACAGGATTATTTCACCTTTGATATGGAAGTAAAGTAACCTCTTTTCTATCTCAAATATGAACGTCTTTGTCTCCCTTCTACAGAATTGTTTCACCTTTGATATGGAAGTAATTTAATTACTTCTACCTGGCCGAGATATGAACATCTTTTCTATCTCAAATATGAACGTTGTTGTCTCCCTTCTACAGGATTATTTCACCTTTAATATGGAAGTAATTTCAGTACTTCTACCTGATCATTCTAACCGAGACGTGAACGTATTTTCTTCCTGAGATAGGAGTATCGTTTTCTCGCTTTTACAGGATTCTTTCACTTAATATGTGAACATAGATTTTTAGTTCTATCGGACCCTTTGACTGGAATTATGTATGTACGCCTATTTATTTTATTCGAACTTTCATTTTTTTGGGATTGGGTAAGAGTGAGTTGAGAACCACCTTAGGGCTCGTCACAGGGTTTTTTTCCATTTTACGAGTACCTCACGAGGATTGGAGTAAAAAAAATGGGTTTTATGTGACATGTGCCTTGAGGAGGGCGAAATCTCGGTGCACTTTATGTGTGCTCAGTTTTCGGGCGACTCTGGCATATGTGCCTAGGCAACATAATCCTCCTCGAAGACGAGCTTAATATGGCAGGTACTTTGTATAACCCTCTTCAGCCCTCATTGCCGGAAAGTGAAGGTAAATACGAAGTAGCTTTGGACCAAGAGTTTAGTTAGAAAAAATTAAAAAAATATATTAATTAAAAACCAAAGTATATATTTATATATGTCATTATAAAAGGAATTTCACAGGCTACAATGCGGCAACAAACTTATTGTATCTTAATACTGGATTTTTTTGAAGAAAAATCCGTTTTTAAAAATTTGTAAAAAAAAATATTTTTCGATTAAAACTTCTTATTAGTACATATTATGTACATCATTAGAAAAGTATGAAAAAGACCTTTCGTTTGATATCCATACTATGTAAATCGATTGAGAATTGACTGAGTTATTTTGATACCAACTTTGAACTTTGACCCCAAGCCACGTCTTTTGTGGACGTTTCCCAGGTAAAATTTGTAGTTTTCTAGATTTAGAAGGCAAACCCTTATGTAAGAGCATATTTATTTATTTTTTTTCACGAGGGCTCGCTATACTGCATTTATGCCAAACTTTTTCCCCAACTAACATTTGTGTTATAAACCTCTCTAAAACCTCTAAAAAAAAGAATTCTATGTTTTTGATCTTCAAAAACAATTCAAAGCCACCAGAAGTTGGTTTAAAAAATGATTCAAATAAGTCGGCAAGGACCCACTACAACCTTTTTTCTTGTTTTTGCGCTATTTTCACGGCACATATGTATGTATGTACATATTACAGTGGACGTCCAGTATGACGAACTTTCCATTTAACGAATTTTCGATTTAACGTACGGTCAAATTTTTTCCATTGATTGTATTACGAACGAAAGTGAAATTTTCTATTCGATATAACGAATATTTATGTTGTTTTTCACTCTTAGAATTGTTTTTATTTAAGCATTCACACTCTTTAAAATAACAATGAATTTTTGGTTTCGTCAAGAGAACGGTACCTCAATTGTTTTTGTTTTTGTTACGTTAAAATTTGCAAATTTACGTCAAGTTACCAACATTTTTAAATTCTGTTTGTATGCATTGCTGATCATTTTCACAGGATTTGTTTTGCGTTCGGTCGGCTTTTTTCTTTTAAAAATTAAAATTTCAATAATCAATCAAGAGAATTGCCATACAGAAAAGTTTACATGCGGTAAAGAGGCAATCGCGACAACTTTTTCACTGTACACACATAGCCATATTTGTATTTTGAAAATGCTGGAATAAAACAAGATATATTTTTTTTTAACTGAATATGTGAGACTTATTTTTTAAGAAGGATGGTTTAAAACAAAAAACAATTTCGATCGATTTAACGAATTTTTCGATTTAACAAATTGGGGGTACAACATAAGATTCGTTATATTGGACGTCCACTGTATATAATACATATCTATGTATGCAGCAGCCAATCGATATTGCGACAAATAGCTTCAAGAAATGTGGAAAAATTAACGTGAAATTAAAGACAGACGAACGGCAGCTGCCGCTGTGGCGAAAGACAGCGCCCCCACTTGGCAGCCGCCTGCACTGAGTCGCAGACATACACACACACACAAACATACACACACACGCGCAAATTTACTGCGAATTTGCAAACGTTTGTAGATATGTGTGTGTGTGTTTGACTATCATGCAAACGATGCAACGATTAGCCATAAACACACAACATTTGAGTGTATGAGTGTATGTGAATGTCTGCATATATAAATATATATATGTATGTGTGTGTATGTCGTTTGCTTTAATTTATCAACACTTCGAATGGCTTTAATTAGCGCAGCACTGAGGCGTATAATTATTTAAATTAATTCAATTCCATTACATGCGCATAGTCGGCCGCTTAGTCGCTTCGTCGGCTTGCCGTTGCCCTAATGGCTTTGGCGCTCGCCGCCGCCGGCAGCAGCCAGCTGCTGGCCGCCACGCGACGAAACGCTGCCACAAACGTGCGACGTCAGTGCGCATCAATTCAATTTGATTGGATTGGCAAACGATTAAGTAGTTAACGTATAAAATAGTGATGGCAGTTGTTCTTGTTTCAACTATTGTTGCTGCAGCCATTTAAACACACACATACACACACACACACACACACAAAGGCACCATTGTGGGCACCTAATTAACAAATGCACATCAAATTTGTGCTCGCATGTGCGGACGTTTGTGGGTTAATTTAAGCATAAAGATAAATACAAACAAATAAAAACAATTACAACAACAACAAAATCGCAGACAACAAAAATACTGCAAGAAAAAGAATGTAAAAATCAACAAGCAGGAAGTAATTTTACTGTCTTTTCACATTTCTTTCTCACTCTCTGTGCATATCTTTTCATCTCTCTCTTTAGTGCTCCTACTATGCCTCTTTCCCCCCACATAAATAGTTTTTCTATCTCTTTTGCCATGACAACCCAACCGCTGCGTTCGCTTTGTTTGTTTCCGCTGTTTCGTTTGCCTGCGGCCGCTTCCAATTATCTTCTTCGTCGACGCCATCATTATCCGCACTGCAGTAATTACGCATAATTTTCACTTATCGAACACACTTTTCCTCGCAGCAACAAAACGACTGCCTCTGCGTCCGCATCTGCCGCACGCAGCACAATGCTGCATTTTGTTTAAAAATAATGCGCCAGCAATAAAATTAATGTTAAGCGCATTAGTTGTTATTGCTGCTGTTGCTGTTGTCTTTATTGTTGTTATTATTAATGTTGTTGTTGTAGTTTATATATATAGTACCTATATATATTTTTTTATATGACACTGCAGTTTGTTGCCATTTAATGGTCAGGCGGCAACGAGGTGAAACGGTAATTACACCAAAACGAAAAAGTACACACACACACACAATTAAATAATTTTTTTGTGTTTGTTTGTAGTTGTTGGCAGTAGAAATGGCAACAAGTAAGAGAGTGAGAGTGTTTCAGTCGATACTAAACGACTTATTTTTACTCTACTTGTATATTGTTTATAACACCGTGCGACAGCATTTTTCACACCGAGAAAAATCCATATGTGCGTGAAACTAGAGACCAAATATAGTAATACTGCGTACTCAGTTTTTCAGTTCTACATCCTTTGTCCTTTTAAAAGGACTTCAAAATTTTGAAGGGGATAAAAAAAAATATATAAAAAATTTTTAACCTTGTTAGAATATGGCGATATGTATATCAAATGAAAGAGGAAAGGCTCAAGATTTTAAATAAAATTAATTTTTTATCTATTTGTATGAAACGGATATAAAAAAGGTCCTTTGAAAATTTTAATCCTCTATATCCTTGAAAGTTTACATCGAATTTTCTTGAAAAGTAAGTATGTTAAAACCCCAAATCTCCCTAATCACGTGTCAATGTAAATTTTCAAGGATATAAAGGACTACAATTTTCAAAGGACCTTTTTCATATACTTTTTTTACAAATAGATAAAAAATTAATTTTATTTAAATTCCTGAGCCTTTCCTCTTTCATTTGATATGCATATTGCCATCTTCTAATAAGGTTAAGTATTTTTTATATTTTTTTTATTTTGTATCCCCTTCAAAATTTTGAAGTCCTGTTAAAAGGACAAAGGATGTAGAAATAAAAAACTGAGTACGCAGTATTACTATGTTTGGTCTCTAGTTTCACGCCCATATGGGTTTTTTCTGGTGTGAACAATTTTTTTAATTTTTGTCGCACGGTGTAATATTTGTACAAATCTAACCCATTCAGGATTAAAGTGACTTGTACCTCACAAATCTAATAGACATCATTTTGTAATCCTAAATCAATTTAAATAATCCTACATCAATTTAAAGGCTTCAGTCTTAAATGGGTTAAATAAAAACATTTCATTAACAAATAAAATTTGGAAAACTCAGAAAACACGCAAAGAAGAAAAATGGATTTTATGTGTGAAGAAACCAAGAAAGCGAATTTACGAAATGTCCATTCTTCGAGCACTAAGGTTCCCCGTTAAAGAAAAAAGAAAACAGCATTATGAACCACATAAATTTGTAACTATTTCGATTCAGTGATTCATGATTATTTCAATCCACTGCACAGGTTTGGTTCGGTTCATAAACTGATTCAAACTCTCTTTTCTACCATTTTCATTGGTTTGGTTTTGGTTTGGATCATTGGTTTGGTTCATGAACCGGTTCGAACTCTCTTTTGTACCATTTTTAAACCATTCATTTAATTAACGAATCGGTTTGTACTCTCTTTGGAACCATTTTCAAACCATTAATTTGATTTACGAATCGTTTCGAACTCTCTTTTTTACCATTTTCAAACCATTAATTTGATTTACGAATCGGTTCGAACTCTCTTTTTACCATTTTCAAACCATTGATTTGGTTCCCGAAACGGTTCGAATTCTCTTTTCAACCATTTTTAAACCACTGGTTTGGTTAACGAACTGATTTGATCTCTCTTTTGTACCATTTTCGAACAATTGGTTTGATTAACGAATCGGTTCGAACTGTTTTTTGAACCATTTTTAAACCATTTGTTTGGTTCCCAAAGGCAGTGTTGCCGCTGAAAAATTTTAAAAAGTCGCAAAAAAGGGTCACAGCCGAAAAAAAAGTGTCAAGTGATCCAATTTGTTTATACAATATATATACTTTTTTTATTTTACCTTTCGAAACTCATTATTTTTAATAAATTTCTAAAGGAGATAATTTTCTGTGAAAAAAAACTGTTTCCCCTTTAAATTAATTGATGAGGGATGTATTAAAAAGTCCCAATATGCATGTTTTGTATTTATTATGAAAACATTTGCATTTCAAAGCATATGCGTGATACTTATTTTTCCATTTACTTATCCATTGGGAGCCATCAAAATCTATTTAGCACAAATAACTTAGGCAATGCCACAAAAAACCGCGTTAATTCCGATTAATTTTGTACATTTTTGGGGGAAAATTTTGACATAAAAAAGGGTTGCAAGTAGTTTAAACGTTGCCAAAGATGTAATTTTTAAGTACTTAAGTGTTGCCTTTGAAAAGTGAATACTAAAAGGAAGGCATATTTTGAGTATTTTTAAACACGCAAAAATTAAAAAAATTAACTTTACGAAACAACTTTCAAATGTAGTTACATATAAACTTTTTGATAAAAACGGGGCAAAAGTCGCATGATTTTGAAGAAAAGTGTCAAAATAAGCCTAGTTTTAAAAAGTCGGTGTCAGGTGGCATCGGTCTCCAAAAAGGGTCAATTTGACACTTTAGTCGCACAACGGCAACATTGCCCAAAGGGGTTCGAATTTTCTTTTGAATAATTTGTAAACCATTTGTTTAGTTCATGAACCGGTTCGAACTCTCTTTTGAACCATTTTTAAACCATTGGTTTAGTTCATGAACCGGTTCGAACTCAATATTGAACCAATGCTGCGGTACAAAAAAAAAATTTCGACATATATTTTTTTTAACTATTTTCATGAAAAAAAGAACATTATTTTCTCCAAATTTTCTGAATCGCTTTTGAAAAAAATTGTATAATGGTTCTGTTTTGGTTCGGTTTTTGGTACAAAAATTTGAATTTTTTGGTTCTATCGAAAGGGTCAAAACTCCGAATGGTTCGTTTCAAAACCGGTTCAGAACCAGTTCAAGTACTGACTAATAGTGTTTCAGTCAGTTTCGAGCGACTTCTTTATAACCTGTACCTTGAATAATCACGCCTATTTGTATAGAAGTCACGGAGAAACAAAATTCTGGAAACTCACTTCACTCAATTATGGGAAAAAGTGCCTCTGTGTACTTGTATGAAGAATAATGAACAGTGTCCCAATGGTTTTTTATCGACTTGTCTCTCCCTGAACCAAGAACAACAATAACTTAATTAACGACAAGTCAATGTTTTAACCATGCCCATTTTATCCCAAGCCTACATACGTTCTCCTTATTCCTTTTTAACGGAAAAAATCGTCAATGATTCAAGTGTAACCAAAAGATTTTAAAAGAGCACTATTGTGAATTATTGTGGTCCATAATGTGTTTATAAAGGGGCGTGTTAGATCCACATCCAGTCGTAAGTATACACAAACTAAAAGAGTGCATTGATTACAATTAAAGTCAAATTAGAAAACCGATATCTTTCCTTATTCAAGCCCTAACCAGCCGTTTGACAGACGAACGTACAGACAGGCTGATCATGGACTATTAAAGTTCATTACAAGATGTATGAACTATGACGAAAAAGTCTCTTCTGGTGATTCTAATCATTCTATATAGAACATTCTATACTCTTCCCTATCGTTCACTGCTTCTTCTAAGCACTGCAAACTTTTGGTCAAAGTGCATGAACCCCAACAACTCAGTGCAGGGTATATAATCACTGCAACACTGTAGCGATAAGCACAGTTTGCAACTAACAACACACATGCACTCACTCACACACACACACACATACACACAAAAAAGCTATGCACACGTACGAATGTTCGTATGTGCCGCAAATGATCTCGCCGCATGATTACTGCCAGTGCCGGCAAACGATTTTTCATTCGCTGTCGACTGCCATAAGTGGCAGTTAAGCTGAAAGGCGTTGCCACTTGACGTGCAAAAAATGATTGCGGAAAAAACTGCAATAACTGCGAAACATTTTTTGACACACTTCATTACAGCGTCGTCAGTGGGTCACTTTGGTCTATCGGCTTGTGTAATTTTCGCAAACTAAAGAAAACCAAACAGAAAATTGTCACTCATCCTTGTGAGTGGTTGCGGCAATGTGTGACATAAGTGTTGGCTTTTTTTCGGTTTTTTTATGGTTTCATGAAGTTCTTTTTGTAAAGAGTTAAGTACAGTAAGTCTTAGTGCAAAGTTTATAAGCAAAACCTAAGTGGAAGACGAGAGATTGCAAGTGTTTTATTAACTTTGATTTGTTTTAAGTGTGGGAAAAAGTTAGGTTATTTTAGGTTTTACTGGTTTCATAAAAAAATGGGAATTTTTAGATCTAATCAAGCCTTGTTTTCTTTTAACAGCAACTCGGTATTTTAATTTTTTTTTGGAAAAATTTTGAAAGAATGTGTTTGAGAAGAATCTGTTTGAGAAGAATCCGTTTGAGACGAATTTGTTGGAAAAACATGCATGGAATCAGTTCTGATTTGGAGTACTTTTTGAGCCTGAAGTGATTGAAATATATCTTTTTTTTTTACCCATAGTTGACCTCACCAGATGTTGAAAAAAAAAATGAAAAGTTCTTGGCAAATTAATTCTCAATTAAATTGCTTTCACCAAGTTGGAACTCTGATGAGCCATTTTAATCATGTTTCTCCATACAAACTATTAACCCTTTGATGACCCTCGACAAACAGAAAAAATAGAAAAAATTGTGTAATTTTGTAATTGTTTCACATTTGATTTGCTTTCACGAAATGTTTAGTCAATTGAGCCATTTAAATCATTTCCACATAAACTCTTAACCCTTTGATGACCCTGTCAAATTTGTATTCTTAAAACAAACCAAAAAAAATGTGTAATTATTTCACATTTGATTTGCTTTCACCAAATTTTTAGTCAATTGAGCCGTTTAAATCATGTTTCTCCACTTAAACGGTTAACCCTTTGATGACCCTGTCAAATTTGTATTCTTGAAACAACAAAAAATTGTGTAATTTTTTCTTATTTGATTTGTTTTCACCAAGTTTAAAGTCAATTGAACCATTTAAATCAAGTTTCTACACACAAACTGTTAACCCATTTTTACCCCCAAAATCTTAAAATCCAATATTTCGATTTTTTAAATAATCTATCTATCTCATTTTAAGTGTTTTTTACCAAAGTTGAAGTCACTTCGTCCATGTAATCATGTTTTTCCCTACAAACTTTTAACCCTTTCTTGGCCTTCGTCAAATTTCAACTCTTAAAGCATAAACAAAATTGTGTACATGTTTGAATCGATTTGCTTGCATTAAATGTGAAGTCAATTGAACCATTAAATCATGTTTCTCCATAAAAAATATTAACCCTTGACTTTGATTTAAAAAAAAAGATTCTAAACACATGCCGAATTATTCTTCATTTGTGTATTGTTTTGTCAAAATGTGTTGTCCATACAAAATTAATGGTTTTTCTTAGTGTCTTTAAATAAAACATTAACCCATTTTTAACCCCAGGGAGATTCGTTTTCTCCAAAAATCTAATATTCAAGTTTTATATTTATAGCTTCAGCAGTTTACATCACAATTTTGCTGTTGATCACTTTGTTTGTATTTTGCAAAAATTTTGGCATCAGTAACCAATTTAAAAACATGAGTTTTCTGCTTAACGACAGTGAGAACACAATAAGTGTCATCCAATACACAAACCATGCAGCGAATAGCGCAACCCACGCACACATGATAAGCTTCAAGTCAAAACTTCTATCGACTTCTCCGTTTCTAACCTATGAATGTAAAGTTTGAACTATGAAAGCAAGCAACATGAACCAAGTAGCAAGGTTCAAGCGGGAAATTCGGAGGAAACTATTTGATTCTCTCAGGCAAGAAGATGCTACTTATTGTTTTAGATACAATGACAAAGTGGAAGTATTATTTAAGAGCCAAAGATATTGGACACGTATAAAGGATGCCTGGCCAAAGAGCAACAAGAAAATCATTCAATAAACCCAGAAGGCAAAAGAACAAAGAGAAGACTTAAGAGAAGATAATTATTTAGATGCAGTTATCGAAGAAATAAACGTCATGAAGTTGTAAAGCTGCTAGATTCTGGCTGAAGAAAGAAATTTCAGGAAGCAAGTAGTTGTGGAAGCAATGGTCCGCAGAGGACTGAGTCAGAAGCTTGATGATCAATCAGTTAGGACAAGCGACTATATGGGCATTTACAATTTGGGTATAAAATTCACTTAACACGGGAACTTAAGGTAAATGACTATAGACAACGCCGTAAGTTTTGCTAAAAAGACTCATTTTTCGATAAATGGATGCGTGAACAAGTAAAATTGTCGCAGTTGGGCGATACCAATCACGACGAGGTACCCAGCACTAAATGTATTCCGAGATAATCACTGTTTGGTGCGGATTTTGTCTGACGAAATCAACGATCCATACTTTCTTCAAAACAAAAATTCATTGATATGAACGTCTACGGCGAGCAATACAGTTCGATTATGAAAAACTTCTTGTGGCATAAACGGAATGATATGAATATCGATAACATGTGGTTCCAGCACAGCACATATTATGATGGACCTGAAATGGGAACCGGGATTTTTCGATTTAACGCCTTCAGACTTCTTCCGAAACCAAAAGCTAACATAGCAAACGCCATTCAGCAAATTCAGTCAAATTAATTGCTGTCAAAGTTATTGAAAATATTCACGCATGGCTTCAACATAAGATTCTGACTCGGCTGTCTACAGGAAGAAAAAAAGTATTTCTTTCTTAACCCATTTTCGGCCGCTACCAGAAATAGCCAATATTTTTTTAATTCCTTTTAAGGACTTACATTTAGGACCTTAATCAAGAATATTTTTGGATTTTTTTTGTGTTTTTTTTTACATAATTTTTTTATAAATAAATAAAAATTTAATTTCAAATAAAAACAAATATATATGTACATAGTTTTAGTCAAATAATAATCAAGCATGAAAACAAACAATTGTTGGCTTACATATGTACATACATGACGACTTCTGGCCAATTGTCGATTTTTCGACCACTAAAAATTACGCTTTGCTGAGAGGTAAAAATATTTTCATAATCTTATGGATATCAATTGATTGTGGTAATTTGGTCTTTAGGCTTCGTAAATAATCAATAATAAATCAATAATTTGAAAACGTTATATATTTTTCAGAATATTCAAAATATGACTAAAGAAATGCTTTTTTTCGTGCCTTCGCCAACATCTGTAAATTTATCTTTTAAAAAAAAAATTATTATATTATTTCGAGGGGTTACCAAAAGACCAACGCTATTTTATGCATCAAAAGTTCAAAGATATAATGTCTAAGTGCAGAGCTACTCTCCTTCAAAGTGGCTGGTCGAAAAATTGACCACCGGCCGAAAATGGGTTAACATAAATTCATATTTTTATTACAATTAATTTATTTCATTTAATTTGCAATTTAGGCAGTTTTCTAGTTAATGTTCACAAAAGAGGTTTTAGTTTCTGTTCAATGGGGTTGCAATGCAGTCACAGTCTTACCTGGTGCATGGTCCCGAACTCTTCCAACTTTTCCTATCTCCTACATAAATATTTCCTAGCCCAGCAACATACCCCAGTTCAAAAATTCCCTCAGATGATCCTTTTCCCCACTCACTCCTACGCAATATTATGCATAATTATGCGCTGTGCGGCTGTAAAGAAAAACAAATATGCAGCGACACGATGCACCAGAGACGTCTTTAAGAGGAAGCGGGCCTTAGCGAAAAACAGCGCACCAAACCGATCTAAGCGAAGTCTCCAACCATACTGCTATCACCTCCTGTACACAACAGATGGCGCTATGAGCGGTAACTCACAACATTGGAGGTGTCGTTCGTAAGCGGCGGTAGATGGCAGTCCCGTCACAAAGGACTACCTGCGGTAGGCTAAGCACCTACCCTGGCAGAAAAACATAACCGATTAACGTAACCAACGCAAGGCAATGTCTTGTGGAGGCCCTATGCTCCCGAGATAAGTGAACAAGGACCAAAAAAAAATGCAGTAACAAAACTCAATTCCTTATTCTTCAACTTCATTTAATTCTCGATTTTCAACCTGATTTTTGTTTACAACTTTAAAAATTTATTTTTTTAATAAGTATATCTGTCTTTATTCAATAATGGTTCAAATGTTTCATAGTTTAAATCGAGTTTGTTGTTTAGGAAATATAAATTTATGATTTAATTGTAAATTCCCATCAAACATGCGAGACTGCTTATGGTTGGCTATTTGGGAGAAGCGTGTAGAGTAATTTATGTGCAACAAACAACACAGCCACGCCATGAGCTGACAAGTTGAGTAAGATTGGGAGGGATTTGGTTAGGGGCCGGGATTGAGCGTGAGGGGCTTTACATACTACAAAAGGCAAACACAGCCAGACGAATACCAGCAAATGGGCCGAGGGTGAAGATGCAGTTGAACTAATACCCACACGGACACTCGCACACATACAAACATGAGCAAAGATAGGTTTGTGTGTCCACATAGTGTTTCCTTCTGGCACTACGGCGCCTTTGCCGTCAGTCGTGCCAAAGTCGAAGTTGATCTTGTTGCTGGTGACAAAGTCACATTACGCGGAAGTGAGATGCGCCAAAGTGGGGCCACAGCGTCACAACGCCACCGATTCGCATTCCATTGCAAGTCGAATCGAGTCGAGTCGAGTTGAGCAAAATGGAGTGCAATGGCACGAAATGCTGTGCGCTAAGGACGAAGCACGCGCTGCATGAGACGTGAGCGGCGGGAACGGAGGGAGAATGAAGGAAAACCGACGGAACGGGAAGTCATATAAGGATGCTTAATCATATCAGTGGCGCATTATTCGGAAGGAGCAATCGTTTTTGTGCGCCACGATAATAATTCACATACGCACACAAACACAGGCACATGTTTGCTTATTTCTGTGTGTGTGTGTGATTTGTATGTGTGGGTGTGTTATTTGTGTGCTGCTCATTTTGTGCTCGGCTGACTGTTGCTGTGCTGTGTTGCTTGTCTACTGGCTGCTTTTGCTTGTTGTTGTCTTAGTTTATTGTTGTTGTTGTTATTGTAGTATAGTTGTTAATCCGATTTTGTGCCATTGTATCTGTCACGTGCCTGTCAACTCGTTTCCATATCCAACGCTCTGCCATTTTCCTTTCAAATGTCTACCACTTAGATGCCTTCTTGTTGTTATTGTTGTTGTTGTTGCCATTGTTGTTCAAGCACATTATCCTTTGACAAATGTTTTTATGATTAAGCAATGTGCAAGTAGATGATTTTAATTTTTCTAATTGATAAAGTTTGCCTTGCATTTCTAAGATTGCTTTTCTTTGTGCTTAAGTCGAGTCAATTCAATTCAATGAAAGTTGTAATGGCTACAAAATGTTACGTTGTTCTTTGGTTGGTTATGTTTTATTTTTTTTTAATTGTAGGACAATGAAATCATTCACTACAAAGTCAAATACTTGAAGTGTTTGAAGGGGTCACATACTCAAATATATAAAATAAAATAAATATAAAATGCAGTCAAAAGAAATCCATTGTTTTTCCAATAGAAGGACTTTAGTACTCTATAAGTCGCGTTGTATAAGTACCATCAGAATACGCTAGATGGCGTTAGAAAGATACAACTTCGTACTAAGAAAACTTCTCAGACATTTTTCTGATTGCTTGACTTGGATTTGTTTGAACGCCTGTCAAGTATGGACAACAGCAAAGAGAAAATCCGCCATTTTAAACAGGTTTCCTTCGATAAAGACGACAAAGCAAGTCGGATAGATGAAAGTATGAATAGTGTTTACAGTAACAGCCAATCAAAAGCAATTTTTGGTTTCGACAATTCCTTTCCCGAAATTTTGATGCCAAAGCTGTACCACTTTCTGAAAGACCAAATGTCGAAAATGTCAGTAAAACTATGAAAATCATCGAGTTTGACAGTCAAGTAGGAACTGTTTCGACTGTCCAGGAACTAAACATTGCACAATAACCCATTTGAAACTAATTGAATAAAGTTTAATACAAAAAAAGCTCAATGCATGGATGCCACATGATTTCGAATCGTTGCTGAATCGCAACCAAATCGATCCATTTCTGAAACGGAAGGTGACTGACGATGACTTAACTTACTTCTGACCTGACTGGCTACCTGAAAGAAGCAATCGTCCAAAAGCGCCCAGTTTGGCCAATAATAGAGGAATTGTGTTCCATGAGGACAACGCACAGTGTTGCGAGTTCATATAGCGTAGTGACAAAAATAGAAAGAGTGGTTGTACATAAATGAAACTTTGTATACAATTATTGTATGAGTATGGAACTTACTGTGAAAAATTTCAATGAAATCGGACCAAAACTTCGACCACCTCCCATACAACCGGATTTGAAAGAAATGCATATCAACAATAAAAATTATCTTAGTTCACAAAAGCCACATTCATAATATTTGTATTTTAATATAAATTTATTTATAAATGTGTATATAGAGAAAATGCGCTTTTTTCCAAAGTGATTGAAAATAAAATCTCGAAAATTACTCCACAGCTGCTCAGAACTTGCTCTTAGAGGGTTAAAATCTATGAGTGACCCCCACTAATTTTTCTTTCTGAACAATTCTTTCGAACATACCTACCCCCTATCTCCAACCTTTAATGAGGCTCCCATACAAAATCATCGTTTTTAGAAAGTGGGGTCCCGCTGCTCTCAGGTTGGTCCCAGACGTACCATACGTAAGACTGACCCCCATTTATTTTTCCTTCCGAATATTTTTTCTATACACACCTAACCGCTATATCCAACTCTTAAGGTGGCTGCCATACAAAACTAGTAATTTTCCATGGAACTGGCTCCACACTTGTAAATGTAGTAAATTAAGCGAGGAAACTTCGTATCTGAGAAACTACTGAACCGATTTGAATGATTTATTCAACAATCGTCAATATTGCTGAGTGCAAAAAATACAAAATTAATTAAAGTTCAAAAATTCACCACCAGAGGGCGCCTCCCATACAAGTGAAGTAGTTAGGTTGTCATCTTTTGGGTTTGTACGAAAAAAAATCAAAGTCTAGTTTCGAGACTCCATTAACCCCTCTATTTCGCATATAATAGTAATTCGTAATTGATTTTCCGAGGCTATCTTCAAAAAATTTTTCCATCAGCAGCAGAGCATTATTTGACAAAAATGTGCTATTTGTACACAATT